>BMAV01000168.1:459291-628974 GCA_019973955.1 Trichonephila inaurata madagascariensis
GCTGCTGATGAGAAAAACGTATTATAAGTAACGAGAACACGTACTGCCATCTGTTAGTGCATTGTTTAACGATTCTAAATTCAGTTACCAAACATATGGATTATTTTTAAAATTGAAAAAAAATGATTAATATATCAGCATATAAATTTATTGCTGGCGTATTCAAAAGTCATGTGCAGGGACAAGATATACATGACAAAAAATTCACAAAAATTTTCATGAAAAATCAGAGCAAACTCTTTTGAAATTTTTTTTCAGTGATATCAATTTTAAAGCCATGTCTGGAGCTTCGTTAAAAACACATTTTCTGAATAGGAAAATTACTTTGAACTATTTTCTTCTTAATTATGCAAAGATGTATTTTGTTAAAATAAATAAATTTGTTGGAAATCTAATTTACTTGTACTGTACTTTTTGTAATGAGGATAACTTATAATAATGAAAAGAAGAGTTTGGTCGAACATGTACATCGTATCACTAAAAAGGAAAAATCCAGGCAAGTGAAATTTGGTATGCTAAAACTATGTGTGACGATGATTTGCACTTTGAAGTGATTTTTTTCAATGACATTCGCTTTAGATTTTCTTAAAATTCAACGGTGAATTGATTTTTTTATAGACGTGGTGATATGATATGGCGTAACATATCTTCAGATAAACAGATATGATTCAACATTTTCACTATCATTACTTTTATTTATCATCATATCTATATATTTCTTTGTTCTTTGGAACAGATTTACAATTGTTTCTAACATAACTCCTAAGTTCTTTGACGGCCACGATTAATGGCAAAACTTTTCCAACCCAATACCAAGAAGAGAAACAGAACGAATATGCAAATGGGATATACTTTAAAAGGATAGAAGGTTTGGTGAGATAGAACGGCAAGCCTAGAGATAACTTAGTGTGGAATTGTTCGGATTAAATGTTAGACGTCCTACAGCTCTGGAAGAAGGATACGCTCATCGTCATTAATAAGATTAATAATAAGAAGGATTAAGAAAGCCTGAGTATTCTCTCTTACGAATAACATAATAGGAATATCTTCAACCTAGGAAGGAAGGTGACTCTATAAAAGGTAATATTTTGTATAGGAAGTTAGATTAGACAGTTAAATTATTATAATTAAGATAAGTGATCTAGTTGCGCGATCTGACTTGAATATTCAGTTTAATTGCTAAGAGATGCTCGGGAAAAAAGACATGATTATTTTACATAAAAATATAAGATACTCATTAGAACTAAAGAAATATAAAGGACAATATTCTAGTTTTTCCAAAAAAAATTGAACGTTAAATTATCATATTTCGTTTTAATATAACTTTTATTCAACTTAATGTTACCAAAATTAGTTGCTGAGAATACAGTCTATCGTATATTTTCATAGAAATCTATTGTGCCATTAAAAAATGCATAAGATTTTTAACGGATCATTAGAAGGGGAATGGATATTTTCAAGAAGTATGTGTAGAATAAGAAAGAGCTTATAATTTCAGAATAGGTGTTAAGTTTTTTCCTTCAAGGGATTACTTTTTCTTTTATTAAATACTCCTTTTTATATATGAGAGAAATCCAGTTCGGGAAGAAAAAAGATTCTTTAAAAGGAAAACTAGGCACTGAGAACAATTTCTTGTGACAAGAAATGAAATTTGAATATTTATTCAATAAAATTTCTTTAAAAAAATCTAGTGTAAATAACTCAGTTTTCGGAAACATGTACTTACAAGTAAAAAACAAACCAAAAACACTCTATGTTTTAGGAAGATAGTTAGGTATTAAGAATTTATAAAAGTGATGTTAAAATTTCGATTACACAATGCTTTAAAAATAAACAAGGTAAAATTATATCCCTTGAATATAGGAGTATTTCTTATATATAAATATATATCCTTATATATAAAATTCTCATATATTTGTAAGAACAATTTTGATTTTACAGATTTATGTTTAAATAGAAAATAAACATTTTTTAAATGATTGTGAGATCATGCGACATGAGTTTTAAAGGGATGGCTTACATCAATACAATTTGTAACAAAAAGATATTTTAAAAAATGTTTTCATTGAATGTGATAAATAATAGATAATAAATGAAGCTGATAATCAATATATCTTCACAATTATATAATCTGTATTCCTTTTCATAAACTATAAAATTCATGAATTTTTTTTTTTTGTAATTAAACTAAATGCTAGTTCAGTAATTGTCACAAAATCTCAAAGATAGCTTTATAATTGTTTATTTGACAGTTTCAGAATTTTGGGTGCAATGTGTGTGTATAAATACACACCGAAGAGTCATTACATTAAGACTACCTTCCATGAGCAAGGAGCTTTTAATCTCTCGCGTTCTTCCTCTAACATAACCCCCCTTTTGTTCTTTGACGGCCCCTTAATGGCAAAAATTTTCCAACCCAAATCCAAGAAATGAAACGAACATAGATGCAAATAAGATAACCTTTAAAAAAAAATAGAAAAATTTTAAAGGGGCAATATGGGGAATTTAAAAAAGTTCAGTGTAAAAAGATAGAAGTGTTGATCGACGGCTTACCTAAATCAAGACCCCCCCGTCGGTTTAAAACCAAAAGGGACTACCCGACAACCTTGGGGGAAAGATATGAAATAGATTGGACGTTGAGTATTAAACCAAGGTGGAAGTTTTTTCACGCTTTTTTTGAATTGAGATTAGGCGGATATTTATAATTATATTGATAAGTGACTAATTGCGCGATCTGAGTTAGTTAAGAACCCTGTTTTTTTTTTCTCACTTAATATAAGTTTGTTCGATATCTAAGTAATCTGTTAAATTCTTTTAAAAGTCAAAAAATTTAAAATTCTATTTCCGAAACCAAAACCTCTAAACGCTGAAACCCCCCCTGGTATCGAACGAGTATGTCCAAGCTCAAAAAAGGGAAAACACGGCACACGTGTGACTGATGCTGAAATAAATAAAGGGCCCATCCACTGTCTTTCCATACGTTGAGTGTTTAAAGACATAATGGGAAAACGGTTGATTTATCATATTTTGATAAATATCAAATTTTTATTGCTCTGAGCTTGAGGACGTCTGTTTTTAAGAGAAAGGCGCGTTTGGTAGGCTGCTCATGCAAACATTGTGGGTACTTGTTAAAAATGGTGTATGGATGTTGAAATAAGTCACCGTCAAGTGGTCTGTTGGCCACGGCGAATCGATCCTAGAGGAAAATGGAGATTGTTACGCATTGTTCGCCATGACAGAAGAGCTATAACGGCATCAGCAGCAGCTACAACAGTGGCGTCCAGACGTGGTGTGCCTCAACACACAGTTCATTGTACACTGCTGCGTTTGGGTCAACTCAGCTGGTACCCGAATATCCTTCCAGCACCTTTTCCAACGAATCACGTCTTCTGGTCAATCACATTGACGGGTGAGTGAAAATACGCATATTTTTAAAGGAAATCCTGGAATCCAGCTGCACAGTTGGCTGGTTACAAGGAGAGTGGAGATGGTATTATGGTATGTGAGAGATATATTTTCATAGAGCACATTAGGACTCATTATCCCCATAGAACAATTCTCGAGCTAAGCTATGAGCTTTGGAAACCTCATTGCAGATTAAATACACCTTTATGGCAACCGTGTTTCCGGTGGGTGATGGCGTTTACCAGGAGAATAATTCCCCATATCATACCGACCGAATCGTCAGGATTCGAGAAACATTCTAATGAGTTACAAATCATGTCTCGATCTCCTAATTCACCCGACATGAATATAATATTTGTGGTTCCACCTAAAAAATCGAATTCATGCAGCCGTGCTGCCACCTTGCAATGTACGGGAATTGCAGAACCAGTTGGTGAGTGACTTGTACCAGATGCCTCAGACTATCTATCAGCACCTTGTTGGGTGTGGGAGGTTTTAAGGTTGACAGGTGGTCTAAAACATATCAAATGGGTGGTCATAATATAATGATTCTCCGGTGCAGTTTGAATCAGCGCATTAATTTTTTTTAAAGAAAAATATGTTTTATATGTAAGACTAATACTTGTGTAAAACGTCTACACAATTTGTTTTTTAATATGAAGGTAAAATACTTCAATAAAAAGAATGTGAAATCTAATTAATAACGGAGGAGGTATAATAAGTAATATGGAAGAGGTTGAAGCCCATTGCATAATGGCAAATGACGCCGCTGTGGCAATTCGAGCCTGTCTCCCATTCATTCGATCTTTTCTAGCATACTTGCACTTTGATCTTCCAGAGCTCTTATTCTGCTGATGCGTTCCTTGTAGCAACCATTGCTACCAGTACCTTTGTATATAATCATTGTTAGCCCCACCTGCATAGTGTCCGTACGGTGCAGCTGGTCAGAAGTCAACGCATCCTGATTCTGCGACCACGTTCAAAATAGCCCATTTGGTTAAAAAGCTTGGATGACACTATCATTAATGGTATTAATGATTGTGCCTTCAGTAAATAGCAACGTTGACAAGAAAAAAAAGTAAACTATCCGCAATTGTTTTTACCTGTTTTATACAATAATAGTTTCTCAGTAAAAACGCGAGCTATGACTGAGGTGAACATTCATTGGCTTTGGATATTTAATCATTTGTGTATTTGGTATAACAGATATTACAAGCAAAACTTTGAGATAATTTAATTATCCCTTAAGGAGGCTTTTTTTTCGCAAAAAAATTTAATACCTTTCAATCACATGTAGAATCATTGTTCTACTGCAGTGATGGCGAACCTATGACCCGTGGGTCAGACACTGACCCACGCAAGCTTTTTAACTGACCCACAATTGCTAGGCAACCACTTGTTTGCTTACGAAAATTTATAAAGATTTTCTAATTTGTGTGGACTATTTATATTCTATTTGAATTTTTCAAGCCCATTGACACAAATGCAATTTAAATGCTGTCTATAACCTTCAGTTTGATCATTACAGTTCCAACACTGGCACTAAGGGGACCCCATATCCAAATTCTTTGGAGGCTCTTTTTGGTGGGCTCTCAATATTTTATGACCTCTTCTTACATATTTTGGGGGCCCTGAAGCTTGGGAGGCCCCGTATCATCGATACGGCGGTAGCTGCGCAAATGATACCAAATGTATATGAAAGTATGTATTATTTGAAATAAAGCAAAAGTGTTTACAAAATATCAAATAAAATGTATAATTTTGTTTGTTGAAAAACAATCGAAAACCAAAGTAAAAAACCATATTTAAAGCACTTTCTTCGGATAAAATGCACTTTAATTAATGTTTGTAGAAAGAGACTTCCATAACGCCCTTTTTTACCCGTTATAAGCCAATTGAATTTAAAGATGTTTAGTTTTAAAAATACTCTGTTAAAATTTTTTAAACTTAACTCTGGTGCAAATGGGAATTAGTGACCCAGGAGGTAGTACTAAAAAAAATATGAACAAAATTTGACTTACGTCTCAAACAGGTTCATCATCCCTGTTCTAATGCTTATATGTGTAATAAAAAATTCAGCTATTTTTTTTCTCAATTTCATGGTTTTTCTCTTTTAGAGAAAACAAGTTTTCACCCATATTTTATATACGTAAATATTTTTTTTTCATCTACTGAAAAATACGTATAAAAGTGGGCTGTAACTCTCGGTGAGAGAATGAAACATTCTTCTCTGAACTGATTCATTTAAAATATAACGCATATAATTGGGTGAGAGATACTTTAGACAATGATTAAACGATTGTTGTTGTTATCTTTGTTTCTGAGGCAGTATTGTAATAGTGAAAAATTTATCTTAAGCACGATTTACTTATACGTGTGTGCGTGTATGAAACCTATCTGTTTACTCTTCTTTTATGATACAACCAAAGATAAAGGCTCCACATTAATTGAAGTTCAAGCGACTCACTGTTATTCTATACATAACAAATATTTTTGATTGGAGCATGCTTCATTATAAAGAAGACTAATATCAACTTAATATATATTCATGTATGCATTGAAAATAAATCAAGTTTGTAAGCTCAAAACAAATCGATTGAAGGGATGAACTGAAATATCGAAATAATACTATTAAAATGTCTAAAAATTCTTATTTTTATATAAGTATAGGAACCAATTAATTTACGAAAATAGACGAAAAATATAGTAATGGTTAATTAGTATTAGTAAATAATAATTTTTCAATAACTAAGCGTAAGTTAATGTGTATTGTGGTGTTTATAAATAAGGCTTTTTAGTTAAATGTGAGAAGAAAAACAGTTTTCATATGAGTAAGTGTATAATAATTTTTTAACCTTGATGATCTTATAGAAAAAAATTTACATTTTGCATAAAATTACTCGTACTTAGAGAACAAAATGCTTCACATTACGTTGTTTTTTATTTCTATCACACAGGAGATTCTTTTTTTTCTAAATTTTGCTTACAGTTTTTAAACAGCTATTGGCAATCTGTGACTTGCACGGTGCTAGGTGGCACGCCAACAAACTAATAATTTAACAAAATTTCTCATTATTTAATGCATTTTTTGATTCATAAAATATTGTTTATGAATATAAATTTTTCTTTCTGTTATTGTTTTTTAAAGGTCATTGAAACTTTACAATGCTTTTTAGGCTAACATTTCTTTTAATATTTCTTTTTTAAATTAAAAATGATTCACTAAAAATAAGAGGATAGTTGTAATGCATTTTGTTATGTAACTCAGGGTACCATCTTAACTTTATTTTTAAAATGTCTATTTCTTTGTATATTATGCTCTAATAATATCAAAACTAATTAAGTTTTTTTTTTATTTCTGAGAAATATTTTCTTCCGTTTTGAAAACTATGTCAATTTATCGGTATAAATTATTTTATAGAATTAGTGTATATTTCCTTTAATTTTTGTTTTGTTTTGTCATGTGTTTTTTGAACGATTAAAAGATATTTCCTTCAATTTTTAAATCAATTGGATGTATTCATAAATCTATTGAATATAAAATTGCTGACAGTCTTTATAAAACGTAATTTTTTTTTGTATTACATCAAAATGTTACATCATCCATACTGTTGCATACAATTCTATACAATTTTCAAGAGTTTTATTATCTTAGGCAATAACGTTTTACATTAATGATCTATATATCTCAGTGGTCTTTAAACTCTTTTCAACTCACAGAGCCCCTAGAATTGTAAGGTGTTTTCGTGGAACCCCATTCCCCATTTAGAAGAATATATCTTGAAGTAATATTTAAAATAGGTCAACATGTCATAGATACTTTATGTAAAGGCAATTAAAAAGTTATTACATTTGTTATTAAAAAATTTTAAATGTAGTTTTAATATAATTTACTCATTAATAATATTAATTTATGATCCAAGTGTCACCTACCCAGGCATTATATTTAGTAACTCGGATATGCGCATGTATTTTTTCACACACTGTCGAAGTCTAGGCTTATTGATATTATCTACAATCGCAATGCATATTCTGCGTTTAATTTGTCCCTATACTTTGTTTTTGTACCCACTCACGTTAAAAAATATTTTTCACTTAAATACATTGTTCTGAATGTCATTAAAATGTTTATAACTGTGTGAGAAATCCGGTGTATTTTGCTTGAATTCGCAATCTAAAATTTAAGAGTTGTTCTTGCTTCAATTTATTTTTTAACATCGAATCTGTCGATAACTTGCTCCCTCTAAGTGTTATTTTCTCTCACAAAAGGAAAAAAGGTGCATTTTCCGTTAGGATACCATTTAATTTTGCAAGACATAGTACTAATGAGTATAAAATTATTTCGTGGAACCCAGGATAGTGTAAACAATAGAATATTCACTGTCTACTAGGTAATATTTATAAAAATAAAATGTTTTAATATTATTTTATTATATTAAAATCAAAGTTTAAAAAGTTTCGCAAAATGAAGTTACTATGCATGAATAAGTTTTTAAGTTTTTACGAATAGGGTGAGTTTTAGATATTTATAATTATAGAAACTTCATTGAGAACGGGAATCCTTTGCATACACATTTATAATTTTCTTTTCGATTTTTTTACTGTGACTCGTACAGCACCTGAGTATGTCTCGTGGAACTCCAGGGTCCCGCGGAACACAATTTGAAGTCCATTGATCTGTATAAATTCTCTCTAAGTTTAGGGGAAGGGCATATTCGTCATCATATTGGACGAATATCGTTTAAAATCAGAGTCTTCTAGAACTTCAATATTGAAAAAAAAAAAATTGTTTTATTTGTTATAAACATAAAAGTGGCACTGAAAGAAGTAACACAAAATCGCATTCCAAATTAAATCGCCTGTTTAAAGATGTATTGATTTTTAGGAAAATAGTTTTCAGTACAATCAATTGTAGCATTTGTAATAAACATTTATTGTTTAAAAGCAAAATGTTTCTAGCAGAAGTAGTATTTTTAAATATTAAAAGTGAATGCGGACCTTTTTAAAATTATGTCACGCGTTTTATTAGTAACAAATGCGACTAATAAAAAGAGGAATTTTTTCAGGAAACAAAACAAAGTAACAATGTGATTCATAGAAGTTCCATGATATACAAGCAAGGAAACCTAATTCTTGTTTTTCATCACGCTAAACTTATTGTCTTATGTTTTATTGCTATACTGATATATTCAGTTTTTGTTTTTCAATAATTAGTTTTTTTTTTGTTCTCCAAACAACTGGTTCTTTGTAACAACTAGTACAAAATGTTTTTACTTTTACGACGTAAACAGTTTCGTTGCACGCTACCGAAGAATGAAGCATTATTTTCGAAAATAGATTTAATTAAAAAGGTAACGAATAAATTTATATAAAATCTTAGGAAAAATCTCATTTTGTATAATGGGAAAAATTATAAAGTTGTTTTGTTCCTGTTGTTCCTGATTTAATGCAGAAATATTGACTGCTGGAAAAAAAGCCACCACATAAACGGAATTTACGAATATTCATGAGAAAAAATAAAAAATGTTCAACCAATTTCAAGTTCAATATTATTTGGACGCAATCACGAAAGAATATTTGCATCAAAGACACAAATGTTGCATTTATTCATATACTCACTGAAAACAAAGAACTTAGACTATCAAGGTGATAGTTTGGTAATAAATCGATTGAAGAAATGAGATGATATACATTGAGACAATAATCTTCCATTTACTTATAAATTGGAAAAGAAATTTTGGAAATTATAGTAGAAATTTTCAATTAATTAATACATATAAATATTTATTAAAAACAGCAGTATACTTACCTAGAAAAGAAACGTGCAATTGATGTAGTTTAGGATTACTTTATAAAAATAACTACTTTTAAAATTAATTTTGTAATTTTGTTCTAAATGTAGTTAAAGAGATTATTATAATTTTTGACTTTTCTGACTTATGTGATACTAGGAATCTATTATTTTGAATGTAATGTATAATAATATTTCTGTGAATTGATATATATGTGCATTACTATCCTAAAAAAAATGGTTCTTTATTAATGTTGAAGTTAAAATCGTCTCCGTCTCTCTTTTCATAACTACACTTCTGATAATTGAAATTGCAATACCAGGAAAGAAAGCAAAGGAAATAGCAAAATAGGAAGAAACCATGATGAGAGAAATTTGGGGGTATACAGAGTTCGAGATTAATACACACAGCTGCCATTTCTATCTGCTAAAATGGCTCTAACCTGGTTAGGCATCGAGTCTAACTGGGCTTGGATGACAGATACAGGCAAGTCATTCCATGCTGCTTGAAATCTATGCCACTGTTCATCATTTGCAAGGGCTTGAGAGTGATGGCGCTTAGTCTCTCAGCAACCCCTCACCAAATTTTTTCAATGGGCAAGAGTGGAGAACCAGCAAGTCAAGGCAGCAGTCGAATTCTCTCTGTGTCGAGGTAGATCAGGATACGGGGGTATGTGGGCTTGCGTTATTTTGTTGCAAGATGACATCTTCAAGGCCTCAACGTCACTTGATCATGGTTCAAAATTACGAGGTGCTGAACAGTGCGACGTTAATATTCACTCACTCACTCAAGGTCTCAAGGATCGGGTACAGACACCAGGGTTAAGATACGAGAAACATAACGCTGGCTGTTCAGATTACCGACGACAAGAATTTGAGGTGTTAGTATCGTGTACCCGATAGCTACCCTCACAATTATACCAGGTGCATAGCCCGTATGAAAATATGGAATGCAACTACGTCATGTACGTTCTCCTCGGTACCTCCAGACACTGATAAGTCCATCACGATATTGTACGAAGAACAAGAACTCATCTGAAAAGACGAGGTGGTATCACTTATGTATCAGTTATGTCGTTGGGTGTACCACTAGCACCATGCTTCTCTAAGCTGCAGTGTCAAGGAAAGCCGCAATAATGATCGCCATACAGACAGCCCATGCTGCTTCAGATGTCGTTGCACTGCTTGTGCGGATATTTGTGTTGCGAAGAAGCCTACTTCCTAACTCAAGGTCCATCATGTGGCTGAACTATCACGTAGGGCCGACCTGACGACATGTTTGTCCTCTCAGTTGTTAGTGGAAGGAGGCTGTTGAATATTCAGTATGGCTTTCCTGAACCTGTTGATTCTACATTCCGATGGAAGTCTTGAATTCTGATCGATGTGATTAGCAATATTGCGGAAACGATAAACCGATAGGACGCAATTAATAGAAATTCAACATAGTAGCCATTTCTCCTTTTTATACGACGCAAAACACGATCTTCTTAGAAACAACCAAGACTCAAATGCGATTTTTGATTGAGAAACTCACTACATAATTTTCCTGTTTTACAGAGTTTGAGGTGTCGTCTGATTGTGTTTAAATGCTAATCATTAAATATCCCAGCATCTTCCTTTCAGGTAAATCTGACGTCTGAATCATATCTCATTTATGGTGTTCCAATTTTAATTACTAGAAGTGTATAAGTGCATATTAATTTATCCTAGATAATACTTGAACATCTTGAAAATTAGTTTGATCTGGGTTAATGTTTGTGTGAATCAAAATTTGTACATTTGTTGTCAAAAAATAAACACAAGAAGTAATACATCAAAATGGAGAAAAAGAAATAAAAAAAATGCCATTATTAAATCAATAATTATATGATGCAGAAAAAGAGTTTGAGATGTTAGATAGAACTGATGTATATATAAAAAAATAAAGATCATTCCAATAAAACGTAAATGAAAAAAAAAAAAATTACAAAAACTTTGAAAAAAGGCACAATTTCTCAATTCATTAACACAAATTCTACGTGAACAGGGCGAGACAAAATTACTAAGTAAAAGTATAAAAACTTGAAAAAGAGATGAAATGAGCATGTAGCTAGTAAAGATTACTGGCCAGGCAATTTCATTTAATTTTCGTTGAACTAAAAGCATTGCTGCTCCAAAAAGTAATAAAGTAGAAATATTAATTGGTTTTTTAGATAAGTAGGAGAATTGTTTCTTAGAAAATGAGAAAAACAATTAATTCTTAATCAAAAAGAATTAATTGTTTTTTAAAAGGAGTAGAAGTAGATTGAATTTGTCATACTTAAGAATATTTAAGACACAATTATATAAAATGAAGAATAGCTAACAACTGCAATACGGGACTATGTAGAAATATATTGATTTATATTTACAACTAAATGTAATTGGATTGAATTGTTTTAAAAGTTTCATAGTGAAATAAGGAAATCATCTTAAACATATCCACACTGTGAAATAAAATGGGCAAAAACTAAAAAAGTATTGAGAATATTTTGAGAAAATATAATTATTTTCAATGATTTTCCTGCCTTGTTTTTTCAGCTTGTAAGAGTAAACTGGCATGTGAATAAACAGATAAATTTTTAAAAAAAGTCTAAGAGACAGAAGATCATTTTTTAATCATCTAAATTTTAAAAGAAAATTTTCAAAAAGGCTTTAAATTTACCTTGCTTTTAATATTGCAAAACATGCGGTCATAAAAGTTTTTATAAAATAAGGATATTAATTACATAATTAATTTAAATTGCTTCCTTGAAAGTGTTTTGCAGTTTCAACTTTGTTTCCCAAAACATTGTCCAAAATTAAGTTTCACTGTGACAATGTGTCAGCAGACATAATAACCACCTCTGTGATCCAGATGTCAGAAAATTAACGAAGATTTATCGGAAAATATTGATCTAGAAAGTTGAAAATTTTAATTACTCTCTTGAATGAAATGGAGGTTTCGTAATACAAAAGTTTGTAGTTTTGTAGCTCGTAATTGTATTAACATATGTTAATATTAGCCTAAAACAAGAGACATTAGAAATTTTCAGGAAACACATGGTTTCTCCGAATGGCAAACGCACAGAAAGGTGTCCATTTTTGGGTTAGAATTTTTTTATTTTAATTATATTTTTTTCTTGTTGTAGTTTGGTGTGGTGGGGGCACTTATAGTTCTTCCGAACCCCTTCATCTTCTTTCATTACATTTTGGATGACATTAAGATATCCGACTACGTTCGGAACCATGATTTTAAAAAAGCGCATAAATGGAAAATTTTCATGATATTTAGTGTCACTTAGATTAGAATACATGTAGAAATTTTCTTAAAGGACATTTTGACCGAAAAATTTATTTAAATACAATATTTTGGCAAAAAAATAACTTAGAATAACCTTTTTTCAAAATGTTCTCCTTTGGTGACAAATCCTTCTATTATATTAATATTTTGCCTGTTAATAGCTCAGACCTTTGTACAGAGGCTCAATTATAGATTTTGAAAAATTCACATTATTTTTAGAGTTACAACCATTTGAAATAATTATCGGCATTTTTTTCTTAGAATTTCTCCACTCTGTTGTCGTAAAACATGGATAAACCCACTTCTAAATTATATATTTCAAAAATTCTAGTTGAGCCTCTGTACAGAAGTCTGAGCTATATACAGGCAAAATATTATTATAATAGAAGCATTTTTCACAAAAGGAGAATATTTTGAAAATGGGTCATTTTTTGTTCATTTTTTTGTCAAAATATTGTACTTAAATAATTTTTTATTGTAATACTTTTCTTAAAACAATTGTATATACACTTTCTAATATAAGTGACACTAAATATCATAAATATTATCCATTTACACGCTTTTGCAAAATCACGGTTCCGAACGTAGTCGGATACCTTAAAGAGCTTTCAAATTGCCCTTTTTAATCAATATTTTAAATTTAAAAATAACTAAAGAAAAATTGTAAAAAGAGAAATTACTTTGATATAAATAAATTTACAAATATAAATAAAATAAAGATAAAAATTGATGAAAAAATCTTGACGTATAAAAGATTTTTCGCTATAGAAGTGGTAGGAGTGATGCTTAGCAATCCGGTTGCAGCAAAGGAGTCCGAGTTAACCCTTTATCTCCGACGGTACTTATAAGTACCACTCACTTTAAAATTACATAGAATAACCATTTTTACGTATACTCTGACGATACTTAGCAGGAATATTCTTTAAAATTCACTTTTCTGTTATATGGCAGTACGAGTTCTATGATGAGTATTTTAGAGGGGAAGGCGAATAGTTTTTTATAGCAGAAGTTGCGTTTTCAGCGGATTGCGAAGATTATCATTTTTGTCCCGAAAAAATAGTTAATGTCAAAATTTAAGTGTCTTTTTTTTTTTGTACGTTAATGAAGATCTTAGAAAACGATTTGACTATTTATTTTAAGTGAACAGTGTATATAATTAATTTTACAGCTCACACAATATCTTTAATTAATTAATTAGCTTTAACGGATTGAAATTCCCAAAGTTGAGTATTTTGTTTATGTATATATCCCTTAATTTTCAATGCAGTGATCCAAAAAAAAATACCATTATAGTTCTTATAAATCTGTCAAAATATTATAAGTACTTAGCACCTGCATTTAACAAGAAAATGGAATAAATAATGAAAATTGATAATACAATTAAACTTAGATATTTATTGTAAGCACATGTATCTATAAAAATATCATATGTGCGGTTTACTTATCTTGAGTTAAATATTAATCAAGTGTGTGCAAAAGTTAGGTTGATTGGCTGGTTCTATTAAATATTCGTTATATTGAGTCGCATATATAATGATAATTGTTGTTTTTCCCAAATTTAAAAATATGTTATAGGATTCGAATATCGAGTTTTGCGTATGTGCTCTGAATTCTATTATCTTTCACACAATGCTAACAAATTGAATACTATAAGATATAAATTAGGAAACGAGTACAGAGATAAACACAGAATGGTTAACGTAAAATACTAACAATGACTAAGGTTGCCAATTTAGTGCGACTTAATTTTTGAGCCAAAATAGAAGAAATAATTCCTCTATGTCTAAAGATAGAAACAAAAGATGATTCAATATTATTCTAAGAATGAAATAACTATCGAATGCCATAGCTTGAAATTTTTCTCAGAAAAGCTATTTAAATTTTAACGACGCTCACAGAGGAGTTTTATTTTTTCTTTTTTAAAAAAATACAACCGTGCCTATGGACCATAACTTTTTACTCATAAATCATTGGCAGGGCGATTGGAGCCTGATAAAAAGTAGTGAGTGAGAAGAAAAATTGAATAGTTGTAAAAAAAAAAAGAAGAAAAATATTAAAAAATAAACAAAAATAACTCTCTCGAAAATGCTTAAAAAGTGTATGAAGGAGTTAAAAAAAAGCCCCGAGTCATAAGTTTTCTTCGGCGGAATAAAATGATGAATGAGTTCTTATCGTGATAATAAATATTGTCAAACGCTAGACGCATGCTCTAGCGTAGAATTTAACACGAGCATTTTGGTCCATGTGAAGAAACCACTTAGTGTACGATTGCCAATCTCTTATCTGTATTGTTTTTGATATTCGTTTTGAAATCCATTTTGGGATAAGTTTAAGTATGCAGCTTTTCTTGCAATGCATTATTTTCTATTAAAATTATTAAATACAAAATAAGAGATTATAATTGTAATATTGAAATAAGTGGTAACGAAATTCAAGATTTTTACGGTATTCGACTACGTTCGGAACCGTGATTTTGCAAAAGCGTACACAAGAATATATTTTTTTTAATATTTAGTGTCACTGATATTAGAATACACTTATAAAATTGTTTAAAGATATTATTACAACAAAAAATTATTTAAATCTGATATTTTTGCAAGAAATGAGCATAGAATTACCTATTTTCAAAACATTCTCCTTTTATGAAAATTGCTTCTATTATAATAATATTTTGCCTATATATAGCTAAGACTTCTCCAGAGAGCCTGAACTAAAATCTTTGAAAAATTCCCATTATTTTCAGAGTTACAACCAATTGCAATAATAATTGGTATTTTTTTGCTGAACTCTTTTCACTCTGATGTGTTAAAATATGGATAAATCCCCTTCTAAGATATATTTCAAAAGTCCTAGTTCATGCAGGGGTCTGAGCTATATATAGGCAAAATATTATTATTATAGAAGTTTTTGAAAATAGGTAGTTCTATGTTAATTTTCAGCCAAAATATCGTATTTAAATAATTTTTTGTTGTAATATAATACTCTTAAAACAATTTTATACGTGTATTCTAATCTAAGTGACACTAAATATTAAAATAATATTCGTTTGTACGCTTTTAAAAAATCATGGTTCCGAACGCAGTCGGATACCTTAATGAAGAACTTATTAAATGTTCTTCTCCATTACTTGCAATCAAATCTTATTCCTGCTTCCACACAAACCCTATTTTAAATCCAGTTTTGATATTTTAAAATATGAAAATATTTTAACGACTACAGTATTCGACAAATTTTTTTTCACATGAAAAAGTTAATGGTATTAGAAAAGATGAAATCTTAACCACACTTCTCTAGTACGTTAACTTAGAGCGACAGTTAAGTGAAATCACGGTTGACATATACCTTTAAGGAATGTTTCTTTATAATAGTTTCAAACGCCACATTTTTTGAGGAAGGATAGTTATTAAATTAGATAAAGCCGTTTTTTTGTATTTATAAGAAATAGCTTGTATTTTATGAAAAATCCTGTAAAATATGCCTGATATGTATATTTTTTTGTTCATACATATTTTACTGATTCATATAAATTGATACATGCATAAAATTATTATTTAAAGAAAGAAATGAAATTCTCATAAGGATATTTCAACTACCGATTTAATGAACATTCATCAGAGCAAAGAGTATAAATGTATAATGGAGAAAATGAGAGTTACTTTAATAATGAGTAATATTTCCTTTATACTTAATAGTGACTACATGCTTCATAAAAAAGTATTTAAATATTATTTTTATATAAACATTAAAAACTGATTAAAAAGATGAATCGCTATTAAAGGAATTGATTCTTATACGTTGGTTTTATGTTATAGGCATGAAATCCTTATATTTTATAGATAGAGACAAGATAACTTAGACTTATTTGAGAATTACTTATACTTTGAATTTTAATATTTGACTCACTAGTAATTTATAGAAGTTCTTTTAATCATCGATTTAAATATAATTTTTTTTGCGATGTTTTTACAAATTTCAGAGCAAGGAATTTAACAGGAATAAATTTAACATTAATTTTATACTCCAGTGACCCCTTTTCCCACAAATAACAATGAACACGAATAAAAGTGTTGAATGACTGGTCCGACAAGGGACTCCTTTTCGTCCCAGTCGTCTGACGCGTGCATGGCATGTAGGTAGTTTGGTTAATCAGGTAGGTTGTTGGTTCAAATAAACACTCTTGCCAAGGTCAGGAGATAGAACGCCGAAGCTCCTTAAATTCATATTTACTAGATCAAATCATCAGGATCATTAATAACAATACTGAGATACAAGATAGAACTTTATTTAATTAATTGTTGAAAGCTTCATAGAATTCAAAACATGAATCATTGATATATATTAACTATAGTTTTATTTTACCTCTTTTCACTTAAGAAGTTAATTTTACCTATTACTTTTCACAATACAAAATATATTACCTATAATATTTTCCCTACATATCACATAAGTTCCCTGAGACAGAACAATAAAATAAAATTCCTTCGAAGTGCTAATGGATTTTCTTCTTTCTCATCAAATGGATGTCTTAAGGAATTGGCATTAAAACACGCTCTAATTATTTTTTCAGAATGTTGATTAGATAGGCTTTTCTTTCTAAAAGAAGGTTTTTGAAGAGCCCTCCGTCGTTTCGTCTTTCACGGAGAGGGTATAATGACCGTTTCTTACAGCAATGGAAAAATAATTATTTATCTCTTCTTGTTATCCGAAGGATGGAAAGTAGTTTTTGTTTTATACCCTTACTACTCAAGATAAGACAAGATAAGATAAAGAAAGTACTAGTCTAGATCGTTTATGATTATTTGTTTTACTTTTGCTCGTGAGAGCGAATTATATTTCAAGTACCAATTTCAAATTTGACGCTAACTATATATTGTTTCTTTTAGGAATTTTCTCCAAATTATTTTCTAACCCAAGAACTTACTACAATACTTCTTTATACGAGCATGCTTACATTTCTACGTTTATAACGTGATATCCTTTATTCGAGATAACTAGAAGAGTTATTAAGAAGTCCGAGGTATAAGTTATGAATGAATAAGGATGCTTCAATAATTGCATTGTATTTAAAGATGAAACGAAGAATTCTTAAAATCTTGGATAAACTATTATTAGCTAAATAGTCTTTAAGGTATCCGACTACGTTCGGAACCGTGATTTTAAAAAAGCGCATAAATGGATAATTTTCCTGATATTTAGTGTCACTTATATTAGACTACATGTATAAAATTGTTTTAAGGATTTTTTGACAAAAACAATTATTTAAATACAATATTTTGCCAAAAAATTAACTTAGAATAATCTTTTTTTCAAAATGTCCTCCCTTTGTGAAAAATGCTTTTATTATAATAATATTTTGCCTGTATATAGCTCAGACCTCTTTACAGAGGCTCAACTATGATTTTTGAAAAATTCACATTATTTTCAGAGTTACAACCAAATGAAATAATTATCGGTGTTTTTTTCTTAAAATTGCTGCCCTCTGCTGTCGTAAAATATGGATAAACCCACTTCTAAGTTATATATTTCAAAAATTCTAGTTGAGCCTCTATAGAGAGGTCTGAGCTATATACAGGAATAATATTATTATAATAGAAGCATTTTTCACAAAAGGAGAACATTTTGAAAAAAAATTATTCTAAGTTAATTTTTTGCCAAAATATTGTTTTTAAATAAATTTTTTTTGTCAAAATGTTCTTAAAACAATTGTATACATGTATTCTAATCTAAGTGACACTAAATATCATGAAAATTATCCATTTATTCGCTTTTGCAAAATCACTTCCGAATGAAGTCGGATACCTTAAATAAAATTTGAATTTGTGATACGAACGTAAGTATTTGAGTTTATAGTAAGTAGAAAAAATACGTGCAAAAACATATGCTAGATATTTAAAACACATGTTTAAAATATATGAATAAGCATTTCTTGTTCTAAGTTATAAAGTAACACATTCGTAAAAAAAAAAGTGTTCTATGAATATTTTATAAAAGATTTAAGTCTTTCAAAATATGAATTAATGGATACCTGAAATTCCTTTGTATGTTTTACAAAAAGTAAAGCATGTAAAAATATAAAAACTTATGTCCTAAGTGTGTATAATTCTCAGATAAAAATTATACTCTCTTCTTTACGTAGTAAAGTACGTTTATTATTAGTAGTACTTGTTGTATGTTTTATGGACTTGAGTTTTACTGCTTGATTTTTCCATAAAGGATTACACAAATTTAGATTTTTTAATCTTGGCTTGCATTGTTTCAAAAAGAAAGAAATATGAGTGTTGAAAATTTTATATAGTATTTAGAATAATCTTGTATTATAGCAAATATCATCTTCCTGGGTTAAAAAAGAGACATCAACAAATAAATGTGGAATAACTATTAATTATTCATAAAATGTGCATTCCCTTTACTTAAAATAATTATATACTCTTATCCCCATATAACTCAAACGTCAAACTGCTTACCTTCTCTGAAAGATTTGACTTACTAATGAACTATTTATTCATTATCAAATTATCATGAAATTTTTAACTTACCCATTGGAGTCTTCCCAAATACATCATATTACCTCAAAAATAGTCTTTAAATTTATAATATTAGTAACAAGATTGCTCAACTTTAAACATACCTTTTGTACAAATATTTATAGTTACTTTTAAGCAAATAAACAAAAATCCTAATTCTAAATTATTTTGAATGTAAAGCATACAAAGAATATTTATTCTTTATTTCAGAAACTTAGTAATCCTTATGAAAGTATATAATAGTTTAATTAAAATGTATACATTTATATTACTGATATATGAAACCCATCTTATTCTAAAAGTAAGAGCTCTTGTAAGACTTTATAATATGCTTCAATAAATGTAATTTTTTATGTTGCTAACAAAAATAATATTACATGTATTATAAGATTTCACATTTACACGTAAATGTTCAAGAGGTAATTTTGTAAAAATATAGTCATCACAATTCTAATTTTTTTGAGTAATAAATAAGGAAACTCAACTCTTTATAAAAAGAGTGAATGTACTACTACATTATATAAATGATTATGATAAAAACTACGACTTATTAATATTTTTCTTCAACTGATTAAATTATATTGATAGTATATAAATATTATGTGCTACACAGGTAATCCCTTTTTGGTATTGAATTACTGCTCAGATAAATTTAAAATAATTTTTGCATGCTTTTTGCTATAAAACATTTTAGACTTATAAATAATTTCGATAATATACTGTTTCATATTAAACATAAAGACAAGTATTGTTTTGATATAAAGAACAGTTAGTTAACTCAGATAATTCGTTTCAACAACTTAAAATTGTTTCAAAATGTTATACTGATAAATCACGAATTTTATTTTGAAAATGATTAAATTCACCAAAATTTACCAAGCATACTCTCGTTTCAGTTTCAAATTCTTTCATCCATGTCTAGAATTTATTGCTATTGAAAAAATACCGACAATATCAATTTTATTTGGTCTAAAAACTAAGATTCTTTTTCTTTTAAAATAAAATTACATGTTATTATTTCAATGACTTAGTACCAAAATTCATTATATTTGCTTCACAAAAAAAGTTTACAAATAAATTCGTGCATTATTTATTAACAATTAATAATTTCAGAATTTCCTTAAATTAAATGTTGTATTTACTCACCATTCAACTGATATATAGTTGATATCATTTATATTTATGCTTACCAATAGCAATAAATATATCTTACCATTTTTTAAGAATTAATAATTAAATTATTACTCGGGGAATTCTTCTCATACTTTAGAATTCAAATACTTTGAAAGATCTTCACCTTTTTTTTATATATTTATGGTTTCTTCCTATTAATATTATTTGAAAATACTTTAAAGAACTTCAACTGTCAATTAAAAATAAAAGCTATCATTTAAAATGATTTACAATTTTCTCCATGGAAGGCATTAGGAGTTTTATGAAAATCCTGCATATAATACAGGGTGTACCAAAAATAGCGTCCACAAACTCTGCACATCTATATTTCTCGTTCGGAATACATAAAAAATGCCCAAAGAGCCATATCTGTGCGACCCATAGTGAGAAAAATACGGAAAACAAAGTATGACATCACAGCCGGTGCAAGGAAAAAAACATCGTTTTAGACACATCGACAGCAATATTTGAAAATATTTAAAAAGGCGGATGTTTAAAATGTCTGCCGTGCATATAAAAAAGAACTTGAGAGCGCGCAAGTTGCAGCAGCATGGTACCCATTGAAGTACAAGCAGCATGTAGACGAGCAGTTAAGTCTATTTGTGTAGTCACTAAGTCTCGAGACACCTACTCCTTAAGATGGTCTCATAGAAAAAAATCCATTAATGTAAGATCTGGTGATCGTGGAGGCCATAGAACCAGATTTCTAAGCAGGATCCCGCGGCCAGAGTGTGCCATACTTAGCCAATCAAGTACAGGAACACAGAAATGCTCTGATGTCCCATCGTGCTGGAACAAAAGGCCGTATATTGCCGCTAAGGTTATGTCACTGAGGAACTCGGTTAAAACATCACCAAGAAATACAAAGTAGGTCGGTCCCGAGAGCCATTCAAGCAACAGATATGGCCTAAGCAGGCGATCCCCAAGTAACCGAATTGAGAAGATAGTTCTCTTGCACTAGTTGTGACATCATACTTCATTTTTTATATTTTTCTTGGTAAGTAATGGAACGTACAGGTACAGGTAAAGGTACAGTTCTCCCAACGAGGAATCTTACTGTACAATGTTTGAGTGCTATTTATGGGACAATTTGTACATTGTGTTTTTGCCTTTTAAGTGAGTTTCAATTTACTCATGAACATCAAATTGATTTGATTAAATAATACTTACCATGAGCCCCGTGCTGACAGAGATGCCCCGGCCACAGTAAGTGTTGGGCACTATGTCGCCGTAACCGACAGATAGAAAAGTAATGGCCGTCAACCACATAGTATTAAGCAAGTTGGCATGCTCTTCATCATGATACCTGAAAAATGATTACTGGTATCAGATACTGATGAACATGCATTCCTTTTATAAACAAAATGAAAGATGAACATACTTATCTTAAAAATTTATGCACACAAATCACAAATTTCAGACTATTTAAAATATTTTAAAAATTGTTAAAATAAAAACTCAAGTTTTAATTTCTTGCTTGAACATTCGTTTAGCATCACCTTAGCTTCAGTTACATATTTGTCTTCACTTTTTATTTTGTTATTTATGGTATTTTGGCTCACCGTCAATATTTTTAAGCATTAAATTCTTCGTAAGCACAATACCAAAATCAAACAATGAAGCAATTTATATGAGATGAATTTATTCTGTATCCATTCAAATCTAGAATTAATATTAGAAATTATTATTATTATTTTTTTTTATTGAAAAAAATATTATAAAATCCCCGTGCACCACAAAGTATCACACGGGGCTTACAGAAGTATAAGTAATAAACACATTCAGGTGAAGCTAAAAAATAAAAAAAAATATTGAGGTTAAGAAGAAATAAAAATATTTACAACAAATTTGCAGAAATATTTGAAAGCATTTCTAGTAGAAAGAAGTTGTTGAAAATTTGGAGGCCACTTTATATTAAGTCCCTTGAAAGCCAGTCTTAGGATTTTTCTTTCTCTGGCAAACTTGGAACACAGAAGGAGCACATGTTCTACATTTTTCTCGCCTCCAATATTACAATCACAGGAAGATGTCGGAACTAAATCAAATTTGTTCAAGTAGCTTTTGAAATTACCATGACCAGTGAGAAATTGGGTTATTTTGTAGTTAGTGTAAAAATGATGGTATGACAGTCTATTAGAAATTATTAATGACCAATTTTTCACAGCTTTCAATTCATTAAAATTGTATTTTTTAATAACTAATCTAAAAAGAGTAACATTTAAAAAAATTATTACTTGTACATTTTTGCACGCTTAATTTTAATGTATTTTAGTAATTGAAATCACACACACACAATAAATAGACGTGAAGTTTCGCAAAGATAGTACTGTCAGGCCTGTATTTGATGTGAAGTCACTAAATCCCAAAAAGTTCATTATGTGGAAAATTAGTTAGAGATTCATTTTTCAATTAGTCCCTGGAAAAGTTCGTAAAATAGAGATTCGTAAAATGGAGGTCCCACTGCATTTTTATTTGTTTATGTAAATTTTCATCCTTAATATCTCATTTGAATATTAAGTGTTCTTATTAGCGAAAAATAATGTGTATAGTACAATACCATCATCCAAAACTTGAACATGCATTTTTTTTTCTTTTAAAAAAATGATCCAATTTGTTTCATAAAGATGTTTTTGCAGTCTGATAAAAACGAACTAAACTAGTAATACAAAAATAAACACGAAGTTATTATTTAATAATTCTCATTTTTGGAGCAGAAACAAATGCGTTTATTATTTCTTACAGTTTGCAAAACTGATAATACATATTCATTCTACAACTAGCAGACGTTTCGCAGACGATTCGTTATTCTATTTTGTAAAATACAACGGATACTAGAACTTTTATTTAATGATTTTTTGTATTCATTAAGTTTAAATATTTTGAAAAGAAGAGACGCAAATTGGGGAAGAAAAACTTATGTAACATTTTAATGAGAATGGATACAGCAAGTTCTCTGTATGATATAAGAATCAATTTTTTTAGAAAAGGAAGCTAAGAATCAAAAAAGAATATTTAACTATTTCGATGTTAAATTATAACAAAATATCTCATTATTTATCTGACACTATTAAAAAGTTTCTGTCGAAAGTAATACAAGTTATTCTTAGGATTTTCAAGAATTTTGAAAACTGTGTGTGTTATTCGTTATAATATTATTAAATTTTATTTATTTTGCTTAAAAAGTACAGAAACTAAAACCATGAAGAGGAAATGATCTCATTTTTATATAATTATTTTTCTGTCTCAAACTATGTGAGTCTACGCTATTTAATATTTGTAACATTTTTATGTTGAAATTTTCTTCCGCATTATTTTAAAATGATTTTCTCTTCCATATATTTAGCAGCAGGTGGTATGATTTCCTTTGAGGCTTTCTTGATTTTTCTTGTTTGGTAGTATAAAATACTATTTTCGGCATCAAGAGGTTTGATATTTATTACTGGTGAAGTAATTTTAATTTTTTTTTCTTAATTAGTCGAACATTATGAAAAGTTTAAGTAAATTTGATAACTTACAACATCTTTGATTATTTTTTTATTAGAAAAGTTTAAGGAATAATTTAGGAAAATATAGATCTTAAAAGACCTTATTATCAAATATTTTGTTATGAGAATGGTTTGAAAAAATGAATATATTCTATAAAATTTTTGAGGAATTTAAAATATTATTAGTTTTTTTTAAAAAAAGTTCTTACATCTAAGTTTCGTATCAACAATTAAGTTATAACGGCTTTAAAATTATTTTTAAACTACTTTAAAGTTAAAATATATACTCATCAGAAAAAAACTGGTAAAAGTCCCCACCTATCATTTTAAATAAAAAATAACGATATGTATTTATCAGATGTTACGTCTGGATGATAATTAATTAAAGCAAATATTAAAAAAAATGTGGTATTTTTTCTAAGACGACCTTTGATATTAAAAGTGCGTCGACTGACTGATGCGTTACAGATTTGTTTTTAATTAGTCTTCTTCTAAACATTGCGTTAATTAATTTTCAAACCTCATTCTAAGAATACAAAATATTGCAATAAACCAAAAAAACTTTGATCATAAAATATTATATTATTTGATTGAAAACTGCAACAATCTGTATAATTTTTTTGTGATATAATGCTTACAACAAGTAAGAAATGAGGATTTGGAACAAAATAAGTGCAGAGAATTTTAAATGAAGTATTTTATTATAGATGAACTCGTGCTGTGCTCGATAATTTTCCGTCACAAACTTTTAAGTATATTGCATGCAGAAAAAGAGAAAGAAACGGAAATGTTGACATGTTTTTAGGCCATAAAAATTGACATTTACGTATTTGACTAAACATATCCATATTTTAATCCTGTTCTTTTCCCGTTTTCATAATAACTTAGGCACTGGGAAATAACAGTTTTCAGATTTTAACGCCATTGATTTGACTACACAGATATATAAAATATTATTATGCTTGTCTAAAATTAAAGAAAAAGAAAAAATTTAGTGTACGAAAAGTTCCATAAATACTTTTTATATTCAGAAGAAATAAACAACTTTAGTACTGAACTGAATCTTTTAGTTAATAAGTCAGTTGTGTGTGTGCGTGTTATTCTAGACAAGTAGTCTTCAAACTGTGTTCCATGGAACCCTGGGGTTCAACGAAGCACACCCCGGGGTTCTGCGAATCACAATGAAAAATCGAAAAGAAAATTATACACGTGTATACAAAAGTGGATTCACGTTTTCTATGGAGTTTATATAACTACAAGTATCTAAAGCTTATCCAGGTCATTGAAACTGAAAGTTTTATTTATACAATTCTTTTTTTTTTTTATTTTGTAATACTTTTTCACTTTTTATTGTTATATAATAAAAGAATATTTAGACGTTTTTCTCTTTATATGTACTACCTATTAGATGGTGAATATTCTACTGTTTACTATCAAGTATTCTATTGTTTACTAACATTCTATTGTTTACTAAACTTGTTAGTACAATGTTTTGCGAGTTTAAATAGTTTTCTAACGGAAAATGCATCGCGTTTTCATTTGTGGAAAAAACCACTCATAATGAAGGAGGGAACAACTTATCGACATATATACAGATTTGACGTTAAAGTCTAAATTTAAGCAAGAGCAGCTCCTAAATTTTAAGTTACACAAATTCTCTCTCTCTCTCTCTCTCACGCAAAATACACAGGATTTCTCCCGCAATTATAGACGTGTTAATGCCATTCAGGATAATGCATTTAAATGAAAAATATTTCTCAACGTGAATGGCTACAAAAACAAAATATGAAAAAATTAAACGCAGAATATTATAATGTAACTGCAGATAATTACAACATACCTAGACTTGGACAGTTTGTGTAAAAAAAAATATAACATCCCAGTAACGAAATATAATGCATGGATAGGTAACACTTGGAGAGAGATCACAATTTATTATTATTAATGAGTAAATTATATTAAAGTTTTTAATAACAAATCAAAATTGTTTTTGTCTTTACATAAAGTACGTATAACATAACATGTTAATCTACTTTAAATATTTTAAGATATATTCTTCTAAGTTTGGAATGGGATTTCTCGAAAACACCTTACAGTTTTAAGGATTCTGTGAGTTGAAAAAGTTTGAAGACCATTGCTCTAGACATTTATAGAATGAGGAATTTAAGCCTTATATTTTTCTGCATGATTGCCAATTCTATCTTTAAGAAATCACTTTGAAAGACTTAAATTGAAAAATAATTACCATATTCCCATAACAATACATTTACCTACGAAAATCAGCCTTAAGCTACTTTAGAGCTAGGTTAATGAGATTTTAAACACTCTCAAAAACCTCTGAAGTATAGATAAAAAGACCTTACGAACAAGTAAAAAAGCTTTTTAAAACAGATTAAAAAACCTCAAGTATCTACAAATGAATTTCCTGCCTTAAATAAAAAACTTTCTGAAACTTTTTTGAATGTAGGAATTTTTTTTAAAGTTTTGAATGTGAATTTATCACCATATCTCTCTTCGTTAAGGAGATATTATTATGTTCTTTGTTTAAACACAAAATACACAATATATTAAAATGTTGAGGTTTCTTAATTCGATAGAACTCTAAGTTTCATAATAATTTTTATTTACATGTAAAGTTAATAAAGTATGCAGTAAATTTCAACTAACAAATGAATGAATGTGTTAGAAATTGAAAGTCATTAAGACCCTCAACATATTTTTTCAAATGCGAGAGAAAGAGGTAATAAAACAATAATTTAGGAATAATAAATCAAAGTGTCCTTGTGGTTAAAAGCGACACCTGTGGGTAATTTAAAGTATATTCAAAAAATTAATACAGTGAAGGGAAGCTTTCGAAACGAATGTATTTTTGTGAAATTTAACTTCGAATAAAAAAAAATGCTCAGTCACAGATATTGTTTTTTCACTTAATGATAAAAAGAAACGATGAAAATTGTGAATTGCTTTTACATTCCCATGACTCTTTTTGAATTGTTCCTCAATTATTAAAATTAAGTTCTTGTGTTCTAAATGTTCAGCTGTTAGTGTGCTAATCATTATTATGCACATCATTCATAATGTACATTGCCATATACGTTGCTCTTGAGTGAGCATTGCATTATGCTTTACATGAAGGACTTACATTCAGTAAAACAATTTGTATTTAAGTGATTTTAATGACTCTAATATCTTCTTTTTGAATATTTATTTTGTAGTAAAAATATTAAAGATAAAATAAAGAATTTTCTATACCGATATTTGTATTATAAATTTTTTTCTAAACGCAGACACGATTACTGGAATGTTAGTAATATGCATTGCAGATATTCTTACATGTTTGTAAATTCTATACTTAGTACATTAATAAATATTAGATATTACACTTTTCATGTGTTAAAATTTTTTACCAAGTTAAGAGAAAAAATTAAATAAAATTAAGAAAGTGTAAAATGTAAGAAATAGTTTATAAAAAAAGTTTTTAAAATTGCAATATAATTTATAAGACTTATATTTATTTAACCAAACTTCAGCAATTAGTTCACATTTCAGAATTTGGTTACTAAAATGTATTGGATACCGTCATTAGAGAAATGATTCTTATTCTCCAGCAATTTATGTAGAAACTTTATTACTTAATTAACATTTATGCTGAATACTTGATCAAAATTCAGTAAACTTAATTTATTTCTTCTGATTTTATTGATAAGTTGATTCGATTCACCGAAATTTTAGCGAGGCCGATAGTCCATAAAAACCTAGTTATGAGCTTAGTAAGCTTGATCAAATAGTTTATGATAATTTGAAAAAAATGGTCATTTTTGCTGAATGAAAATAAATGTTCTTCCCAATACTCTAAGGGAAATTTCAAAACAAAATTGTTGTCGTTTTAATTTAAATTTGCTTGTAACTATTTTAAAATAAATCAGATAAAATAAATTTTGGATATAAGCAAACTGAGTGTTTCTAATACACATAAGTATCCTTTTTAGTACTCTCAGATGAAAGAAAAGTCCACTTTCTATTCATAAAGCGTTAAATGCTAATTCTTAGAGAACTGTTCAGTTTCTATAACTATTGGAGTTCCGGTAAAGCATCACTTTGATGCGAACGACATTTTACAGCTCCATCTAATTATAGAAACATCAGTGACAATACTTAATATTTAAATATTGAAGCTAGGAAATGACATAATTGAGTATTTCTCAGTGATGTGTGTACGTCGAAAGCACTCTGAGTCGTTAAAATTGTAATGGCTTCAACTATAAATTTTAAATTAACATCATCACAGGTCATATCTCGTATTTCTTGCATGTAGATGAATATGAATTGAATAATTTGTATGTGCATATTGTAAAATACACTAAATACTTTAAGGACAGGCATGCTTAACTCTTTTTTCAATGCTGTTAAATTGTTAATGCATTTATTTGTGGAATTACTAACGATGAATAATTTTAAATGGAAAGTACAGTAATATATATATATCAAAACAGGTATACATATACATAATCTACAACCAATATATATTTACTAGTTCATTGTTTGATTTAAAATTAATAACATCACATAGCATTGGTAAAAACTGTACTTAAAGGTAGAAATTCTTAAGTGAGAGAGTTCCATTTTTTAAATTTATAGTATTTAGTGCAATACGCTATAATATCAATTGTTCCGAAAGTTCACTGTGAAAGTAAAAAAAAAGGATAAATATGTACGCATCGGAAAGACATTAAATTTGCTGATTTATATTCATTGTAATGTAGTATTTTGTATGATATGAAAAAAATAGTTCCAAAGTTTGACTAAACTGCTGTATGAGGGGTGGGAACAAAAACAAAAGAGAGGTAATAATTTTGAGGTAAGACAACTTATTTTTAACATGATTTACAGCGAGAAACGTTCAATTTGTTTTCCAGCATATTCTAATACTTGGTCTCTGGAGTCACCGTATTACACCCGATACAGCATGGACCACAATATCAATGGAAATGACGCTATTTCCTTATCATACGGCATCTTTCAGTACTGTTAAGGACTGAGATTTTCCTCTATAGAGTCACCATTTGAGGTATTCCCACAGCCAAAAATCGCAGGGTGTGTTACCTGGGGATTTCGGAGGCCATTCGTGTTTTCTATTTAATAAGTGATTGGGGGCAAATGTTGACCGCAGTAATTTCATCATTTGATGGTGTGGAGCTCCATCGTGTATGATGCGTTGAGTTCTGTTCATTGCACTACTGTAGGGTAGGTATGACGACGACAGTAATAAACAAAACCGGTACTTAGTAAATCATAATACAGTGCCCTTATGCTTAAAATTTTGAGACCCACTTCACAACACTACATACGTCATTTCCATAAAGTTATCTGCCTTAGAACCGTTCATTGTCATGATTTTGAGCTATTTTTCATGTCATACAAAATCCTGTACCCCGAGGAATGTAAATCTCCAAACTGCTTGTCTCTCCGATTCATAGATCTTTTTTAAATCACGTTTTACTTTTGCAATGAACTTTTAAAACACCCGGTACATTATCCATCTGCATTAATGTATAGTTAACATAATTATGCATCCAGTCATGTTAACTATTTGTAATAAGATACAACTTTTATTGTTAGCTTTTCTGCATTGTTACAACTGATTTAAAACACGGTATTAATAATGCGAGGGCAATATAATATTTGGGAAAGAATCAGATGCAATAAATTATACATAATTTTGAATTTTTTTTATCTGAAGATATTCTTTGGAAATTCAAAAGAATCGTTAAGGAATTCGATTATAGTCTCAGCGAATGTTTTAAAATGACATATTACCTTTTATTCTGCCAGATAAGAAATACATATAAATTATTAAAATATGGATGGTAATTCTTTAAAATTTCTCTCCACATTCTATATATTAATATTTTAAATACATGACAAATCTTAAGCAATATATTTCAAAGCTAACAGAATATATCTCTCTCTCCTTTTCTCAAGTTTCAATATATCTTAGTTATTATAATATTAATTTTTTAAAAATACTTTTACAATTGAGCAGTTTAAACTCATATGTATGGTGGTTTTTATATAAAAGTTTTTTTTAAAAGAACTGACTGTATACTTTAATCTTTTTTTCGATAGTTATTAATATTTCGATTGCGGTTTTACTTTTAATACGAATAAGCAAATTAAAATTCATTGAATTATTACTTTTACTTGTGAACTGAAAGCAAATTTTATGGAAAAATAATTAAATCAAAGTTAAAATTGCATTTCTAATGAAAAGTTCGATTATCTATTTCTAAAGGTTTAAACAGAGATTAAAATCTGAAATATATATGACATCTAAGGTTTTCTGAAGTTTGTTGATTTTAGTTGTAAGTACGTGAGATGTTATTGGTGGATTTGAATTCAGAATGAAAATTTAAAAATTTATATAAATAATAACGAGGAAAATGAAAAGAGAAATGGAGAAAAATATGACAATAAATATTCTATCAAATACATATTTTACATCATATTTTACAAAATCATATACATCATATTTTACATTCTGCTGAAAAGTTTAATCCGTCAGGAAAGGTTTTATAATTTCTCGTGAAAAAGTAAAAAGTCTATCAATTTTATAAATTTGCGGATAGTAGAATAATTATTTCAATCATACATAATTCATAATAAAAGTCGTCTAATTGTTCTTTTTTATGAAATCACAAAAAATAATAAATTGAAGAAAGCAAGTACTTTTTCAGTAAATCTTTGAATTTAAATTTAATTAACAATGAAATTTCTATAAAATTTTTAAGGGCATCGCATTAAAAATTTTGTTAAATTATTTTATATATGTTATTTACTGAATAATTTTTTTTCGCATACAGGGGTGTTTAAATCATTTTATAAAGTGAAAGATTCATTTTTGGAGAGATAGCTCCTGTATATTAAAATTACGACAGCTGTATAATTTATTACAAACCACACCCATTTCTTTTCAAAACTACCAAATATTATTTATTGTTATAAATTAAAAAGACGATTATTTTTTGAGTTTATTTCTAAAAGATTTTATAAACTTGTCTAATTACATAATTTTTAATATTAAGTAAAATTATTTTTGAAGATATTAATGTAGTGTAAGAAGGAAAAGAAGCTGCAATTGATTAGAAACTATTATATGTGAAATCAAATTTAAAATTCACGAATGATTCCAATGTTATTAGTACAGGTAGTAAGTAAAATTTAATATTTTCAGGTACTTTTTCATTCAAACACTCAAAAATGCAGTGTTTTCCCAAAAATTAAACTAAAAAAATACACCATTTAGAGAATTAAAAAAAAATTGAAAAAGTTTTCCAAAACAATTTATATATAAAAAACTCGTCCATTCATCATCTAACTTTATTTTCAGTAAATGATAATATTTAAAAGATAATGATAGCTTTTATTCGCAAGTTTATAAAGATTACTTTCGAACTTAAATATTCGAATCGTTAATTAAACAAACACGTACTTGTTCTAAAACTTCCTGCATTTTTCGGAAAAGATAAAAAAGGAGGGTTTAGAAAGACATCTGCCCTTGTTACTGATCAAACAATAGTCTTTGTCTTTGTATGTTTTGTGGCATTTTCTTTTACACATAAAACCATTTCGCATGTTTTGACACAAAGAGTAAAACTTTTCCCTCCAGAATTTTTTTCTTATTGTGTTTGATATTGAATGAGAAGGCCAAAGAATGGAATGGAGGAAAAAAGTTTTGACATATTAATTCGTCGAACTATTAATTGAAATTCCTCTTTTTAGTTTTATCTTTTACCTGAATGAGAGTCAAACAATTTGTTCTATACCTTTTTAATTAACTGCCAACTGAAAGGAATTACTAGAATCATTTAACCCATCTATTAATTTGACTAATATATATTCCGATATAGTCTTTCTATTTCTAACGTAGTCTTTCTATTTTCACTTAGTCTTTCTGTTTTAGCTTAGTCTTTCTGTTTTAGCTTAGTCTTTCTATTTTCGCTTAGTCTTTCTATTTTCGCTTAGTCCTTCTAAAAATTCACAGTATTTAAACAGATTCAACTTTGTATTTAATAATATTTAATTTAAAGATGATGTGATGTATTAACATATTCAAAAGCACTTTCGAACGTTGTTAAATTTAATATACTCGGGTGGTTGGGAATAAGATTCTAAAAAAATTATCAATAATTATAGCAATAGTTTCGTTTAGAAGTCTCTTTGATAATGAAAATATTTCGATGCGTATACTTTCAAAATACCTAGTAAAATCAAAAGCTTATCAGTTTGCAAAAGGGTTACAAATGACTCTTTAATGTTCCCTATTTAATTTTTACAGAAAGGCATATTTAAATTACGAAGAAAATATTCGTTTGGAAATGAATTTTATTTTTATATTAATAATATGTACAACCATTAAAAAGTAGTGTTATTTAAAAACTCTTTCTCTTAAGGATACATATGTTAAGATGAAGGTTTTCATAATTCCACCATGTTGGTAATCTAAGGATAGTAAATTTGTCCCATTATATTTCAAAATAACGGACAAAATAAAGAATTTCAGAAAGTACAAAATTATTTGTCTTGGATAAAAAAATATTTTGCAAAATTGCTTAAGATTTAAAAGGATTGCTGTAGAAGTCTTCTTCAGACAAATTTATCAGTAAATTTAGAAAACTATGCATCGGCAAAAATGAATTTCCAGCATATATAAATTAATATTTCACTCAATTATTCTGCATTTCAATCACATTTAAAAATGTACCAATTTTATATAATTGAACATTAAAATCTTTATTTAAAACAATAAAATTTCAGCGCTTTATACAGTCTTAAATTGATTCGACAAAAACTGAGATACCTGTCTGTCAGATATTAGTACTTAAATTGCAATCGGCTCTGCGTTAGTTAAAATAAGAATTGTTTTTCAAATGCACGTTTACATGCAGAATATTTGAGCCTGTGTGATTTGAAATATAATAAAAAATTGAACACGAATTATATATATACTTGGGTAATTAGAACTCCAATCTGTTATAGACTTAAGGATAAAATAATTTTTCAAGTTTCCTTTTGTATTAAACATGCATGGAATTATAGATGGGGCTGTATTTATTAATCACAGAAAAAATGTTATTCTTCATATTTCCTATTTTTTTAGTGCATTACTAATTTTTTTGAGCAATGTGATTGGTTTTATATAAATTTGATAATAATGTACTGTAGAATTAGTTAATTTCAAGGGGTGTTAGTTTGTTAAATCTCCAAGGAATAAATTTTCTGTTGAGACTGTTTTAAATCAAAAATATACTTCGCGTAATAAAAATGTACTACAATTTGTTTCTTCAATGACGTGCGTGCAAACTATACGTTAATGTGTACTTTACTATCACATCAATATACGTGCTCAAAACTTGAGAAAATATTGTTGGACTAGTTAATTTACTTTTATAAACAATTCATGAAAAACAGTAACATGAAATTGCGTTTGGTTAACTGGATTTTACGAGATAATGAGAATTTCTCGATAACAACTTAATAGCTTTTTCATGCAATAAGGCTTAAAGTGATCGTTGTTTTCATTCGAAGGATTATTTTTCCGATATTGTCTACAAATGACATCTATACTGGATCACGCTGGGTAGTATATTTCGCTTACAAATGATAATAATCGAATACATTGATGCTAGTAACTTGGCTCACTTTGACACCCTGAATACATAGTCTGATAAATGAGAAAATCATGTTAACCATAGTGTTATGAGATAAACAGAACCTTATTTTAAACTTTCTGAAAAAGTTTCTATGAATAACGATCCATTGAAATTGCAAACAAGGGTTTACATGAAATGGAAGGAAAAGCTTAAACTCAAAATATTATAAATGAAATTCAGGTCCACTGGATAGTTACAATTTTTGTGATTTTGCTTAAAAATCAACGATTTTTATAATTTTGTTTTTTTTTCAAAGAACACTTATCAAAATGTTAACTGCAATTTTTCTTGTGAAACTTTCATAAAGTGTCTTTGTTATATGTAACATGTGTGTAAAAGAATTACACAAAATGACGCATAACTAGTAATATATTACAGTGAAAAAACATAGAATAAAAAAAAATGTGCAGAAAAAAAATTATAAAACGAGATATAAAGAATATATAGAAGAAAATGAAACGAATTATGTCTATAGAATTCGTAATATATAATGAAGATCACAGAAACAATTATTCTTTACAGTATCTAAAACAAATATTTATAAAAATAATCAAACACGATTCTTCGAATTAAAGAGGAATTGATGATGAGTAATAAATAATATAACTTTTTTACCATTTGCATTTTAATTTTTCGATATTTTTTTTTTAAATATAATAATTTTTATGATTTAATCAATATATAATTTCGTTATTTAAATTGTTTTTTGTGAATATAACCGCTACGGAAACTTCATACTTACTGGAAAAAAAAGTCAGTCGAAAAAAGAAATACTACATTTAATTAAAATTTACGAAATCACATAAAAATTTTTAAAGCTGAAGAATATATTACTAATGTACCAAAAATATATCCCTATCATAGATTTAGAACACCAAGGAATTTAACGAATCATAATTTCGTTTCAAAGTTTTCCGACCATTCACCCAATCTAATTCAAACGAGCAATTGAACTCTGAAGCGGATATGATGGAGATATGATTTTCCGATGATTATTTATTGAAGAGGGCATACAATGAATATATATATTAATACGTTACTACATAGTCTTTCCCAACTTAGTATTTACTAGGCCGAATTCTGGTATTAGTTAACGTTGGAGAATTATAAGGCTGTTTATTTTTGACAATTATGATTTCATTTTCGCCAGTAGAGATAAAAATCTTAAGATAATTACTTATGTTAGTTGATTTAGAGTGATAATACTGTACGTGGCGTGTTGCTGCAAAACATTAAAGAGCTCGTTGCAAGAGCTGAAAAATTGTTTTGGCAATGATTCAATATTCAATATTTTATTGGCTTTTTAGTAGTAAGTACTTGTATACGAAGCATAATTTTGCAACTGTCTTTGAAGTAGCAATGTTTTATTTTATTTATGCTATACTCACACACACCACACAAATTTATGCTTCTAGGATAGAACTGCAGTATGTATATGTACATATGACATTTACAACAGCATATACTTCTCAGACAGGACAGAATTGTTTTTTTGTAGAATAACACACACTTTTGTAATAAGATAATAGTAAGAATTTGTTATAGATTATTTGAAATTTCTAGAAAGGAATTTGGAATACTATGAGAGAGAGAGAGAAGTTGTACAACTTAATAGCAGTATCTTGTTTAAAACAAAGTCCCAAACCTAATTTTTATCTGAGTATGAAGTGGAATACTATGACGAATTATGAAAAATTCTAGGATCGAGTTTGGTATTTGTGAAATAAAATGGATACAAACAGTATACATATGAATACGAAATGGATTTACATAATGTATACATTTAGAATGTCGAGGGGTTATTATTTTTTCCCCAGCTCAGAAGTATCTGTGTTGCATTTGTAATTAGTTATAGTCAAACGCTAGCAAAAATATTGTTTTTTTCATCTTTTTGAATTTATTTTATCTTCCTAATGAATATTTAACTATTGATTCTTTTTGCACAATATATAAACTTTTTTAGACAGTAATTAAAAAAAAATGCATCCGCATCTTTTTTGTTTTTAAACTATTTCATAACTTTTAGCTATTCATTTTATTCCGAATTAGAATCTCTAGGGTTTTAAGTAATCTTAATATAGTTCTTAAATGATATTCTTCCAAAAGTTTAAAAAATCATTAAACTTTTGAGAAAGCAATAATAATAATAATAATAATAAAATTCTTCTAGATATCGGACTTGACACAGGGTATTTGTGTACATTTTTTCAAAAAAAGAAATGGGGTTAATATTATGGAAAAGCTAAATTGCGCAAATATGGTTTTGCTCTAAATTTTTTCCCTAGTCTACCATTTTTTCAGATACTTAAGAAATTATCAAAATAGCACAGATATAGATTTTGTTCAAAGTTTTATTCTGATATAAATAACATCTGCATTAAAAACATAGAATTTAAATTTATTAAGATATTAGCAGGAAGTTTCTCATTAAATTCTTTTCCAAGTTTATATTATATTCTTTTAGATAATGTCCGCAGGGAACTGCACAAATAAAATTGAGATATATTTAAAATAGTAATGCAAAAAATTTTTAAATCTGAAGTCGCTGACGGGAATACATTGCAATGAAAATTTATTAATTTTTAGGATTACTCTTTTACACTGATTTTTAAGAAAGCTCTTCCTTACAGGAAAGGAATTTCTTATAACTGTAAATTAGTCGTAAATTAACCGGAAATTGTTGCTGTTGCTCATCTCCATGTCTATCTAAGCTAGACCAAGTCCATGATCTCATTCACTCTCAAAATGTCCAACACCATTTGAGGGTCTTCATAAAGATCTTGTTTTGAAAGCCCCTGACAGTCAAGAATGTGTTCTGGAGATGCCTGGCAGGCAGAATATCTTATACAAGTTGGAAAAATTTTATTTCCATTCCTAAAAGTCAAAGTTCGGAGGTGGCCACTCCGGAAACGAGTCAGAATAGTTTGTTCCTGCCTGCTGCATTGAAGGAAAAGAGAACCGTCAGGTCGTTTAGCCTCATACCAGTGATGAGCAGGAGGAACAGTTGATTGCTTGTTCTTGATGTAGGTGGAATGCAGTTCTGAATAGGTGAGAGCGGCCGAGTTCATAGTGTGTTGTGCTGCGCCATCTTTTGCTAGGGAGTCAGCAATCTCATTGCCCACGATGTTAACGTGCGAAGGAACCCATTTGTAGATGGACCTCGCGAGAAGAAGAAAGATATTTTAGCTTCTCCAAAATAGCCTCTCCTTATGCCAGTTAGAAAGATGTTGAATGGCACTACGGCTGTCAGATAATATCCAGATGCTGTTTTAACCAGGAATTGAGAGTGCCTCTTTTTAACCTTTTATCGATGGACAGTACTTATAAGTACCACTCTCACTTTAAAATTACATACAATAACCCTTTTTACGAATATTCTGACGATACTTAGCAGGAATATTCTTTGAAATCCACTCTTCCAAGATATATGGCAGCACGGATTCTGTGATGAGTATTTTAGCGGGGAAGGCGAATGGTTTTATAGCAGAAAGTGCGTTTTCAGCTAAAGGCGTTTTCACCGGATTGCGAAGATTATCATTTTTGTCCCGAAAAAATAGTTAATGTCAAAATTTAACTGCCTTATTTTTTTATGTATGTTAATGAAGACCTTAGAAAACGATTTGACTGTTTGTTTTAAGTGAACATTGTATAAAATTAATTTTACAGTTGAATATCTTTAATTAATTAATTTGCTGTAATGGATTAAATTTCCCAAAGTTGAGTATTTTGTTTATGTATATCCCTTAATTTTCAATGAAGTGATCCAAAAAAAATATTGCATGAAAAAACTACAGTAAATCATAATGCGATCGTTAAAGGTTTAAGGCCTGTATCAAGCGGAAACTAAATACTTCCTTTTATTTTTTTAAAAATAAAATCACAAATTTATTACATATAATACTTTATAAATGTAGTAATGGAAGTTTACCTTCATATGTTCAAAACCTAAGTCCTTAACTATCAAAAAGAATTTTTACGACACTTAAAAACATATTACTGTTTTTATGGTGAAAATTCGCAAACAACACAGGCAGAAAAAACAACTAATCATTAGGAAAGAAAACAACAAGAGAACATCTGAACTTTTCTATAGGATGGTTGCCAAAAATTCTTGTACAATATGTATGGGGAAAGACCACTAAAGGCGCATTTATCCTTTACTATCAATGTATCTTTAATGTCAACTCTGAGGGGGTAAAAAAAATCTTAATTGTTTACTTACGGAAACTTTGCAAAGCAGATTAGGAAACACTCTGTTTACGATAGTTTTTTTTTATTTATTTTTTTTTTTATAGAAACGAAATTCTTTCTTTGTGTTGCATTCGTGTCTATGCAGACAGCTCTTAAAGGTTTCTTTCTTATTCTTTTTGAAGAAATCACCTACAATGTGTTAGCTTTTTTTAAAATCTCGAAGGAAATATATGGAAGATATATTTATTTACTTTTTTTGTGTGTGTATCTCTTATCAAATCCATTGTTGTCTAGATTTTTTAAGTTACGATTCGAGTGGAACTAAATGTAATTTATTTCCTTAAAGATTTTAGCACTTTAAAATTCTTTTATTCACCCGTTTTTGAATGAAATAATATGCCAGGCATACAAATGACGCAATTTTTTCAATTCCTGTCATTACTAGAATAATACAGTTTGAGTAAAATTTTTTTCTTTCAAAATATTAAATAGTTTATTTCTTTTAATGAGAGCATAACTTTTTTTAAGTTATATCTCCAAATGTCATTTCTTTCCTCAGTATTTTGATTATAATTTTTAAAGGAAAAAGAATAATTATAAAAATACATCAAGATTCCCATAATAGATGGCAGCACAATCGACTGTAAAAGCCCAACTTCTAAGTGTGGCTTGGTAAACAATATGATGCGGGTTCGAATTCAAATGTTTCATATCGGAGTTTTAAAGATTTGATTCCAACAAATATTTTCAACGATACAGAAAACAAAATTTAAAGTTTGTATTACGATCTCACACAATATGTTTTTAGATTTATTTCCATAACATTAACATACATTAAGTAATATTTTTTTTTTGTTTTTATTGTCTGATATTTAAATGGATGGGTTGTTTAGTAACATAAATCAGTCTTTTTTTCAAAGGAATCTTTAAATATACTAAAAAATTTATTGACCTTATAAACGAGGCTGCAACAGTGTCGTATATTTGATGAATGATTTCGTTAGGTTAAAGTTCTGTTATGGATTAAACAGAGCGCTTTTTCCGCCATTGTATTAAGGATTTTTATGAAGATATTTTAAACATTTAATGAATCAACAATATTTCAAAAGGACATACTATCGTTCTGTTTTCACAATAATAGACTATTACCTAAGACTTTTTTAGAGGAAAGGTAAGGTATATTGTAAAATAAACGTTAGATGAGAAGTAAGATAAACTCTTGATCATCTTTCTCTACGATTTTTACACAGTGAATGAACACAGAACTCTTGCCAATTACAGATAGCAAAAACTGCGAAGTGTTTGCGTTTTCGAACGCGCATTACAAGTAAGACAAAAATAAAAAAAATTGATATTTTTTAAAACTTTATATCTGAAATATATTTTAACTGAAAGGTAAAGCAAAATAGTTTTAGATCAAGAATTTCGGTGATTCTGAGAGAAGATATTTTTTGAAAAAATCGTGGTGAAATTTAAAACAATAGACCTACTTAAAAATCATTTGCATTTCATTGTGCACTGAATTCAGTGATAAGCAATATGTGATATTCTTACTCTTTGCTTGAAAGTATTTACCATATATATATATATCAAAGTTTTTAAAACTAATAAAATGTTTATGCACCTCTGAAAATGAAACTTAAAATAAGATATTCAACTACCCTATTTCTCTTATATCTAATCAAAAGCCAAGCCTTAGCAAAATTTTTCAGGGTGATCGTAATATAAGCCCTTTTCTCAAAATAATCCCTATTTAACTCTTTATCTACCGCATTATGATTTACTGCAGTTTTATTTCATGCAATATTTTTTTTTTGGATCATTGCATTGAAAATTAAGGGATAAACATAAAAAAAAAGTACTCAACTTTGGGAAATTTAATCCGTTAAAGCTAATTAATTAATTAAGAATATTGAGCTATAAAATTAATTATATACACTGTTTACTTAAAATAAATAGTCAAATCATTTTCTAAGGTCTTCATTAACGTACAAAAAAAAAAAGACACTTAAATTTTGACATTAATTATTTTTTTTGGGACAGAAATGATAATCTTTGCAATCCGCTGAAAACGCCGTCAGCTTTCTGCTATAAAACTAATCGCCTTCCCCACTAAAATACTCATCATAGAACCCGTGCTGCCATATATCTTGGAAGAGTGGATTTCAAAGAACATTACTGCTTATTGTCAGAATATTCGTAAAAATGGTTATTCTATGCAATTTTAAAGTGAGTGGTATTTATAAGTACCGTCGGTATATAAAGGGTTAAAATCGTAAGCCCAGTGGGTGCCAGGCATTGTCTGGAGACCAATTTATTTCAAATACAATACAAGCGTCCTTTTGAGGACTAATGAATGTTATCAGACAGAGAGACTCCAGACTTTTTGCTGAATGGTCAATCGAAGACCAGACATAATATACGAGCTGATTTGATAAATAATAGACCTGAGAATTTAACGGTTTTCAATAACGTCGTAAGTTTCAATGGACGATTAGCACTTGAATGAATGATAATTTAAAGGGATTAATATTTTGATACTCATATAAAGATTAAAAAAAAAGCCCTATTTTTTTTCAGAACCAGAAAAGAATTGAAGTAGACGCGAGGAGTAAGAAACTTTTAGTTTTCTGCAAAAAGATATTTAAATGGCACGGAAAAGGCGATCAGAATACAATATCCTCAGACAACATACGTGCAAGGGAATTCTAAGCAGCGTGAATGTGGATCTAGTCCAGGGGTGGCGAACCTTTATGGATCAACGTGCCATTTTTCCTAAAGAAATGCTAAATGAGGTATACTCGTGCCATCAAATAATTTTGACTTGTGATTATTGGGAAAATATAATAAAACTAAATACTAACAACACAAAACTCTTTATTTACTACAAAAAAATACATTTTGTATTTTATAGTATAGTAAATGTGTTTTAGTTAAACGCGTAATATTCAAATTATATAAAGTAACATTAGTGTGATTACTGTTGTTGCAGATTAGATGACAAATACATTATAATAGAATTGGGTAAGATGTTACTTTTAGCAGAATGCATGCTGAATCGGAGTCATCTGCCAAATGGTTTCTAAGCGAATTAATGTTATTCATCTCTGAAAATAATGACTCGTAGGCATAGGTCGATGAAAATATGGTTAAAATAGCCTGAGCCTGCTTCTTCAAACAGTTAAACGTATCTGGAATCGAATTTAATGTTTCCAAAATTTCGTTACTGACATTTTTACTTATATTGCTTGTTATAATCTCTCTGTTTCAATCATTTCTAACTTTTTCCTTGTTTCAATAAATTTTTGAATCCATATTGAACTAGACTAGAAATCAATAAATTGCATTTCAAATTCATCAATTTCCAACGTCGAATTGGGGCAAGTTCAGTTTATCAAATCATGTCACATCAGGGTACATAATAAACGTGAGAGTTTCTGATAGTTCTTAGAACTCTGAGAAAATCTTATTGAAAATTCCTTGATAGAATAATAAATCACGGTTGTGTGATCGTTTTAATCGGTGGCGTGCCCAAAATACTGTGCTATGTGCCATCAATGGCACGCGTGCTAATGGTTCGTCATCCCTGATCTAGTCAGTAACCAGTATTTCTTGAGTTGATAATATCACTTGTGAATGGATTGCTGGCCGGGTTGATACAAAACATTTGCTCATGCAATTGCGTCACAATTAGACCTACCACCAGAATAAGTCAAAGTACCACAACACTAAAAGATGGCTTTCTTCAGCAATGTAAGTTGTGATGAGCTCTACGACAATGTTTCAGAAGTAGATGACATAGAAATATTTGAATAAGAGTGCAAATCTTTTTACATGAATATATGTAAATAAATGTGATTGTTAACCATCTACTAATTCTCAGGCTTACAACACACACACACAGCTGTTCAAAAATATAATTCTTCTTACATATGAATGGGAAAAATAGAGTATTTGAGCATCTCAAGTACTAATCATGAGCTTTGAAAAGGAATTTTTTGTTTCAGGAGAAAATAGTCATACAGGCACCATTGGTGTAGCTAGTTCTAAGTGGGCTCTGCATCATAACTCTATAAGACCCTTTGTTTTTTAGAAAGTAAGTAAAATAAAACTTGTTTGTTTCTAAATATTGCACATGTTGGAGTCCCTGTAGCTTGGGGGCCCCGTATCATTAATACGGCTGATACGGCGGTAGCTACGCCCCTGACAGGCGCAATCAAATATGAAATTTGCTTCTATTCATAAGTTTCAATTATTTTTATATTTTTTTCACATAATTAAAAGCTTGCTCATATTTATTTACAGTAAAAGTAAGTTTAAAATTAAATCAAAATGTTTCATTCTCATTTAAATACACCTGATGGATATTAATTTAAAATTTTCCACATTTTCATCATAAAATTAAAATTAAGGGCGACAAAAAATATTACAATTTTAGCAAAAAGTCAAAGATCTAGTTATTTAATTGTATTAAAATTCACTCAAAATATGTCATCAAAAGGAATTAACATTCTTCGAAACAGGATTACTGATGTTGTAATCTGAAAAATACAAAATAAATGGTTTCAAAAGTCGTAATAAGACCAGAGATAATTTAAATAATTAAATAAATCTCAGGACTGAAAGTCGCAAAGGTTGATATAAAAATGAACTTATGAAGAGTTTAACAAGTGTGAAGCATTTGTTAATTAGACAGTATAAAATAACTAAGACCTTACCGAGTGGAGATGAAAAATATTGAGTTATTTTTTTTTGGACTTCTGTAATGAAATTAATTTTCGAAAGGGGTTAAACAGAGCATATATGAAAGGAAGAAAGATTTATAATATGATGTAATTTGTTCCATTCTCAGTTCGTTATTTACATAATTGCGCTTTTTATTTAAAAACATAGAGATACCTGAAAGTAAGCCTTATATTTTGAAAGATGTTGACAAAGAATCAAAATAAATTTAACGTTTCACTCTCATATAATGTAGAAAAGGAGAAAATAACCCTGATCTTATCACAAACATTCTCATGCAATGTGACAAATAGTAAAAGTTACACCGAGGATAAAAGAAATACGTGTAAAAATACTATAAGAAATAATGTAAAAGTAGCAAAATTAAGAGTAAAAAAAAATATTTTTCACATTTCAGGTGAATGAACTCATTTAGCAGATCTATTTAAGTCATCCTCTTTCTTTGTTTTCAAGCCCTAAAAATTAAAGTCTCAGAGTTGATTGAATTAAAAGGAATAAAAAGTTAAGACAAAGTTGATTAAGATATTAATTAAGAAACAAAGAGATAATTAAATTGTGCAACATACAGAGGGTATGGTTCCCAAGAAAGACAAAAAAAAGGAATAAATTTGTGTAATTTAATTTTCCCTTCATATTCCTTTTTTAACTACCAAATAAGCAATTTTAAAGGGATAAAATACTCTAATAATAAATATGACTTTTTTTTTTATTTAAAAAGGGTTTTAATTAAAATATTTAGTAAATTGTTCCGAAGCATTATGCAAAAATGTTTCCGTATGAAAAATGTAAATCAATCCTGACATCTTCTGTAAAAGCCTCGAAAATAAATTTTTGAGAATGGAAAATAATCTAAGTGGCATTGAAACTACAACACCGTAAAGGAGTGGTCAAAAAGTGAAGAAAATCGGCAAACAGAGAGAAAGAGAAGTGAATAATAAATGATGCTTATTTTGAAACGATACTTCTAACACAGAACGAGAACAACGTCAACTCAGTTGTTTGTAGGACTACCGTGGATGAGAATACGGATAGAGTCAATGAAAATACGGATGTCGTCCTGAGGAAAAGTACACAATTTCTTGTCTATCATTTGCAACACAGTTCGTCTTCTGTATGTGTAGTGGCAAGGCAATGCAAACGCCATCCAATTATGCCTCTGACGACTTTGAATAACAGCCGTTACATTTCTGCTGTGTTGGCTTATAGTTCTTCCATAACTTCAAAGTCGTAACTCTAGATTTCAACAGGACAATGTATGACCACGTACAGTGGCCCTGACCAGCACGATCTTTTGACGTCTCACGAATTGAAAACGCTTGGTCAATAGTTTCTGAGTGTGTGAGTGGGACTGACATTCACCACTCATCATTCACTACGATCCATGAACTAAGGTGTAGAGTTTGAAGCTACATGGAATGTTGTATCCATACATGACATCCAATTTCTGTTCAACTACATGCTTAAGCGGATGAGGACTATTATTACTGTCAGAGGAGGCTTATGTAGATACATAAATTTTACGAAATGGCTACATATACATGAAGCTACATTTGTGTTATAAATAGTAAGCTATTATACAAAAATATTTTCTTACTGGAGTTGTATAGAAACATTTATCTCTTTAGTTATTCCATAAGAGAAGAATACGAGAAGAAAAATGATACAAAAAAAGTAAAATTACTGATTAAAAGATTTTCAATTCGAATCTGGCTTAGGTCAGATTTTATGATTGTGTAGTGCATAAATATGTGTCGGATTGTTAACGAATAACTTAACACACACGTCATATTTATTAACACTCTTAATAAAGTAGAAATAAAACAATAAAAATTTTGTTACAGGAATTAACGCGATCATATTGAATTAATTCTAGATTGCCCAAGGAAGTCCTTTTGACTGCTTTTTAATTTCAATTAGAAAAACAATTACAATATAATGCACAGTTTCTTAGAACTTTTTAGAATATTTTTTTTTCCAAGTAAAGTAAAATTTTTTTTTATTGTTAAAATTTACCAATAACTTGTTATATGGCTGTAAATAATATAAAAACTATTAAAACTTAATTTTAAATAAATTTCTTTACACATGAATCATTCTTTCACAATGCAGTCATTTCGACTGCTTTTGGGCAATATATAATACTAAGTTTCAGTCCTTCTAGTGTTAACAATTACATTAAAAAACTATTTCCTTTGCATGCAAAAGACTTAAGACAATCATAGGCAATAAGAATATACTCGAAAAATATCGATTTAGAATTGTTTGAACCACAAACCGAGATTGTGTTTTCACTAGCTAAGTCTCTACCCAAATAGTTTTTGATCTCGCAAGTTGGTGAATATCTTAGGTATTTATTTCACGAAAAATAAACTTTGAGATAAAAGACTAACACCCAAAAGCTCTTGGAACATGACAACTGTGACAACGAGTCATGGATTTGAGATCAACTTATCGTCAGTAACTCAAACAGGATTATATCAAACTTCAAAAAGTTTCTCACGAAGTATTTAAAATTGTGTGAGGCTTTACAGAATTTTCTGAGGGAGAAATAAAACTGTTCCTGTGTTTTTCGTAATTTAATGAACAGTTCAAATTCATTTCAAAAATATAATATTACGCTCTCAAGTTTGATGCCATTTAAAAGTTTGGCAACATAAATAATTTTTCCTTAAATTGTCATGGATAACTTATATTTGAATTCATATTTTTATTATTTTTATTCATTAAAAATAGAGCTTTAAGACAAAAATATAAAAACTTTACATATAAGAATAATAAAAATCTCATAATCTGGAATAATAAAACGTTTCAATTTGTTTATTAATTTAAATTAAGATTATTCTGTTAGTAATTAGGCAATATATATGTATATGAATCATAAAACATTAAATACTGTCATTTATGATTTTCCTTAGGAGTTTTAAGGAGGTGTAAATTCAATAACTTTTTTAAAGGGATTTCGGCTTCAAGTATTCACTTTTTCACAATTCCTACTATTAGTTCACTCTCTCCCTACACACATTTATTTATATATATATCTTGTTCAAATTTTCAATCATTAATAAAATACTTTCTATTCATCCATTCAAGTTCAAATACATTTTTTAAAACTTGTAGTGGATGACACTTGATGTTAATACAGTTTTTTCAAATATTGATTCATTAATTACATTTTAGTTTTCAATTTTAAATTTATTCTGCTTTATTTCTGTCGAAGTTACAGATGGCGCCAGTACGTTTTTCTAAGGAAGCAGAAATTGACTTTAAAAAGAATTTTTGAAATTACTTGTTTAAAAGGGAAACGTGAAATTCATTATTTACTTTAAATATTGATAGCTTTAAATTTATAAATAGCAACGATTTCAATGGAATATTGAACAAAATTAAAACTAATTTGGTATTAAATTGAAAATAAGATTTTAGTTTTTTCTAGTTTTTGATGTTTCACCTGATGAGAAGAGGGGTCCATTTTTCGAGAGATCAAACAAGTTACGAGGAAAATTCACTGGATGCTCGAATAAATATTAACTATACTAACTAACAAGCATCTTTCATCATTTAAAGCATTTATATTGAGTATAAAACAAGAAAATCTCAACAGCTATAACCCTCAAGAGCTAGATTACGCTTCCGTTCATTCAACGCTGAAGTGACTTCTAACGTTAGGCTTAACTAGAGTGTTCCCTCTATGATTAATTGATCAAAGTTAGGGAATTTCTCGCTTTAGGAAGCTCATTTCCTCCATAGGGAGTTGTGAGCCAAAGTTTAAGAGAGCAAACAATGCAAGTTAATGTGATAAGTCATTATATTTTTTGACGCTTGGCTCACTTATGAGCAATTTTCACCTTTTTTCTAATAACAAGTAAAAAAGACAATGTTCGATTTCTGAAATTTCGTGTTGTATAATTTAACAATAAAATGCATGAATGTAAGAATATAGTTTTTTTTTAATGACTGTGGCATAAGATTTTTAAATACTGCCGTTTAAGGGGTCTCAGGGGTGTTAAATTTCTTTAGAGGTCTGAAAATATAAATAATTTTCAAACAGGTATAATTCTTTTAAATTTAAATTAAATAATTAGAATCTTTTACACATTATTTACAAAGGAATGGGGCTTTAGAAAAGTATAAAATGTTTAAAATATAATCATAATTTTAAAAATTATAAACAATGAAAATAAGAAAATTTTCTATATAAAATATTTATTAAGTTTTACGTTGCGCATGCTATTTTCTAAAATAGTAGCTTTAATTACTAGCTATAAGTTGATTTATAAAGTTAAATGTATTCTTATTACATTGTAGCTAATTTATATAAATAGAATAATAACTTGTATATTTTAATAAAAAAATACATTAAAAAATATTTAAATAATTGCAATATCTTACAAATATTTTGAAATGCAAAATATATATAATACTACAATTAAATTGGGCTTAAAGAGTATGATGCATTTTATAATTCTACAAAGTTTTATACATCAGAGGCCACTATTTTAGAAAATAGTGTGCGCAACGCAAAAAATGCTTAATATTTATTATAGAATTTTCATATGCTTATGTGTTGTGTGATTTTTAAAATTATTATTATATTTCAATAATTTTATACTTTTCTGAAGCCCCATTCTTTTATAAATAATGTGTAAAAGATTCGAATCATTTAATTTAAATTTAAAAGAATTATACCTGTTTGAAAATTGTTTACATTTTCAGACCTCCAGAGAAATGTAACACCCCTGAGACTTCTTAAATTTTCTAATATTTAATTGTTTGAAAAGCTAATCACCTTTTAAACAGTACTTTAAACTACTTTTTCCAGTATTCTTTATATTTGAAAGATAAAAAGGCATTGTTAACATGACTGCATATTTTCAAGATTAGAATTACAGTAAAGAAAATATTTTTTTAACGCTTTTATTACACTATTGTTTTCCTAATTCTCCACTATAACTACGTTAATTATGTAATTAATAATATGTATTTCTATTTAACACTAACCATTTAGTAGTCTCTGAGAAAATTAACCAAAAGTCAATCATATTCAACAATCAGAATCATTTGCAAAATAGTAACAATTTTAAATATTAAAATTGATAGTTAAATTTTTGAAAATGAGTAAATGAAATTGTTTATGAAATCCATTTTACTCTCAAAAGAGGTTATTTTAAGTCCAAATCTATACTCAGAGAGATTTTTTGTGGTTACATTAAAGAAAGATACTGTGATGCTTTTCCACCTAAAAATTGAAGAAATAACACAGTTCATTACACATTCGAATATAGAACATAGAATTGAATAACATGAAACTTCATTATCAGCAATAAAAATACAAGAATGCAACTTGAATATTAAGGACAATTATTAATTAGTAAACTTTCAAAAATTTAAAAATATTCTGATCTTTAAAAACTAATATGTAAAAGCAGAAAATAAAATTACTTTATAAGGAGATATGTTTTTCTATGAAATTTATCCTCATAAACATACGATTCTTAAAAGTAAATATGACTTTCAATATAACTACAATAAAATTTCAGAAAGCCAAATATATATGGTTTCGCTTAAGAAGACTACTCACCTTCTACTAATAAATTTTCATTGCTAAGTTCGAGCTTGATCTTAAATCAGCAAAATTTTACTTACTTTACAAATATAAATAATTGCTTCAGGACTACACATATTTTAAAAATATTCAAAAGATATATACTTACTGAAATAAAAAAAAAATCTTCCGCGAGATTTAAATACATTTTTAACATATGATAAAGAAACTCATTAATTTATTAACATGAAAAAATGTTGTTATAAAATTTCAATGTAAACATAATGTAGGCACTTTTTAAGAACGGGAAGAAATAAGTACATATATTTAAAAAGATGATGCAAAATTTATTCTGATGTGTGTTGACATGTTTCTGAATGTAGCTAAAAACGAAAGTTCATAAACAATATAGATGTAAGCTTTTTGTACTTATGATTTCCATAAACATTCAGATTTTTTTCATTAATAAAAAAAAAGAAGATTTGAAACTGTATACATAAAAGTGTTAATGAAGCAATTAATATATATATGTACATTTGTGCAAAGTTCTATTTTCAGATGTAAATTATTACAGATTGATTGTTAAGATAATTCGTTTTGATCACGAAACCTAGTTAATTACGAGCAATTATGTGAAACATCAGCCATTGTCACGCAGATCTGTAATTAGTGATAATGGTCTTCTAAAGTGTTTGTATAGTGGTGTGTTTTTAAAAAATATTTTATGGTAATCTAATGACAGTAATTGGAGCAAACAGTTTACATGAATTGCACATAAAATAAATAGGATATAAAATACAAAAAATGATTACCTTTCACATAATCTAAGAGTCCACGAAGCAATAATCCAGAGCGAGACCATGAATACCAGAAGCACCGTTCCTGGACAGATGGTCATCAACGTCTTAAGGACGAACCTCGTGTTGAAGTTGATGCGGTTGAGGGCTCCAATACTCCTGGACGAGGCATCAGTGAAGAGCTTGCTATGCAAAAGCATTACTCGGCAAATGAGGTATAGGCGTAGGAACATGGGTAAGGACAGAGTGACGTCAATGGGCACCTTACGTGACTCGACGATGCCGTTCTGATTGGCCAGTTTGGTGGTCCACGTAAAATAGTATTCCCCAGGAATGGGGTGGACGGCACAGACGGCCAACTCCAGAAAGATAAGCGAGATCCTCTGAGGGGTCATCGCAATCCTCCAATCGTCGGCACAATTGTCAATCATAAACAACTGAAAGAGAAAAAAATTGACATATGTAAATCATACAAAAAGATTGTTTAAAAAATGTAATATTAGAGCAATTATTTAAAAAAAAAAATTAGAACAGCATTGAGTTAAGGTTGTCTTCGGTAAAAGTACGAGAGCTCTAACTAAACGCGAAGCACATTTTCAGACAGAAAAATGACCCGATTTCCATGGAGAAATTTGCAACATTATAACTCGTACCTCTGTTAACAATATAGTGTTTTTAAAAATTGCAAAATGTTCCGTGAATACTTTCGTTTTTGTCTTAATACGTGAAGGCAAAGCCCATTTAACATTACGGTATAGGATAAAAAAATGCGAAACACATTTTATACCAGAATAAATGAATCAACTCGGTTAAAAATGGGAAGTACGATAAAAAATGCTGCTCTTTAAAGGATTGTGAAGTAAGAATACCATATTAATTTTTTATTTCTTTTATATCTGAAAAAATGTTCTAAATTCGTGTCTTATTCTTTAACATTAACCGAAAACAGCCTTGAGAGCAATGCTATTAGTGTATTAAAACTTACAACTAACTGTTGTCGCAAATACCACAGTTTCAAAGTGAGCTTACAAACATCTTTCTTAATCTCTTGATACTTTTTCATCTAAGACACGTATTATTATTTGATGTACTTTTAAAGACAATGCGTTTTGGTCTTTCATGGGATAATTTTAATTTATTTAATATATATATGAAATTTTTATTTTAATTTCTTGTTAATACCCCTTTTTTCGTAATTTAAATTTTAAAAAACCCAAATGCCCTGAAAACAGCATCAAACAAAAAAGAAAAAAGATTAACTATTCATATTCAGATGGTGAATTAATTTCTTTTCATTAACATACACAACAGTAATATATATATTATATATATATATATATATATGACAAAGTGAAATTTCCTACTTTTAGAAACAAATAAATTGAATTAATTTATAACCCAACCTTTTTTTTTCCCTTTTTAAGTCTGGTTATTTTTTTTTATTTTAAGGTTTTGATACGTTGGAACCGTGATTTAAAAAGCGATAAATGGAAAATTTTTATGATATTTAGGCACAGATTAAAAAAATATACAAAATTGTTTTGAGAATAGTATTACAATAAAAATTATTTAATAAAATTTTGAAAAAAAATGAACATAAATGCCCCATTTTAAAATTATTCCCCTTTTATAAAAATGCTTTTTTAATAAAAATATTTTGCCGTATATGCCGACCCCGGAAAAAGGCGAACTAAATTTTGAAATATATAACTTAAAGGGGGTTCATCCTTTTTAAGACAACAGAGGGCGAAATTTTAAAAAAAAGATGCCGTAATTTTTTCAATGGGGTTGAACCTGAAAATAATGTGAATTTTTAAAAATTAGTTGACCTTACGGGGTTTTTGAGCTATACCCAAAAAAATATAATTATAATAGAAATATTTTTCCAAAGGGGAACATTTTGAAAAAAGGGTTTTTCTAAGTTAATATTTTTCCGAAATATGGTATTAAATAATTTTTTTAAAATGTCCTTAAAAAATTTTTTACATGTATTCTAATCTAAGTGAAAAAAGTATCGTAAAAGTTATCCATTTATGCGCTTTTTTTAAAAACAAAGGGTTCCAACCTAGTTGATACCTTAATTACAAAATATTTTAGAAAACGTATTAGTAAGTTTTATAAAATATTAAGATTTCATATGCAAAAATAAAATGAAGTAACTAACTTCAGTAATTCTATTTTTTGACATTTGTAAATTAGAACAATATCCTTGAAGAGTGCAAAGAAAAAAAAAAAAATTAAAAAACTAGAATAAATTACGATTGTAAATTTTAGATAAAGTGATTAGATTTTTATTAGCTAAACTGTAAGCACTGTTAACACGTTAGTTAGTTTAAGGACAGATTTAAAGAGATTTTTTTTAAAGATCCATTATAAAAGGAAAAAAAAAAAATTAAGGATGCATACTGTGTATACAAAAGAATTTTCAGGTTGACATAAAAAAAAAAGTCCTTTTAAAATTATATCACCTCAAGGTTTTTCAAGAAAAGAAAAAAAAAATCTTTTCAGGTGGATAGTATGTGGTATGAAGATTATATCCCTACTACAAAATTTAAAATTCTTTGGAACCCGTATATACGGTGTGTGTTAACTAAGTTTGTGAAACTTTTTTTAACTCCGTTCTGTATTGTCTTATTCAAACTTAAACATTTAATAAATATATTCAAAGAGATACATACAACCCTGATAAACGCAATCCATCAATATTTTAATGAATTTCTATGCGTCACTAGTTCTTCTACTAATGAAATATTGGTAGAAGTTTAGAGAATTTTCTTCCTAAAAGTGATTGAATTTGAAAAAAAATATAATTTTTGTTTCCATTTCATGCAATGCTTTTCATTATTTTGCTTATACGATAATATGCTTATAATTTTAAATTGTTTGTTTTATTATTTCACTACACCATCTCATTCCATATATCTCTTTAACGTAAAATGATTGGCGATAAATAACATAATTACAATAATTTTTATAAAAGGAATTTGACTTATTACAAGAACATTATCCTTATGTAATAATGATCTATCAAAGATTTCAAACTAATTTCATTAAGATTTTTTTTAAACCATCCATTCTCAATATATATCCCCCCCTCATATGTTAGTTTTCTCAAGTAGCTTAAATATTTTTTCAGTTTTCGTATTGGAATCGTTAATGGTTTGCTGAAAAACAGTTTCGAAGAATAAGGTCCTTTTTATTTTGTTAATGACTTTTTAAAAATTTAATACGTAGAGATTAACAATATAAAAAAAAAAGGTTTTGTTACGTTCTTAACCATTTATGAGACAATTTAAAACTTTTTATAAAGAAATTTATTACAACTATTAACAGATTTGAAGCAAGTTTCTTTGGACTATTTATATGAGTGAAAACTCAAAGTAATAACGAAGGTTTTTAAAATTATAAATTAGAATTATGAGCAGTTACCATCATTTAATAATGTCTTCATATAGGTTAATTACAAAATACAACTCCACTGAAAAAGACGCCTATTAAACCAAAGGGGAAGAGTGGACAATAACTATTAAATGGTGATTAGTACATGTAATAAATTTAATGGAATTTTCTAACTTTTCAACATCATAACATTTTCGAAAACACTTGACGACGATCCAAATAAACACGAAGTGTTTCAAGAAAGTAGCAAAATCGGGTTTGAAGAGGAAATTTAGTATGTGTACAATTTAGCACAATGAATTAATAATCTAAGAGGGAAGTTAATGGTATAATGAAGAAGGCTGGTCGTTATTAATATGAGGATAGCTCGTAAAAGAGAGGAAAGTACACATGAATCATTTTCAAAATTAAAGTTTCCTTAGTTTATCATGAAATGTAATAAATGTGGCTTATAAAGTCTTTAAAAGAGGATAATTTTTAGTTACATTGAAGCATACATTTGCATAGATCGATTGTAGGATGATTATTTCTGGTATATTCAATAGAGGAAAGGAAGTCACTTAAAGTCACATAGTTTGATCTTGATTAAGAATTTTTCTTCAGGAAAAAAAAATATTTCAGCAGCATTATCATAACTTTTTAGGCACTAACTTATGACTCTTAATCTTACTTTTGGCTCCTAAGCCTTATAAGAATAATTTTATTATATTTTATTGATAATTCCGGCGATTATATATTTAAGTGAGATGTGGAAACCCCCCCCTAAAAAATTTTTAAATCATTCTGGGGGAAAAAATTTAAAGGGAATAAGAAAAGTTAAAAAAGAACTTCATAATCTACCTTAGTACTCATATGCAATCAGAATGGTGAATATTAGTACGGTGTAACAATCCCCGTATCTCTCGTAGTACAGGCTACTCTATCTTAGTACTATCGGTGTTTTTAGAAGTTGTGAGGAAAATTTTTTTTGAACTGTATTTTTTTTCCCAAAAAAAAAAAAAATAGTTTTTTAAATCAATTTACTTAGATTCAACAACGAAAAATTTTTTTTAGCTACTTTTTTTTAAATAGTTACAATTAATATAAAAAATGTATATACATACAATTAATATAAATATGTTTTATTTTTCCAAAAAAAGGACAGAATTACAACATTAAGTGGTAATTTGTTTTTTAATTATCATTAAAGTATCGTATTGTCCTTTTTAAATTTTAGTCCAACTGAATGCTTTAAAACGCGGAAAAACCCTTTTTAAGTTTTGGGCACTAGTCGCCAAAAGGGTCGCTAAGTCGGCAACGTGGCTGCATTTTAATTCTTTTTTAAAAAATTAGTTTTAATCAATTACCCTTTTTTTAATTATAAAAATTTAAATTTACCGTATTGTCATCCAAAATGATCCTGTTTATAAAAATTTTAGTTTGATTCAGCGCTTTTTAAAAAGTATTTTATTAACGATTGAAAAATTTCCCCAAGATAAAAAAAATTTTAAAAAATATAAATAAATAAATATTAACAGGAAGGGGGCCAATAGTAGGAATTGAAAAAGGGACCCAATGCTGTTGCTGTTATATTGATTAAACTAAAAAGCTACTTTAAACTTGGAATAATATTTTTAGCCTTCTCATATTAATTAGTTGCATCTTGCGTAATCTTACCATTTTTATTGAGTTGTTAAAATGTTTTATTTATTTCAAGCTGAAAATCTTGTGAATTTATTCATTTAAACAATAGAGCTCACTCAGCTCTTGATATATCTTGTACGCAAGTATCATTCTTCTCCCAGCTCCAGAATTACACGTTATGCAATTTAAGCCCAGAATCTACCAGAATACTACCATCCATCAGTTTTGTAGCTATTGAAGATGCCAATGAAAACAAATAATGGTAAAAAGGAACAGTCGTATTTTTAAGGATCGTATTTTGATCCCATTATCTTTATTTTTTGCAAAATCTATCCTTAAAATAATTAAATTGTCAAATTTTAATTTAAATCTCCAACAAAATTGTGATTTTAAGCTTAGTTTTGAAATTTATGTATAAATGAGGCTGTCATATGCTGACCTACTCTTCCTTTTTTTTATTAAAGATGATCTTTCAAGACAGGCTCAATAACAAACTGCTCTTTTTATCCCCATATAAAAAAATATTTTCTGTACTCTGAATTAATAGCGTATTAGTTCGGCTCAAAATGTCGACATTTAAGAACATAACATTGATTATGACGTAAAGTTTTGTGAAATTCGGAGCAAAAAAAGGACTCAATTTCTATTCTTTTTCAGGTTGTGACATCTGGCATGATGCCACACCACTTCTATTCATATTTATGTTCCAAATATTTCAAGAAAGGGTAGGATTTTTTTTTCGTATGGAAGAATTGTACACCAGAGAAGTCCAGCAAACAAAAAGAATATGACTGAAACAACCTTTACCGAAAAGGATTTATTATACTGGATTCGCGAGATTGAAATCTTACTGTTTTTTAATATACTTTTATTAAATACAACTGGAAGGCAACCATATCTAAAAGATAAGTTTCACTAAGTTATATATAATCATTAACCCTTAATTTGTCTAAGTCCGCTACAACGAACAATCAAATAAATAAAATCTGGCGGGTTTATGAAAACTTCTATACGGCTTAAATATCTAACAAAAACTTTAAAGTATATTTCTATTACGGTAAAAAAGATCCTAATGTCTATACAGACATGGGAAAATAACAGAAATTAAAAAAATATTTTAAAAAACATCTCGTCAAATTAAGGGTTAAGTTCACTCACAACTAATCACTAAGCTCTTTTGCGAGACCCACAAATGATAATATTCTAGCAGAAATGTGAAAATTGAAATTTCGGGCTCCAAGTTCAAAGCAATTTTTTTTAAAAAACATTTAATTGGTTTTACTGTATATAAATTATATTTTGAATTAAGTTATGAAGATTTACAAATGTTTAGCCTATTTTTTAAAGATAGAATTAAAGATACAACTAATTTTGAAATTTGAAAAAGTAGTGTTTTTTTTAATATTACTGTAAAATCCGATGCGCAACGCGCACCTATACTTTTAATCTGCAATTTTTAACTTTGAGGTATATTCGCCTTATAACGCGCACTCCTTTTTTTACGAAAGAATCTGCAATGAACGTTAGCAATTCTATTATATTTTAAAGCCATTTGTTCGAGGTATTATGCAAGATTTTTGAAAAATAGTATATATTTCTTGAAAAATAACCCTTTAAGTTCATAATGAGCGATATTTCTTTTAAATAAACAGTATTCCGATCTTTGTAGAAGTCTAAGTTTTTGTTATTCACATCTTTCTTTATTTTTGAAGCTCTCCCTTTTATACCCTGCGTATAACATGCCCTCTTAAATTTCGATCTTATTTTTTTGCGTTAAAAGTGCGCGTTATACGCCGGATTTTACGGTAAATCGAATTTGCTCGTTATTATTGTGATCGTTATTTAATAAAACTTAAATATAACATTTCTCATGCGCAAGAAACTTACTTAACTTACATTATACTTTAAAAATGTCTTTCAAAATTTGTAAATCTGCATAAAAGTGTAAAATGCATAAATTTAAAAAAAAACAAAACCTTCATTTACTTACAAATATGTTCAAATAATACTATTACTTTTAAATTATCTACCTTATCTGTTTGTTTGATGTTTATATAGGTGCATAAAATTTTTTTAAAATCATTTAATTTGATTAAAAATAACTTTCCATTGCGATAGGAATAATGACATTTTCTCAAGGAATTATTTTTTTAAATTTTGTATTGCTTCGAGAAACCTTTCAAAAATTTTTGTTATACATTTCTGACCATCCAAAATACAACTCCAAGAAGAAGACATTTCAAAACCAAATTAATTAGAGGTATACTAAATATAGTATATAGAAGAATTAACTGAGTACATTAACTTCTGAGTAATAAGAAACTCTGAGAGGTAAGAAAGACGATGAAATCAATGTTTAGTATTGTCACCAACTCTGGTCGGTATGACAGTTCATTCTACCCCCCCACCCCCACATTACCAAAATTTATGTGTTACAATAGCGTGTGGTATATGCTAGGCTAGAGTCGTTCTCTAGTAATCAAACGTGTTTGATTAGCAGCAGATCTGAAAACAGGCAGGCCAAGACAGCAATTCAATCTGATGGGCAAAGAAGACATAGACATTGCTTGACACGTGTGGACACGCATTTTCTTGTTGCTCTAAAGGTAAAAGATGACAAAGGGTTCACAAACATCTGAGAAATAGTGCTGGCTATTCATTGTACTGGAAATGTGTACTGGAGGGGGGTTCAAGTGGAATCCATTACCAACTTAAACCATAATATCGGGTGCAAGACCAGTAGAATGATGTATAGGGAACAGTTAACTAACCACTTACCCCGGTCTCTCAGACTTTGATTTGACCATTGTGGTCTTGCAAGCAGAATCGTGATTCGTAATACATTCCTTCGGTTATCCATTTCCCCTGTTCAGTGTGTTATTGCAAATGTAGCTACCTGTGATTTTGAGGCAAGAAATATCGCAGTAATACAGAAACATGTGGGCATTCCATTGTGTTGTGAATGACGTCGAATGGTTCGTGTGAACACCGATTTTCGGGCTACAGACCATATTTGTTGCGTTATGATTTCTGATGTGGCAAAGCGATTCATTATTGCTGTGCGCTTAATATGTTGCCATAGGTTGTGTTGGTGCTTTGAAACTGTTAAAATCGGTACTTTTGTTCCTCCATTCCTTCGTGCCTCAATCGTTTATATATCCACCTCACTATTGCTTGGTTACATCGATATGGTCACCAATTTCTCGGAAGGATAGTTTGAATTTTCTAAAGGCAGCAATTTTTCCTAGGCTTAACTCAAAAATAGGTTCTAACTAAGCATGCATTCCTTTTAGAGGCATATTGAAACTGCCTACGCAAAATAACTGCACGAAAAAACAATTCCACTACTTCGAGGCAGCATTGTGTTCATCCTGTATATAAGGCTTGTACGTGGAGCTACAGGTGCCCATGATGTGTGTCTGTGCTGACCATCCATTTGCATTTCCTATCTCTATATAAGATAAGGTGGTTTGAATGCTTTCTTCATTTTGTTTCATTTTGGGTTGCCAGTAGTATATACGTAACAATAATTTTTCTTTTGATTTCGATTAACTTTTTAAGTGATTAAAGAATGATTGAGCTGGAGGCAAATGGGAGTACCTCACTCAAGACGAAAAAGAATTTTTTAAAAAAAGGGTGAAATGTATGCAATTTATTTTGTCTTTCGTGCGTATTTGATATTTAATATAGTATAATACAATAAAAGATGCTCTGAAGTTAAATAAAATACAATTGATTTTTTTTAACAGGCTTCTGAGTCATCGATTTAATGTTTATAGGACCATATATATACGTATTTAAAAATTTTCTATCAATCGATGCATTTTTTCAAATTTAGTCTTGCATTCCATATTTGCATTTGTCACAGAGAAGAGAGAATACAATGTAAATTATGCATTTTAAGATGATGATATGACGAAATATGTATACATTGAAGAAAATATTCGTAAATATTGTTGATTAGAAAAAAAACTTAGTTGCCTAATCTGTAAGAAAAATCATCGAGTAACAACCTATCTAACATTACGATATTGGCAAATATTTTTGCGCAGTAAATAATGTTCTTATCGTAAAGTAGGAAAAGCACTGTGAAAGAAAGTTAAATGTTTTCATTGCATCATATACATTATTTTCGAAAAACCTTTTCAATAACAACAAGAATGATATAAATTTTGTTTTCCTGTGATGTTCTATAAAAAGCTTCAGCACTTAGTTGTTATATTTCTTTGCAGACATATGAAAGTAGCACAGCCCTTTGGGCAAACTGTACTTCCATAAGAGTTTACCTAATGGGCTACTCCTTATCAGGAGTAGACTGCTTTAGATCCTAAACAAAGTCGTTTTTCTTTCAATAATGATCACAAGCCATCTACTGCCTCTTTCCTGCTGAGAAAACTCCACCATCCAATTCTTCATGTCATAATGTTCTTCCCCCATTTTTACCCTAAATGAATGCCTCAATTCAATCGATTTGATTTTGTGACCGTGAAAACTGTTTTCTTTTATTTTTAGTATGTGTGCCTTGACTGACTGAGAAAGTTTTAAATTGTGTGTCTTTATTTGTTACTTCTGTAACTTTTATTAATTTTTCTTTTAACTATTAAAGAAATTTTTAAGACATACAAAATGAATGTTAGGAGTGATTGTGTACGTTTCTCCATTTCTATTCTTACTTCATTTTTTATTATTCAGAAATAATCTGGTTGAAAGAGTTTTATTCCCGAAACATTTTGTCACATTCTAATAAATTATTTCTTTCGTTTTGGTTACGAATGCAGTCATACGAAAATTTAGACTCAATATTCTATTTCTATTATTTATTATTCTTTGATTATAACACGTTATAATAAAAATATTAATATAAACATATTAACATATTAATCAAACATATTAATATAATATTAATATGATAAATTTAAAAAAAGAAAATAAAAAATGGAATTTTGTAGAAATAGTTTATATATATATATATATATATATATATATATATATATTTTAAAAAAAAAAAAAAAAAAACAATGCATTGTAAAAAAACTAGAGATAAAGGTTTTCACAATTTTTCCCATCAAAAAAAACGCTTACGATAAACAAAATTGTTTTTCCCCGGGGTAAATCTATCTAAGGGGACCCTCCTTCTTTAGGGACAGTCCTTATTTTATAGGTTCTATCCTTCCTCGAAAAGTGTCTTTCTACTTGTCCTCCTTTTTCAATATTTTAAAACCAATCTGTTGATCTCTGTATTCAGAGATGCCAGGCCGAGCTGTAAGTCTTATTTTTAACGATTTTGTCCTTCAATATAAATGATGATTCGAAGAAAATGTATTCCTTTAATAATAAAAAGAAAATTGTCGAACTTAAAAGAATCAAATTCGGACATAACGGAAAAGTTTACCAAAGAAGTGCAGAATTTTTACCAAACATGTTTCCAATATGTCGAAGAATGGTCTGAAACAAATGCCAAGAAATAAAAAGTTTTCGGTGTTTTTTTTACTTTCCCTCGCAGGGAAATTGCAGATATAGGGAAATTGGTTAATTTTTTGGAAAAAACTTGGTATATATATATATTAAAAATTTTTTGGGATGAAAATTGTCTGTTTGAAGATATTAGAAGACTGAGTGTATATTTAAATTCTGATAAATTAGAACAATGGGAAGATCGAAAAATAGAAATTAATAAAAGATAGGGAGGGGGGAGATGTATAACCCTTTCAAAAATAAACACATTCCATATGAAAATTTAGTTATTCTTGTTGAATTTACGTTGTGTTGCCCTGGAACTAAAGCAGCAGTTGATTGAATTTTTCAAATAGGTAATGATTTTTAGACAAGTGAGAAATCAAGATTGAATGTTGATACTTTTGCTGTAGCACTTACCGCAAAATTTAATATGAAGGGTATTTCTTGCTGCAAAATTTCCCATGCATTAGAAAATGATATATTGACAAAAAAATTCATTCAATGGAAAAATATTCGTTTAAGTAAATGATCAAAAGGGATGTAAGCACATTTAGTGTATTTTTGTCTGAATTAATAGAATACTTCATATAATTAAACAGAAAAAATTCAATAAATTCTTTAAAAATTCTTAAAAATTTCGTCCTCCTTTTCATTATAAAAAACTGGCCACCTTAATATATATTAATTTTCTGCAATAAAAATGACCTTTTTCAGTCAAAAATTCCTAAGAAATTCAGACAGAGAAACTGTTAATGGTTCATTAATTGAATAATGTTCTCGTGTTTCTGAAACATTTTTTTTAAAATTTAAAAAGAAAAGTAGGAAAAAGAATTCGGCAAAAAAGTTTTATATGTTTTTTAGTTTCGAAATTTCAAGCAAATAGATCGAAGAACACGTTTTACATAAGTCACTTTTATACCATTAGTTCCATGAAGTTAATCACCAATAAAATCCATCTTCCATACTTCCATGCAACCCAGCAATAAATGGTAAAAATAGCTTAAATCTTAATTCAAGAAATAATTTAAAAGGCACGAATTGGAAGGACCGTTTTCTATCGAATCTTTCGAAAAGAAAATGGTAGACTTTTCCCCGCTCAAATGCAAAAGGGAAAAGTCCCCGCGGTATTTTAAATTAACAACCCTTTTGGGCACTCCGAAGCAATCAACTGCTGATAAATCACCGTGAAATCTGACCTAAGAAATGTATGGAATTACTTTAGACGTGATTGCTTTTGAAGTAAAAGTTTCGCATCTTACAAATCGTATGAATAGGATTTTGGTATATCTGTATAAGAAGGGTACATTTCAGTTAAGTCTGAACTTCCGAGTTCATTTAAAATGCATGGATCTATAAGTTAAATTTCAAAGATTTAAGTTTCATCTATTTTCTTCTGAATTATCGCTAAGAATCACGTCAAATATTCTATATACTTGAAAGGATGAAATGAACAAAGCCATTTCGTTTTAATAAATCCTTTTTTTTTAACGGCAAAGGAATATATAGAAGATATAGAATTGAATGTAAAATGAAGTAAAACTGAAAAAAACCCCGCTTTTAGATGCTAAATGGATTTTTAAGTTAAGTGTCTTGTTTACGATTTATTAAGAAAAGGTTTTGGCAGTTTAGTTCGACAAATAAATTATTTATTTTACATATAGATTAATTATCCTTCATTTGGTTAACTCCTAGGAAATTTTATATTCCTTTAATAAAATAATTAAAGTAGAGAAATAAATCAGAAAATGAGTTTTGTTTTTTAAAAAATGTTTTAGGTGTGTGTGTACTTATTTATTAAAAATAATTATTTTAATTTGTAACTACAGAATTACGATTTGAAAATTCAGATATAAAGGAAAACAAATAATCTTCTACTGAGTTTTCACTTAAGGTATCTGCGGACTAGTTGGGAAAGTGATTTTAAAGCGATAAATGGAAAATTGCATGATATTGTGTCACTTTAGTTTAGAATACATGGAAAAACCTTTTTTAAAGGACATTTTTGACATTTAAATAAATTTTAAAAATTTTAGGAATAACCCTTTTTCCCAAATGTTTCTTTCGTAAAAAATGCTTCATTATAATAATATTTTGCCTGTATATAGCTCAGATCCCCTACAGAGGCTCAACTAGAATTTGGAAAAATTCACATTATTTTCAGAGTTACAACCAATTTAAATAATTATTGGCTTTTTCTAAAATTGCTTCCCTCTGTTGTCGTAAAATATGGATAAACCCACTTCTAAGTTTTTTATATTTCAAAAAATTTTAGTTGAGCCTCTGTACAGAGATCTGAGCTATATACAGGCAAAATATTATTATAATAGAAGCATTTTTCACAAAAGGAGAAAATTTGGAAAAAAAATTATTCTAAGTTAATTTTTTGCCGAAATATTGTATTTAAATCATTTGTTTTGTGTCAAAATGTCCTTAAAACAATTTTATACATGCATTCTAATCTAAGTGACACTAAATATCATGAAAATTATCCATTTATGCGCTTTTTTAAAATCACGGTTCCGAACGTAGTCGGATACTTTAAGAGTTTAAAGTTTTGTTTTGTATTAAAACAATAATATATTATTGTTATTTTAATATATAATGATATATTATTATATACTAACATTAAAATAACATATTATTGTACAATAATATATTATTATTATTATATTATTGTAATTTTATACAATTAAAATAATAACAATAATATACTTTATATTACTGTTATTTTATACAATAACAATAATATAATAATATATTTAAAATACACGATAGAATATAAAAATATTTAATTATTAGAAGGTAGTTGAATGTAAGTATGGAAGTAAATTTAAACAAAAAATTTATTCACCGAAAGCGTTACTTAATTTTTTATTATTTAACTTGTTACAAGACATTTGTTCAATTTAATGGTTGGGAAGCTTTTTACCCTAGAGAGATAAGATTAAAATTATTCAATATTCATTTTTATAAGTAGTTGTCATTCTTATTAAAAACAATTTAGTCCTTTATTTTAAATGGATAGTAATATTTTTTTATATATATATATCTACATCTAATATTTAAAAATTTGTGTTTTTATATATGTGTTTAATGAGAATATTGCAATCAACGTTTCATGAAAGTACACGCGCGCGAGCTGCATAATTAAACTTCGAAGTAAAAACTTTATAAGGTGTTCCCATTAACACCTGCAGATGGTTTTTAAAAGGCACATTGTGCACATTAACTATCTATTTGGCGATAAGCCAAATGGGGAAAAAAAAAAGAGTTTGGATGTTTGGATTACAGTTTTAAGTTCCATTGAAATCTGAAAGGAAAAAAAAGTATCGCCAACGCGTAATGTCAAGTTTTTTCGTTTGCTTTTTTGTGGTATTTCTAATTTCCGCACTCTTTTAGATAGAGATTCGAAAACACTTTTGCGATTGTTTCAAAACAGGATTTTTAATTTAAAAAAGCAATAAAACGGAAAAAAACCTTGTACGATAAAAGACATAAAGCTAAGGAATTTAACTTTGGGTAAAAGTCAATTTAAATGACTACCCACGAATAGAAAGAGAGTGTTTTTTTTAAATCTCAAAGTTAGAATTAAGGAACCATTGATCTACTAACGAAAATTTAACAGTCGAAAATATCTTAAGAATAAATGTGTTTCCTTTTTGTAGATTGTTAAATATTACAAGAGCCTTATATTAAACCATAAAGTTTAAACCATGCATTATTAAATTATGTAAACTATTATAATTTGTGTGTAGTGCAAATCAAATAAATACATTTCATTATTCTTACGAGACTCAACAAAACGCGAATCGTTATCGTTTGCAAAATTTCAAGGCAAGTCATTTATCTTAGTAAGAAAGTTTTGAGAAAATAAAATTTGACAAAATTACACTGAGGCGTATTTTCTTGATATTTTGCTAAGAAACACCTTTCATAAAATTGATCAGTAAGAGTAATAGACAATTTCAAGAAGTATTTAAAGAGACAACTAAAAAGGGAGGGATTGTAAGAAGGAATATATACATATAATATATATATATATATATGTTGTTATTAATGCCACCTGTCTGACGATGTCAGATCAAGGCCCTCGAAATTCATCGCGGCCAAGGGCCAGATGTACGCCTGTCGTTAGCGGTAGCTTTGAGCACCATACATAAGGTTTGGCTTGGTTCCTCCCTAATTTTGAGGGCGAACACCCTAAAGATGTACAGGGGCCTCCCACTTCTCTTCCCCTTACATGAGGTACTATATACATATACATATATATATATACATGGGGTACTCTAAATAGCCGTCAAGCCACAAGTTCTCTCATCGTGAGGTAGGTGGAAGGGGAAGAGAAGTGGGAGTCCCCTGTACACATCTTTAGGGTGTTCTCCCTCTCTCTCTTTATATGTATATATATGATGGATTGAAGAGGAAACATGTTTTGCTACTTAAAATCACATTTATTGGCGATCACAAGCACAAAGTGACAACACGAGTAACAAACACGCTTACAAGCAATACAAAGGACAAAAGTTTTCGATTTTGCTCCTGAGATCTTGTGTATTCATAATCATGGTCAACCGGAAGCTATTAAATTCATATGATTTCCGGTAAAGTTTTCTGATTGATTCGCATACGCGGGTGATGCAAGATTGCATTATCCTGTTTTAAAAACGCTGAAGTCTTAATTTTTGAGAGATAACATTATGGTTATTTCCTGTGAGAGGCGCAGGAAAACTAGAAATTAACTATCACACAAAAGTTTGGATCGTTCAAAACCATTATAAATTAAAATTCCTCAAGAGAATATTTATGGGGAATTATTATATATGTATATATAGCTTAATAGTGTTAATCGTATATTTTATTATTGATCTGGGTCTTCAGAGGCCAGAAATGAAGGCGCTATTTCGTCTATAGGCAATCCAAAAAAAAGTGCGTTGTGTGATTTTCAGAGAACTATGACCAACTCCTCAAATCACACTGAAATTAGGGGTGAGAAGAGAGAGAAATACCTCAGATGTTAAGAAAAATTGTCACGTTAAGGCTAGGATGATTGTTACACCTGTTCGGCTCCATTTTATACAAGAGTGCACCTATATCACCAAAGCTTCAATATCAATTTGTATTGCAGGTTAAGGGGGCATGGTACGATTTACGCAAATTTTTTTAATTTAATGGTTTTGCTAATTTTTTTTGGTTGTCTCCTATATGTATGTATGATGTAAAACAGATTTTGGGCTCAAAATTTTATAGAAAGCTGGCCATTTAATTTTTTAAGGAAAAAACTTAAAATTTGTGAATTGATTTTAAAATGCTACCTCTCCTACAAAAATTTACGTACACACATGAAATTTGATGTACAAGCACGTCAAACTATGTATAATAAAAGTTGGTATTTGTTTTACGATAACATAATTGGTATTCGTACAATATTTCTTTTTATGAATGCTTATTGAAAATTCCCTAAAAAATGTATAAATTCTAAATTCAATCATTTTTTTTTAAAAAAAATAAGTATTGCTTTGATTTAAAAAGGCATACCAACTTTTGTTCCATGTACTATTAGCAATAGGTAAAAATATTCTAAGGATTAGGCACAATAAAAAAAAAATGCCTTAGCGTTTTAAATGAAGACAAACTAGTTGTTTTATCTTTCTGAGATAAATCCACTTAAAGTTTTGATTTGCCATTGGGATGTGAATAAAAATAAACGTAAAAGCTACGATAATTCTGTGTTTTTTAAGTTTAGAGCTTTCAAATTTTGGGAGAGTATAGAAAAGTATATAAAAAATAATTTAAACTAAAAAAATTGTATTTGATTTTTTGACCGATTTTTGTCAATTGAATCATACTGTGTCCCTTTAAAAGTGCAACCAGTGCTAATATATTTTCTACTTAGAAAAAATAGTCTTTATTTTAAATATTGAAGTGTTGATAAATTGCTGTTGATACAAAAGTAAAGCATCTATATTTTAATATACTTTCAAAATTTGTCTAGCATATTATTATTTCAGTAATATTTTGTATTATACTCAAGTATTTGAGTTTTATTAGTGTATCATTTGTTACTATTTTCATAAAATATATAACTATTTTGAGAAATTTTGTGATTTTTATTTAATATTTTAAAAACAATCATCTTAATTTCACCTGCTTGTTTTCTAAGAAATAAGTTCATCTAATTTAAAAAAGCGTTAGAGCTTTTGTGAAGAAAATATACAATTATATATATCAATTTCAGCAATAGAAAATCCACGTAAAGGGAAACTTCAAGAAAAGTTAATTGATTGTTGTTTATAGACTATTTTTCATGCCCCAACCTGCATTTCACAGATAAAAATGCAACGAAAACAATTTATAAATTCTCGTAAATTAAATTTTTGGAAAATTAATTAAATTTATAGGTATTTTTTAAAAAGAATTACGATTGAGATGTGTGAAAATCAGGTATTAAATGTAACAATTTCTTCTGCAGTAAGAAAATTTGGGGAGAAAAAGATCAAACACACATATGCACTTTTTGGTGTTTTGGAGTATGAGAGTATGAATATTTCATAAAAATGAAATTCTACCCTCTAAATGTAACTTGAGTGTCTTATAAACAGGAGAAAACAAATACACCAGCAGGCAGATATTCTAAGATTAAAAAAATATGTATTTGCATACCTTGACAATATAGAAGATATATGTTCGAAATAATTCTTCTCTCTAGCATCATAAATGGTTTTAAAATATTCCAAAGTGAACCGAATAAAAGGGAAGGAAATATGAATAACAACATTTCGATTTACTACAGGCAAATGAAACTGGTAGTTGGCTCCAAGCCACGAAGATATCCTCCTTTCATGTTACCATGGGCCTTTTCAATTTATATAAAATCCCCAGAGATTTATAAAGAGCTCTTTTTGGGAGGAATTTTTATCCTAACCCGTGAAAAATATTCCCGGATAATGTCCTTTGTATTGTCTATAAAGTCTTATAAAGGCTGAACAGAATAAAAAATACATTTAACGAAAAAATGTAATATGTTGACTGAGATATAGTAGATATTTTGCTTGATAGGATTATAATAGAATTCTGGATCAGTCACCTCCACTGATTCATTAAATGTTTTGAATCAAAAATTGTAAGAAAAGGTGATTAATATTTTGTCATTATATATATTAATAGAGGAGTTATCCTTTATTTGCTATAAAAATAGCTACTTTTCTGATGCAAGTTTATAAGATTATATAAAATAACTTTTTACGTCTCTAATTTAGATGCTTGAAAATGTAATAATAATAATAAAAAAAAAACTAAATATTTTATTAACAGTTAATATACTAAGGAATTTAAATGTATTAAGTAATTTTTTTTATTTAATTTTATCCCGGTAAATTAAGGGTTTTCGTTGATTGAAAGAAAAAAAAATTTTTTTTTAATGAATGAATATAATTTGAAAGTACATCTGACAGAAATTAAAGCAAACAAAATTAAGTTTTAATTTTGAGATTCAAAACATTTTTTAAGTTTAATATTACCCTATATAATGGATATTTATCAGAAATATGGACCTCAAAACAGTACTAATGTTCGCAACTTTCGGAGATCATATGGATTTATTATCTAATGTTAATTATTTCCCTAAAGTAATTATAAATTTGGCATAGTTAAGATAACATATTATTTGAGAATTATAATATTATATTAACACACGGGAATATTTTGAGTAAATAATATTGAGGAAAAATTAAAATTTTAATATAATTTTTAAAGGGGAAAATTTTTTGGAGATTTTGGGGGAAAAACGTAAAAAAACATTTAAAAAAGCCGATTTAAATGCACAATAAAAAAGAAAACAGTACAATAAATACTCGTAATACAAAAATCTCCCGAATAACGAGGCGGTATTTTAGGATGTTATTCATAACTATTTGCAAGGCTGCTATCACTTTCTTTCACGATAGCCTTTGCAAATAATAATTTGATATTATACTGATTCCCTATTCTGAAAAACCCAACAAACAAAGGAATAATCAAATTGATAAAAAACCCGGGTCTCAGACAATTTTTAATCGTCAAATTTCCCGACGGGATGGGTTTCGGAGCCGATGGTATAGGTATCGGATCTGGCTTGCCTTTCACGAAAACCCTTCCCGTACCACTAAAGACCCGCCCGGGAGGGCCGGGTGCACGTTAAATCTGGGCGAGAGCTGAAACGTCCTTCCCCTTGGTGTGGTGGGTAGAAGAGGGGGGGGGCCAGCTCAGGTGTCGTCCACGTCACTTGACCATGGCCCCAAAAATTTCGTGGGCCGCCCCTTTCCCCTCGGGGTAGCTGAACAGTGCGACGTTAATATTCAATCAACCAGACGGGGCCCAAAAACCCCCCCTTTTTTCCTGGGAAATTTGGAAAAATTTAGATCAGGGAAAAATACTTAAAAATATTTTTGAACCCAAAGTTTTTATTTTGAGAAATCTCTTTCAGTTAAATAGTAAGGTCTGTCTGCCTTTCGTGAGTAAAACTTTTTCGAGCCTAATAATATTCGTAGATTTATTCGCATGTTAAGAGAACTTAGAGATTTAAACACCACTTCTCTAATTAGTTCTTTAAGAGTTTGTTCTTTAGACTTATTCACATTTCTACGGAACTCTCTATATAATTATCTTCTCTTTAAAATTTTTTATTGCAGATTTCTTGAGGATGGTAGTTAATTATTTTCTTGTGTGAGGAATGGATATTGATTTTTAGTGTTTTTCAAAGAATTTTTGATAAATCATTAGTCTTCTTGTATAATAATTTGATATTATATTGATTCCCTATTCTGAAAAACTCAACAAACAAAGGAATAATCAAATAGATAAAGCCAGATCTCAGACTACCGCTAATCGTCGATCCCAGACGGGGACTATCATAATCTCCCCCCCTTTTTTTTTTGCAATTTCGGAACTTCGGAAAAGTTCCAGTTCAAGTAAAAGTAAATTTCAATATTTTTAGAACCTTTCAGAGTTTTATATGAGAAATCTCTTTCAGTTAAATCGCAAGGTAGCTTCTTGTTCACCTTTCGTGAGTAAAACTTTTTCGAGCCTAATAATATTCGTAGATTTGATCACATGTTAAGAATTTAAAGATTTAAACACCAGTTCTCTAATTAGTTCTTTGAGAGTTTGCTCTTTACACTTATTCACATTTCTACGGAACTATATAATTATATTCGCTTTAAAATTTTTTATTTCAGATTTCTTGAGGATGGTAGTTAATTATTTTCCTGCGTAAAGAATGAATATCGATTTTTAGTGTTTTTCAAAGAACGACGTATGGAACGGTTGGATATGGATATATAACGATGGGATATTTTTGTCATTATATTAGCACTATAAGAATTGCATTGTTTGGGGACATTGCATTTACTGTATCATGTTTTGATAAAACCTATATATAAATACAGTTATATTAGTAATTATATAAACATAATTTTTAGATTAAGATAGTAGATATACGTAAACATTTGCATTTTACAAAAAATGCACCTGCTATTGTCCAGCTTAAAAAAAGTGTTTAAATTTAATTAAAATTCATGAGTGAAAGTCCTAAGGATTTTCTTACATTCTGAAAAACTACTATTTATGATTGAAGATATGTTTATGTCCACAAAAAGGTGCTTTCAAGAAGTTTTTTGAGATAATAATAATACATAATATTAAAAGAAAATTAATTTTTCGGAGAGAATTATTTATTTTCATTACACGTGAGCTACATTAAAGAGCGTAGTTTCATTTTTCTTAGTAGTACTTTAAAGGTGCAGTTTCAGAACATTCCAAAGCCAACATCGAAAATAATATTTTTAATTTAAATTTTAGCTTAGATTATACATGTGTTTGTTTCACAACGGAAAAATATACGTCATCTCTTCTTCTTGTTCTGAATTCGGAAATTACACTTGTTACTGCGATGTTGATTCTTGAACGATTTAGGAAGGTTTTTATTTTGTTTTTTGAACAGCTATTTTTAAACGGGGAACGATCAATTCCCAAAATTAACTAATTGAGTGGTTAGATTTTGCGAGAATTACAAAGAAAAAATTGACTATCAAACTGAACAGCAATTCATTAGTTTGACAAAACCTGAAGGTAAGCTTTTATTTAAATTTTCAAACTAAAAAAATATGGCTAACGAAATAAATGAACCAACGAGAGCACATTTAAAGATGTTCTTTTCAGCGTCAAATTGATTTTTTTTTTGCTGGAAAGAATTTTTTTTCACAGATGAGAAATTTCTCACAGTTGAACCATCACACACTCTACAAAACAGCAGGTATAGTTGACAGACGATAAAGTTCACAGGTTATTTTTGCCATCAATCACTTTCAAAATCTGAAGTTTATTATAGCTTGAAAAATAATTTGTACTAGGGCAAAGTATATATTTTCTGAAGGTTAAAAAGTCAAAATTATTTAAAAAGTCAATATCGTTAAATATTTGGGGAATATTATTTCATGGTCTATAAGCCAATTATTTAATTAAAAATGAATACTGTAAAGAATTAACTGTTAATACACGCGGAAGAAAATATAAAATGATTTCGATTTCTACGACTTTTTGTTAATATCATACAGCTTTTAATAATTGTTATCATCTTATCTCCGAATAGAAAAATATGATCTTGATTTAAAGTATTTGGTTCTCACAACCTGTTTTATGGTCATCTCAAAAGGAATAAATAATAAAACAATCTTTTCGGAATTCCCTGAATTTTTTCTTTTAGAGTTTTGAGTTGTTAAGTTAATTAAAATGGATGCGATATTATTTCTACATTGCTTGCCATTCAAATTACAACACTATGAAGGAGGGATGATACAAACGAAAAATTCGCTTGAAAGAAAAAGATGCAAGGATATGCAAATGAGTTGTTTTTCAGCTACATCGAACGATGCATCAGAGAGTAACAGCATATTTTCATAGCGAGTTTTTTATTCGGAAAATTGCATTTGAATGTTGTTTGTTTGTGAGAGAGATCCTGTTATGCCTCATACAAGAAAGAGAAATAGTAACCCGCACGTGTCGGAAATGGCAGAATCGTGGCCTATCGATATTCGTATGTCGTTTCCGCAATATTGTTACGTGCATTGGTCGGAATCCAATGTCTTTCATGCGACTTTTGTTTCAATCGATAGGTACAGGAGGGTCCTACTGAACGCCAGACAAGATCTTAACAGTCTCCTGCCTCTAACACCCGAGAAGACAGACATGCTGTCGTGTCGGTCCTGCAGAATCATACAGGCCATATCACGTACCTTGAGTCATGAAGTGGGCTTGTTTGCGGCACGGCAAGTATCCACACGGACAATGCGACGACATCTAGAGAAGAACGGACTGTCTGCATGGCGACCATTATTGCTATTTTTCTTGGCATTGCAACTTGAGAGACGCATAGTGACAGTGGTGCACCAAACGACATAGATGGATACAAGAGTGACATCCTGTTATTTGTTCAGAAGCGTTCCGGTTCTGCGTGAAGCATCATAATGAATGAATCCATGTCTGAAGACTCCAAGGAGAACGCATGTGGTCTACTTACATTCGATATTCTCATACGGGCCTTGAATCAGGTGTGATGATATGGACTGCTATTTTGTACAAGATACGGACATAGCTCATTCGTTTCATTGTTAACTTGAACACTAAGCGTTGCATTTCGCAGGTCTTGAAGCTGATAGCTGCACCCCATCTTCGAGGCCTTGGAGACGTCATATTTCAACAAGATAATACAAGACGATATACTGCCCGTCATATCCCGAACCTACCTCGACATATAAGATGTTTGACTGTTTTCCTGGCCAGCACGTTATTAATATCTCTCATACATTGAAAACATCTGGTCAAGGGTTGCTGATATACTGCGCTGCCATCGCTCTCAATTCCCTACTATTGCTGAAATATGGTATTGACGCGAAACTGCTTGGAATTACCTGCCCCTATTTGCTAACCAAGCTCAGTTTGACTAGTTCCTAACCGGGAGCAAAAGGAGTTTCAATTGTTAGAGGCGAAGCTGTATGTACTAATATCGGACCCCCTGTATATTCCCAAATTGCTTATTAATTTAAATATGTTTTCTTCTATCATGTTGTACATGCACAATATAGTTAATGTTCTGTTATTTGCTTTCCGTCGAAGTGTTGCAGTTTTATTAACCAGCAGAGTATATCGAAGTTACATATGGTCTTTTCGAAAAAACGCGAAGATTTATGTATATAAATGGATCGCACAAGATTGATTACCTAGTCAACAAATTAAAAAAAAGTCTTCATAAGGAAGGGAATGAAAAATTAATGATTACTCATCTCTAATGTATGAAAATATTCACAATTTAAAAAAAAATGGAGTTTTAGTTCTGTTTTGAATAGGATATTTTCTTAAGAAGAAACTATATCTGGAACTTTTTCATTTTTTAATGGTTCCTTTTAAATACAATAGAGGTTTATTGACATTTGTTGAGTTTGTTGACTCTTAAATAGTTATCAAAAATTATGGAAAAAAATCAGCAAATGAAAAAGAAATTGTTTTTAAGCTTGAAAAACATAATAGTTCAGGTTTTATATTGCATACGTTAGCAAAAATAAAAGACATTTTGTAAGTAGAGACATTGATTTTTGACACGTTCTGTATGTAGATACGCTAGTTGGTTATAAGTTTTCGTATTTATTAGGTAAGCAGATGTATATTTTCTATTGATTTTAAATAGGTAAAAGAAATTTTTAAAGATGTTGTATCATGATTATTATTAATTAGCACGATGTGTTAAAATCATGTTACATGATTTATACTACTTATTTATACAAAATATAAATATCTTAAAAATATAAAAGGGTTCACACACACACACACACACACACACACACACACACACACACACACACACACACACACACACACACACACACACACACACACACACACACACACACACACACACACACACACACACACACAAAATATGTTTTGTCGTATCAAAATGTTTTTTATCCATAAATCTCAACTGATTCCATAAGGAAGGAATTTAGTATAATTTAAAAGTAATTAAGAAAGATCATTTATATTCTCTTCTTAGGAAGCCCATACTAAATATCTCTAACGAATAGCTATTCAATATTTTATTTTATGCTTAAAATGAAGAATATGTATTTACACTTTCTTAGAATTTCAAGTAGAAAATAATATACTAAAAACACACACATCCAAATGCCAATATCACTTGCTTAAAAAAATAAGATAAGAAATTTTTAAGTCATCTAGATACTTTTTTAATACGAAATCCTGAACACAAATATTTATCTTCAGGGATTTTACTTCTTAACAATACGATTCACTATTTGGATTAGTATAACTCTGTTAAAAATGCAATTCTTTTCCTTGGGAATTCGCCAACAAATTCAAACTGAAATATTGAAACCCTTCGGGTACTTCAAGATTTCGCCTAGGGTAGTACTATGACAAATAGTATACTTTCTTCTAAAGCGAAAAGAAATGCTTGAACTATGATCTGAACATCCTAAAAACAAAGCAAAAAAATCAGGATGACTATAGTAATGCTTTAGAGAGTCATAAAAGACATTCGTTTGACTGCATAAAACATTTTCCTAGATCTTTTTCCTTGAACTAGACTCGTTTCATTGATGTCGAATGCATGGAAACAAGGGAGATTTTTCCTAAGTTTGGCAAGTGCTTGTTAGTTGTAGTAGGAAGATATAGTTCTACATTAGCTAAAGATCAATTGAAATAGAAGGAAATACAGAAAAATATCAAAGTAAGCTACATAGAGTTTAACCCCAAAAATTCTCGAATAAAATTCTTTTAAGATTCAAAATAATTGTTTTTGTTAGATGTACTATATTTTTTTAGTTTTAAGACAGATGTATGTTAAAGAGTAAAGGAGGCATGAATAAAATTTGGGGAAATAGCTAATGATGCTCTCTTAAATAATTTAAAATATTTCTGTTAAAATATTAACAGTTTTTAGAATGTTATATTTTATTCGCCTTTAATTTTATTTTCGTTATTTTTCTTAAAATTGATTTCATATTTACTGATTCTCCTTTTGAGTTGATCTTATTGGAGTATTCCATCAAAATGTGATAAATTGGGAAGGTTCACAGTATTCTTTCGTTATTTATAGTGAGCATTGTTTGGAAAGTACGCTCTATAATTATTCCTCAAATAGAATATAATTCTTAAAGTTTGTACTTAAATGTTAAAAAAAGGTTGTAAGTGTTCAATGTATCTCAAATAGAGAAGTATTAATAACTCACCCGAACGTCATTCAATTATTTTTTTACAAAAACTCAATAAAAATAGTAAATTACTAGTCAAATTTATTCCGTGTAAATCAGATACATTTTATGTAACAATTTATAGAACACAAAGTAAAATATTTGGCCTCAATAATCAAAAACGCTAATTAAAAATAGATCAATATGATATTATATTAAGTAAGGAATGACGTAGATTTTTACAAAACTGAACCTTATAAGTATTATAAATGTTAATCACTTATAAGAAAGATAAAAACAATATCATCAGTCACCAAAGTGCAGTTTTTTTTAAATTTAAAAAACAGATCTCCAAAGTAAATTTAAAATATAAACAAAAGCGAGTTCCTGAGAAGTCTGAATACATATAATCTTGAAGAGAGAACAAAAAAAGCTATGATCTTGATATTTTACAAACTTTGAAATTCTTATGAATTGTTTTGATTTTGAAGAAATGATTCGTTTTTACTAAAGAAATTCTATAGCTTGAAAACCCAATGTATTGAATATAAAAATGTACCGAAGGGTACATATATGCCTTGAAATCGATATACATGCATATTGAAAAACTTGATCTCTTGAAATAAGTTCATTTTTTTTTGCAGATGGTCTGAAACTTCGAAGAAAGTCCAATAATTAATATTTCTTTCATGTTGATTTCATTCTGGTATTCTTTGAAAGAAAAAGGCACCGTTTTATCTATTTCAAAATAATAATAATTATTTTTAAATAAACACGATTAATTTTGAAAGTAATTATTGGGATCACATCACTTGCGTTGAAACAATTATCTCTGAAGTTTCATTAATTAGTTTGACATTGGTTTTATATAGGATACATCGTGCTTGCATTAGAATGACTTAAAATGTAGAATTATTTGATTCAGTTATAACTATTGTATTAAATTGTTTTCAACACTCCTAACCGAAGAATAAAGAATATTGTGTGTGAATTTCTTACTAATTCTTAAGAATATCAAGAAGAAAATAACATTAAGAGTAGAGCAAATGATTTTTGATTTCTTTTAAGTGATACATTGTAAATAGTAAACTTGAATGAAAACAAAACAAGCCGAGATGCTCTTAAAATCTTTCAGAATTGTAATTAAATTTTAATAATTGATCCTAACTAAAAAAACTGAAATACGGAATATTCGTGGGAGAATAGAAATTAAATTTAATGTTGGAGATAGTCATATATAACTGTACCCATAAAAATTTTGTAAATATATTTTTAGTAAAATGATGAATACTTAAGACATAGTTATTTAAAGATATAGGACTTTATATGGACTTCCCAAATTTTTATCTAATGCCAATTTTTTTAAACAGTGTTGATAATTGTTTTCTATCACTGACTTCATAAGCTAACATTTCATAGTTATATTTAAATGCTTATCTGAAAATTCATGCTGCAATAGTATAAATATAGGATTTGTTGAAAAATATAATTTAAGAAAATACTTTTATGCTTTCATGAAGTTAACGTGCCAATGATTTGAGAAAATTGAGAGCCTGTCCTTAATAATAAGCATGAAAAATCCTATCTTTTTTAAAAAAAATACACAAGAGAGTAATAAAAAATTACTACTAAAATACTCGTAATAGAAATTTTTCATGTTTTGGATATGTATCTGACAAAAAACTGTTATTTAGCACTGATAAGAAATAGTTTTTTAAATTTCATCGTATCTTTTGCTACATTTATAGCACAGATAAATCCGGAATTTAACTATTGTAAATTTTTTAAAAATCTTTTTTGTAAAACATGTATGGATATTTTCCCTATAAATACTTTTTCGCACTATGAAGTATAAATTTTCTGAAACATATTCTACTAAATACAGAGAAACAGAACAGTTATATTTAACAGAAAATATTATTACCCTCACTGAAATACATACACAATTCAGCATCCTAATGCTTGATTCATTTGATTTCCCACCAAAAAAGAGTTTATAGTTAATTTATGAAACTAATTACGAACAAGAAAAAGATTTTGTAAGCTCCAGATTTATATGAACACTCACAAATTTTTCTAGAAATAATTTGAATGAAATTCTTGAAATTATTTTAATGGATTTTAAAAATAATCATATCATTTGTTTCTAACAGTACTGGAAGACGAATCTGCATAGTAGATAATACATTAGTAAGTGGATTTACTGTTTGCGTGCGATCTTCATAACATTTTGAGAAAGAGTTTAAGAAAACATCTACTCCCATATACTGTTACTGTCATTCTTGATTTTTTCCTGTTTCTTATTCATAATAAAGTAACTTAGCATTTTTCTGTGAGTTTTTGATATTAGTATGCACATACGTGTGTTAATGGTATTATAAATAAATAATCAACTAATTTAATTAAAAAATTGCATGAGTCAAGAAGATCTGTTCATATGAGCCCAGAAATGAACAGGTTGACATTCTTATTTCAGCTTTGGAAGCCTGAAGAACAATTATGAAGGAAATTACTTGTCATGCACAGTCTTTTTTTGAGAAGAAAAATGAATGATACGAAATGGATCTGGGTTCTGTGCAATAAATAACGTTTTTTTTTCCGACTCGAGAATGTGTTTTTCCCTTTTCACCATAAACAAAGAAATCTGTTTCATTCTGTGCGTTTCGTTAATCTCTATGCATTCAGATACAAGATGTTGATATAGAAGTAGAAAATGCTCAATATCTGTTTTTAAAAGCATTTTGAAATATTGATATTATTAGCTTTTGAAATATATTGATTTTAATATAATTGCTGGATGTTATAGTATAATGGGAAAATAAAGGTGGTACTAGAATTACAAAAAGGGACTACTTGTGATGATTCTGAAACTTCTACAAAAGAATCAGTACAAAAAGCCAATTCCTAGATTGGTACCTTTTTTATTTACAAGATTTATACAATTATCTATATAAGGATTTTGTGGCCTCCTTAGTTTTAAGGTATGACAGTCTTTTTTGTTCCGTATAACAATTTTTTGGGGAAATTTAGAGTTGTGTAATTAATAAACTTTTGACTTCTAGACTGTTAACATTTTTATCCTATTCTCTACAATAACATTACAGTTTTATTTACAAAAACTATAAGAGCAAATACTGAATAAAACAATCGGTTGTGTGTTTTAAAATATAAAAAGGGAAATGAAAAATTCTTACAGATAATATAATACGGTATATTCGGAAATAAGATATTTAAATTTCGGAAATAAGGTAAGGAAAATTTGAACAGTGATTTTGCAAAAGAATATGTGTGTGTGTGTGTGAATGAATAATTTTTATATTTAGTGTTACTTGAATTAGAATATACATCTAAACTTTTTTAAGAATATTATTACAATAAAAATTAATTAAATGCAACTTTTTTGGCGAAAAATGATGAAACAATTATACATTTTAAAAACATTCTCCGTTAATAGAAAATGTTTCTATATTAATAATATTTTGCCTATATCTTGCTAAGACTTCTGTACAGAGTCTGAACTAAGATTTTTGAAAAATTCATATTATTTTTAGAGTTACAATCAATTGAAATTAGAACCGGGTTTTTTTTGTTAAAATCTCTCTACTCTGATATATTAAAGTATGAATATATCCGCTTCTAAGTTATATGTTCCAAAAATCCTAGTTCAGGCTGTGTGCATAAGTCTTAGCTATGTATAAGCAAAATATTATTATCGAAATATTTTCCATAAAAATAATATTTTGAAAACATGCAATTTTTCTTCATTTTTTTGCTAAAAATAGCATTTAAATAATTTGATTGTAACAATATTTTTAAAAAATTACATCCACATTCTATTTCAAGTGACCCTAAATATCAATAAAATTATTTTATACGCTTTTGATAAATCACGGTTCTGTATTTAGTCAGATACCTAAATAAGAATGTGTGGTTTTAAAGTAATAATTGTGTTATACACATCAACGTTCCATCAGGATATTAAAATGTATGTTTTAAATCCCAAAAATTACGATGAATCTTTGAAGTGTAGATTTTATGTTTATTAAGATTATTTTAGTTAAGGTATCCGACTACGTTCTCAACCGTGATTTCAAAAAAGCGCATAAATGGATAATTTTCAAGATATTTAGTGTCACTCTAAATTATAATACATATATAAAATTGTTTTAAGGACATTTTGACAAAAAAAATTTATTTAAATACAATATTTTGGCAAAAAATTAACTTAGAATAGTCTTTTTTTCAAAATGTTCTTTTATAAAAAGTGCTTCTAAAATAATATTTTGTGGTTATGTAAAGTAAAGACTGCTCCAGAGAGTCTGAACTAGGAGTTTTGAAACATTCACATTATTTTCAGATTTACCACCAATTGAATATATATATATATATATATATATATATATATATAATTATTGGCATTTTTTTCTTAAAATTGCTCCCCTCTGTTATTGTGTAAAATATGGATAAACCCACTTCTAAGTTTTATATTTCAAAAATTCTAGTTGAGCCTCTGTATAGAGGTCAGAGCTATATTCAGGCAAAATAATATGATAATAGAAGAATTTTTCACAAAAGGAGTACATTTTGAAAATTGATCATTCTATGTTCATTTTTTGTCAAAATATTGTACTTAAATAATTTTTTATTGTAATAATATTCTTAAAACAATTTTATATACGTTTTCTGATCTAAGTGACACTAAATATCATAAATATCCATTTATTCGTTTTGCAAAATCACGGTTCCGAACGTATAGTCGGATACCTTAAATAGTCTCACATGAATATGATATATGATTTCGGTTTGAAATTACAGGAAATTAAATTGCATTGGATATTCACAAATTATTTAGAAAGAAATATAAATCCCCCCCCTGAAATCCACACTAAAACTCAAATCTTTCAGTGGAAATAATAGCATAAAGTTATACTCAGAAAACATATTTACGTTGCTTAGAAACTGAAATCTGTATTTAAATAAAATTTAAAAAGAAAAGATAATGTACCATAAATTGTTTCAAAGGAAAAACAAAACATATAAAGAGTCAAAATAGAAAGGAATATTTGACACAATTGTGCGAATAACCTTCCCATTCAGTGTCATGGAGATACAAAATTTCTTACTTTAAAATTGAATCTCCGCTGGAGGGGGGAATTCCATCTGTACCTTTGTGATACCGGTATTATTTATGACCTGCCATCTTAAAAATATATTTTAGAGACACAACGAAAAATCGACAATAGGAATAAACGACACTGATCGGGTTCTTTTTGACAGATTTCGTAGCCTAAAGAAATTTTTTTTTAGAATTATGAAGACACTTTTTATGGATGTTTGTGAGAGATTCAGTTTTCGTCTACTGAAAATAATTCCTACAAATCGCGTGATTTGAGAAACATTTTTTTTATTATATTGAAAAGGAATTGATAGTTATTTGCTTTGGGTTTGATAGAACTGGTATAAAAAGTGTCATTGATTTATTTTAATATATGGGAAAGAGAAAAAACGAGGTCCCTTATCTCTGAAAAGTTTAATGTCAGAGGTATCATGTGTCCATAAATTTTGTCAATATCTTACATCTATAAAATGAAGACCAGTCATATACTTGGTATATGTGTGGGTGGCATTGAGGTGTTTGTATTACTTGTAGTCTGTAAAAATACAGTATAGTTAAATCCTTGTATAGTATACACATCAAAGCCATAAAACTGAAGCAGTTTAAATAAAAACTGAACTGACTTTTACACCTCTAAGAAGTTTGTTTTGGCATTGTACAGTTAGTTTGTGCTGACATTTTTGCTTTTAAAGTATAAATTGAGCCAGGTCAACTTTTAGGAAGATTATATTCTAGCAGTATATAGAGATTATTAAAACTACGACATACTGAATGCCAAACAAAATAAACTAATTACTAAGCATTTTTAAGTGATTTATGACTATTGTTAAATGTGTATGGTTTTTAATGGATTCATTGTGAATGATTTGACTTGGTATTGTGCAATAATTGAAGAAAAAAGCAAAATATTGATTGGATAATACAATAATTTGCTTACGTTTTTTCAAAGAAATGATCTTAAGATGTATTTTCTTTGATGTATCTTAAGATGTATTAATTTTACATAAATGTGATACAAATATTAATTGTGACTGTGAGCTATAGCTCAATATCATGCCTAATGAATTTGAAAGTCTCCTAAAAATTATACGTTTTCCCTATAACTACATTTAAAGTTCTGAAATGTATAATACGTCAGATATTGCAGAATATTGGTTATTCATATACGCTTCGAATGTTGTAAATTATTCTCTGTAGTAAAAATATAAAAGTAGAAACATAAAATGAATACTTAAAATATTCTGCGGGAACTTTTTTATTATTTAAATCCCTGAACCATAAAGCTACAATTTAGAAGCTGTTTGATGATGATGATATATGGGGTTTTTGGCACAAGAGCCGATTTCGGCTATACTGCACCAAACATTTGTTGTATGTGATCTGGAAGTGTAAAAAAAGAAGAAAAGGAAGAATGGGATGACAAGAAAGAGGATTGAAAATAGAGAAGGATCACTAGGGTACCCCGGGTTCATGAAACCCGTGTTTACCAAAAGACAGTAAATCCCTTGGTAAAAGGAAAAGTTCACTAGGGTACCTCGGGATTGTGACACCCGTACTCACCTAAAGAAGGTGAGTCCCCTGAGGGGTAGAAGCTATTTGAATGACTCATTGTGATTCTTCTAGACAACATGGTCAGGAGCTTGTAGAATTAATGTCGACTTTATTATAAATACGATGTTTCACACCCTGATTAAAAAATTGATAGCCTTTGATTTCTGTCATACAGACTATAATTAACAGACCATAATTTATTTCGATCATATAATTGCCAGAAGAGAGCCCACACACATTTATTTATTTAAATTACTTTGAAATATGACAGAATATTACGTATTATTATTAATATACACGCAAAAGACATTAATTTGAATTGAACAGGGGGCTTTTACTTTTTTTATGAATACATTTAACTTGTAAAATGTCTACATATATATTATATATATATTTGTCACACAAATACTCTCATATTGTAAAATTTTTCCTTTTCCTTTAATGAAAGAAAACAGAAATTTTAATAATCCCCAATGTTTTCAATCATGTCTTCATCCTCAAAGGCATTATCAGACACTAGAAACGTTGGACTTAGCACTAATGAAACCTTCGAGTAATAAGCTCCAACAATATCGTATTTCTTTCCTTTTTCTCTCCCTGCCCCCTTATCTTTTCATTCAGAACCTTTCTATCTAAAGAAACTGATAGTAAGCTTCCCCCACATTGCAATTGTACGTCTCTCTCAGAAAAATAGGAATACTCTTCTCAGGAAACAGACACACTATTCTTCATTCAAGCCATCCATTTATCTGCGAGTAGCGTGTCTTACTTTAATGAAATAGTCCGATGACGTGACAAGATCGCTTGAGTATCATGCCCAGTAGCCTAATTATGCTATTGAAACGAATTTTCCTCTGTCATACCTCATACTGGAGAGCTTAATTACTTTTCCTATCACTACAGCATACTTTTTTATTTCCGTGTTTTGGAGAGTATATTATGGGAAAAAAATAGAAACCAAAATCTGTGATCTCTCTTTTAGGTATGAGGGAGTTTTCATGAGCACAACAATTTAAAGAAAAGTTTTTATATTGATTTCTAATGTTGGAATAGGATAAATAGGAATTTTTATCTTTATTTCTTTAGTCTTTGATAAATATAAAACATTTCTCAAAATTTGTGATCGAAAATTTTATTACTATAAATATATTTTTTAAATTCAAATAAGAATAATTAAATCCAAGAAAAGGCATTTAAATTTATGAAGATAATAGATGTACTGAAAATTATTTGTATTTCTAATAAGCAATTTTTGTATTATTTTACGATAAAACAGCAAAGACTTTTTACACTGTATTCACCGTATTTATTCTAATGAAAAATGCACATGATTCCATGTGAAAAAGCAAATATAGTGCTCACATTATTTTAATAAATTACGCTACTAAATAAAATATAGCATTTTCAAAGTTATAAACTTACAAGAACTTATTAATAAATACAACACTTTTTGAGTAGATTTCAAAAATAACTACTTTTCACTTTCAAGTGAAGAATTTTTATCATTGTAGAAAGAATTTTCTTAGAAAACTAACTTATAAAACTCCTTCTTGTGCAAAACATGTAGGCCCTTGTTTACTGACCATATTATAATTTATTACCATTTATTGATATAATGATCTTAATTATAAAATAATAAAAACTAAATTATTAAAAATATAGTAAAATTTATACCTAATCCAGCGTTTCTCAAACTGTGGGGGGCGCCCCCCTTAGGGGCATGACAACTCTGCGAGGGGGGCGCAAGCATATTGAAAAGTCGAAAATAAAAGAATATTTTAAAAAATTATTAATTTACTAAAATTATTAATTTACACTTATAAATGTATCAGTGATATACAATGTATTTTATAATTAATTTAACAATACTAAGTTAAGAATAAGTTTATTAATTACCAGTAACCCCATGGGCTTGTCATACATATTATTAAAAACAAAAATTAATTTATTTTGATAATTTTTTTTTGCACGGTTTATAATAATACCTTAACTCTAATTAAAACTTACGCGATTCGCTTCCCAATGCCAAATGTTTTTCACGTAGACGTGCGTATGTGATGTATTCGGTGGACGGAAGAGGAATAAAGAAGCAAAATTATTCTAAAATAAGTAAATCCTTCGCAAACATTGTCAATGTCTTTTCATTGCATTCCGAAGCCTTCGGAATAATTTTATGGATAGCAGTGCACAGGAAAGATCGTACTTCAGAAAGACGTATATATGCGTCCGAGGAAATAAACACTTTGGCTTAGCGAGACGTTTATATACACGAAGGGCACTTAAGAGGTTAAGGTTGTATCGTAGCTTCAGCATCGAACTATAGTATTATTAATTCAATACATTGTGTGTGTTATTGTATGAGGGGGCGCCATGAAAATTATGATTGAATATTGGGTCGCGATATTGCAACTTTGAGAAGCACTGACCTAATCGTTAGAAATGTAATTCTGAAAATGACATTTTTATAAGTTTAACGTAATTTTGAAAAAGTAAAAGCCTCTTATCCAATTTATGCTATCCGAAGGAAAGAGAAATTATGAGAAAAGAAAGGATTATTTATACTTTTTCATACAATTACTGTTTCATAAGAGAGCTTGCATTTTTAGTTTTTCTTCTGTGCTTTCTTAGATGAACATATTTAGTATAGATAAAAAAAGTTATGTAGTTTCATTTATCTTAAGCTTGTTGCTTTTTATTTTAATTTTACTAACTTTTGAATGAGTTACTGACGTTCAATTTGTGACGGATCTATTCGTGTACCTTCCTCTAATCCTCTTGGGAAATGTTTAGGCTATCAATTCGCGTTTATTCAGAACAAACCCTTTTGAAGAAGAAACCGCGCGCGCGTGATATGTAACTTAAGTCTACTATATATAGACTAGGTTTTCTAGCTAGCAGGAGGAGAAGGAGTGAGAACATAAGATAGAATTCATTGCTACTGATCAGGTATTATAACTCTTTCCATAGTATATTTCAAATATTTAATAGAGGAAGATTTAAAGTGACGGTTGATCACTATAGTTGAATTAGTATTAGATTAAGTGGGATAATAGATTTGATCCTATAAAGAGAGGGTCGATATTGATAGTCTCGTAATAATTCGTGTATCTTGCTATTTATACACATTTTGTTCATATTGAGAATATTTCTTCACATTGAAATATTTATTGAATCAGATTTGTTATTTTTGTGAGATCAATAAATAGATTGTTGTTGATTATGGCTAGTGTTTCTTCCCTTCCTCATACATATCTAGGTGGGCAAGAGAGAGAGACTAATCCCTCACAAATTATTTATACAATTGTTACCACACACACACACACACACACACACACACACACACACACACACACACACACACACACACACACACACACACACACACACACACACACACACACACACACACACATACACACACACACACACACACACACACACACACACGAACCCTTCCCTCTCTCCTATAAAATTTCTAAATATTTGACTCTTATTTTTTATTTAAAGGACAGAAACTCGATTTTTACATTATTTTACAGATCATTTTAAATTCTAATAAAAGAAACATTGGTAAAGCAATTTACTATTGAGAGTAGTATTGAATCAGAGATCATTGTCTTTTGAAACTTTGAGATAAGCATAAAACTCTATTTTACACAATAGTTTGGCTATTAGAAGGAAATATAATCACTAAAAAGCTCTTAACCCTAGGTTTTCCTCTACTTATATATCTAATTGTTTTGATTTACGGTTCCTTCATGGTATTCTATTTGAAACATAATATAGTTAGTAGAAACAAGGCTTGTAGTAATTAAGAGAAATTTTTATTGGAACTAGGCAATTAATTATTTCCACACGGATGCGCTTTCTTACTTTTTCAAAGAACAAATTTAATATCACTCTACAAAATTACTGGTGAAGAAAGTTAACTAGCTATCTTTTAAAAAGAGCAGAAAGTGATCAGATTTCGAATCACGTAACTGATCTAGACAATGTTTGCAACAAATGTATTTCCTAACAAGAATCATTAATAATATAGTATACCTAACACGAATTAGAGGATGTATTGTAACAAGAATATCAATATTTTTGCTCTCAAATTTATTGCTTGTTGTTATTTAATACTTTCAAAGTATTAATCGCAAGTTAAATAACATCGCATCCAGAAGTAACGTATGCGGCCGTGGTGGCCTAAGGGTTATGGCTGCAGATTTGTGGTTGGCGTGTCGTGAATTCGAGCTCTTGTACTTCTGAAGACTCGTCGAGTAGAGAGGCTGATGCACGTTAAATCTGCAATGGCTCAACGTTTTCACTTTAGTGGGGTGAGGAAATTAGGAGAGTGGGGTGCCAGCTCAGGTGTCGTCCTCGTCACATTTTTGTGGTTCAAAACTACGAGGTCCGTTGTCGATAGTCCTCTTGTTCCTTTGTAGTGCGATGTTAATAAGCACTCATTTACTTACAACTAATGGGAGGGTCATTGGCAAAGGATCTCTTAATTTTGAACCATGGTCAAGTGATGAGGACGACACCCGAGCTAGGACAACACCCTTTTAATTTTCACACATATAAGTTTTATTGGATTAAATGTGCATAATCTCCGCAACATGACAGGATAAAATGGCATCAGGACTGTTAAATTATTACTAAACAGTACAAATTCAGTGTAAAAATTTTTTCAAGGTATAATTTTTTAACTTTCATTGTGTATCATAACTTACCTATCAAAGAATTTTAAGAGTATCAAGAAATAAAAAATAATTTAGTAACACTAATTTAATTTATAATGTTTATATTTCTATATTAAAAAGCAGTACTTTATCTTTGGGATATTATGTAAAATATAAAACCATTTACACAACAAGACACTCTTTTTTAATTCCTACTGTTAGTTTATCTCCCTATAAATATATTTATTTATATATACATCTATATCTTGTTCAAATTTTCAATCTTTAATAACATACTATTTATTCATCAATTCAAATTCAAATACACTTTTTTAAACTTGTAGTGGATGGCACTTGATGTTAATACAGTTTTTTTAAATATTAATTTGTTAATTTAATTTATGAATAAATAGTAATAAACAAAAATAATAGTCCAACACCATATATAAAAATGAAAATCCCTCATTGTGTCCCTGTAGTGCATTGGACTTCTAATCCAAAGGTCGTACGTTTGAATCCCACCTGGGATAGCCTAATTTCTGAGAATGTAATTTCTTTTTACTATATTTTTTATTGGAATAATTAAATTTAATTAATGAATAAATAGTAACAAACAAAAATAATAGTCCAACACCCTATATGGAAAGGAAAATGGAAAATTGCAAGGAAAATCGCTTTCTACTTTGTCACTTAATATTGTGATTTTGTCATATGTATATACATATTTATATTAATTGTAATTATTTAAGAAAAAGTTACTAAAATAAAATTTTTCTCTGTTGTGATCTAAGTAGGAATTGACTTAAAATTTTTTTATATTACTTGTTTTATAATTGATTATTATTTCAAATTATGCGCGTTGAAAAAAAATATTTTCTGAAGTTGATGAAAGAAAACAAACGAAACAAATAAGAATAGAACTTTAAATGAAACTTAAATAGATAGCAGTTTTAGAGAAAACAGTTTCAATAATATATAGAACAAAATATTGACTTCTGAATTTTGCACTCTTTTCACAGAATCGTCATACTTTCATCGCCTTTTCCATGCTTTATTAGGGAGGCACGTAGAAAATGTTTTGAAAATAGACAATGTATTCTTCTATTTTAGAGAGATTCAAAATATTTGTGTCAGAAATGCGAGTGAGTAATTATTGGCCATGAAAGAGGAATTGAAAATGTCAAATGTGTAAGCGTTTCTTGTTCAATACTGTACACTAGACATAATTTATTAGAAGTGACTGAAACCAACTGGGTGAATAGTGAAATGTTTTTGTAATATATACTTCTTATTTAGCTATTTTCAGCTGATAATGGTGAACATTCTGTCACGAATGTTCATATTACACCTAATTTGCTTAGATATTCATGATGATCGATTTGTAACAAACTCTACTTAGGGGCAATTTAATGTACGTTATTTTGCAGGCTCCCTTTTATTCATTAATACGTAAATATTTAAATTTTAGAAATAAATATTAATAGAACACAGTTGTTTTAATTAAAAGCTTTTTGTAGAAAATTATAGGCAAAATGTGTATATCGAATTGTTACACATTCATTGTAGGTTAAATTGATTTACCGTATTTACTCGAATCTAAGCCTCACTATTTTTTTGCAGTTAATTCTACTGAAAATAGAGTGCGACTTAAAATCGAAGGCAAAACGTTTACTGAATGAGGGAAACTAAGTTCTTACACCTTTTAAAAGGCAAAATGTAAGTAGGCACAATAGAAAAAAGGCCTTAACTTTTTAAATGAAGAAAAACTAGTTATCTTTATATTTCTGAGATAAGAGAGTTTAATGTTTTGATTTACCATTGGGATTTGAATAAATACAAACGTAAAAGTTATATAACTATTCGTTTTTTAAACTTAGAGCTTTCAAATTTTGTGAGTTTGTGGAAAAGTATATAAAAAATAATTTAGACTAAAAAAATAGATTTGATGTTTGTCAATTGAATCGTACTGTGTCATCTTAATTTGAATAATATATTCACACGTTTTGAGCGTAACCGTAAAACTATATTTAAAATACATGTTTATACAATTAGTTTTTATGCTACTTTATTTTATGGTCATAAATAATTCTTTCAGCTAAGTTTTAACTAATAAGGTTAGCTTACTGGCTGACAGAAAAATAATCGTTCAGTTATATACTAGAGATTTATTAAATTTTACTTTCTAGAGGTCTTAATACACTAAGATTAAAAATATTACTTTATTCAGTAGATACTATTTAGTTATTCATAAAATTAAACACAATTTTATAAATAAATTTCTCGAGCACTTAGGTATTCTAATTAAATATGAACTGAGCAAAATATTTATGTTTTAGTGTACATGTTATGTATACATATATAGTATACTTATATATGGTGTATTATATAAAAAAGCCAACATAAGTAGCAATATATATATGGACAGCTCTATTTGCTCTATTTACAACAAGCATCATAGTAATTACCGAAAAAACACCAAAATATTTAAATTAACAGGAAAAATCTTTATAATTCTGATCTGGGTGATAAAAATGTGGAGACCGTATATGTAAAACGTCCACAATGATTAATGAAGACCAAATAAATGAAAATTTTCTGAAAACTTTCAACTGTGTATTTACTTAATGATTTGCCAACAATGGACATACTTATTAGTATTAATCAACATGCAAAGATCTGAAGAAAAATTTCAATATTCTTAAAAACACAAATAATATAGGAATTATACACTTTAATTTACAATACAGATGAATTTCCAAATACAGGTAACCTAAAAAATTTCATTGCAATACATAATTGAAAATATCTTCTCAATATTTTAAAACATTAACATAATAAATGTCAATGCAAATAAAATTTATCAAACACAATTCTGCACTGTATTATGCATGAACAAATTCTTCAAATAATACTAACTTTTCTAACATATTTAAAAAAACACATGTCTTTATTCCCAATTAAAAATGTAAAAAAAGCTTTTAAATACAATAAAAATAAGTAGCTCAAATATGCACACACACACACACACACACACACACACACACACACACACACACACACACACACACACACACACACACACACACACACACACACACACACACACACACACACACACACACACACACACACACACACACACACACACACACACACACACACACACACACACACACACACACACAAAGTTTTCATATAAATACTATATATATATATAATACATCTCTTTGTTTTATTGAATCAGTTATTATTATTTGATATTATGTGTATGTAAATATTATCACAAATGATGCATTAAACATTATATAAATGTGTTTAAACTTACAACAAAAAACAAATTTTATTTTAAAACTATCACTGTAAGTTAAATGATTATAAAAATATTACACCAAATTAAATATTATATGATGTGACACCTATAAATATTTTTTAAAACTGCTCTTATAATGTTAATGTGCTTTCATAGATTTTAAGAAATAATTTAAATATATTACAAAAATAAAAGCTATTCATTTTAAGATGAATAAAAATGTTAGATATCGGTAACATTTAAAGCAGAATTTGTACGATATTTTGAAAAATATGATTTTATTGCCAAGAATTATCCAAATAAGTTAAATTATTTACGATTAATTCTATCCAAAATTAATGCATTCTTTATTATAAAACATGATAAATAAAGGATATCTTAATGGAATTAGTCGAAAGTAAAGTATTCAAGTGATTTCCCATTGCATATTTTAAAATAAGACACACTACTTATAAAAAACAGTGCTTTATCTTTCTTTTTCTTAAAATCCCGAGAAATAGTTTTAATTACTTTTAAAACGGTTAACAAAAGCAAATGTTTCTATTCATGGTAAAAATCCTTCCACTAATTAAACATTAACTGCTCCTTAGAATAGAAAGGTATTTGAATAAAGGATGATACATTGTCGATGTAAATGAAGTTGACAGATTTCTCAAGGAAAATGTCAGAAAAGAAATTAGGATTATACTAAGAGGAGAGGATAGAAGAGAAAAGAAAGTATAACTAATTGAATTACTAGTTATTAGACTGGTTTTAAATGGCTCAACAACAATCTCATATTAAAAGTATAACTTAGATTGATGTTAATGCGTCTTGTTTTCCTTTAGAAAAGTTACAGCAATTTACTAAATGGATATTTAATGCCTCAAAAGAAAACTGGATCGATTCAAAAATCGAATCAGATCTCTTGAATGAATTTATGTGTACTTTGTATCTTTTATGAAAGTAATTTAAAATCAGAGAATTTTTAAAAGAATAACGAGTAAAGTTATTTCAGGATGATTTTCTAAATTTCTTGAATTTTGTAAAATTAGTAATATGTAATAAAAATATTCGGAATTCGATTTAATATCATGGGCTATCCCACCTACTCCACTTTGTGGAAATTATAACCCGCAGGTGTATCATCAAGGAAGTTGTGGATACCGCGAGATACCTTTCTTCTGTAGTGCCTTCTTGCTATACTCTCAGAAGGACAATTCCCTTCCACTTCCCGCACGGAATGTACAAGCCATTTTCAGGGCACGATAGATTCTGTTTCTTCCCTGGCTAGTGTATTTCCCAGATACGTTTCCATAGAGCATGTTTACTATTATATTGGTCGAGGATTTGCATATATCGCTCGTTGGGCAGATAGTATGGCTGAATTTTGGCATCAGATAGAGGTCATCTGGCATGTCATTCTACAGTATGACATTTAGAATTTTTATAATTCGATTTCACCATACGTACAAGCTCTTATAGCTGGGAGTGGCAGCTGTAAAATATATTAAGATTCGGCATTGTTTTATTTGATTGTTTTTAAATCTATTAGATTATATAAACTAATATAATTTACACGTGAAATAATTTCATATATTTCTGATAATTTTAGTAGTGTTGCGATTTTCACAAACAGAGAGTAGATTTGTAATGAGATATACTTCTGAAAAATAGGTTTTGAAACAATTATAATAGCTATATAAGAGTACAAATAATTAGGAGAAAATACTTGGACAGATACATTCAAGATTCATCAGCATACCTTAAGATATTTTATGCCGAAGGAATATTTGAGGAATTTCATTCCAGTGCTGTTAGAGTTTCAAACTGCTATGTTTATTCACGGCGTCAGACAACTTTTAAAACATTAACATTAAAATAACAATTTCGCATTATTTTAACCTTTAAATTCCCTCCTAATTATTTTCTCTTTATAATAGTTGTCTTTAAAATAATAAACTAAAATTAGAATAATTCTTCGAAGTCAAAGCTAGTGCAGTTTAAAAGCTCACTTCCAACCTCCAATCAAAGCCCACTTCCACAGCACCACTCTCATTGGTTCTCCACTCCTGAAGTCACGCCCTCCTCTCCCAACCAAAGCTGCAACACCATGAACATTGAATAACCAGATAGAGGGTTGAAGACTGCTGACGCAGTCTAGGTACCTCTTCACAAAATCATCCGTCAATGAAGAAAAATAATATTTTAATTATTTTCCAAGCATTCAGAGCAGACTGTATACAAATTCTCAACTTCTCGCGGGAGTTCTCAGCCCCCCAGATAAACTTTTGAAGGTCATTATATTCCAATTGTTCGGGAAAGAGGGTTTGCATCAGGCCTGAAGGTTCAATGATCTAAAATGTGCAGCTACAGAAAAAATCGGGGTTCTGCGCATTCTTTTTAGAATCCTGGGAGGATTTTCTTGTTGCTGGGGTGTACAGAACACCCCCACGCTAGTGATCGCGGGTTAAGTATTTTAAATGGAATTTAATATTAAAAAAATATGAGGAAGATTTATAATAAAACTTTTAAAGTCAAAATCATAATACGAGTTTCAGGAAAGTTCATCAGACCCACTTCCATTCACAGGGATAATATAGCCGGTAATTGAAAATCAACCATATATCTGCCAGAAAAATCTAGTAGAAAATAAGACTAAGATAGAAAATTATGCTAGATAATAAATAAATGGAAAAAAATGTGTTATTTTCAGATATGGTCAGCAGAAATAAATTATCGCCGTGGCGTCTAGCAGGTAATTGTACAGCTGTTTGATTGAAGAATGTTTCCTCCATTTTTCCCGGTTGGCAAAATTTTCACGCTCATGGCTCGACGTTTCAAAAATAAAAGGGTTTTGTTTCGATTCGGCTTATACATAGCTTTCGAATTTTGTTTAAATTTTTGGAGGAAATCGGCACCCTCAGCACTAATATTCACGGATCGGCTAAAAGTTGAGATTATACGGAATATATATACCGGGTGTTTCTAAAAGAATATCGGAGATTTAACGCTTTATAGTATTCATTACATATAGCATAGTAGTATGATTCATACATCAAATGAAAGAGCAGCTGAAACAAGTTTTATTTGCTAGCATGTGTGCACGTGTGCACGAAACATATGCTAATGTCCCCCCTTTCTTGCCAATCAATGCGCTTGTAAAAAAATGGCGACCAGTTAACAGAAAGAGTTTTGTGTTCATCAGTTTACAAAGACAGAATCTGATATTGCTGTGCAACGAGTTCGGTTGTTAAATTCCAAATGATAATAACATTCTTAGGTGGTTTCATCAGTTTGAAACAACTGGCTGACGTTGTAAAGGGAAAAGTACGGGATGACCAAGGCTGTAACTGGTTCTGCTTATCTTCATGCTCTACAACTATGGCTATTTCCTCAATTGGAAGAAAATGAACCAAATAACTTCATTTGGCAGCAAGATAGCGCACCACCTCACTGGCATCTCTCAGTACGCGATTGGTTAAATATCACTGTACCCAACCAATGGATTGGCCGCAAAGAGCCTCCCGATAAAGTTTGTATCGCATGTCCTCCACGTTCACTCGATATGACTCCATATGACTTTTATCTGAAGGGGGTTCATAAAGGATTGTGTGTACGATCCACCGTTACCAGCTGACCTTTCAGGCTTAAGACGCAGGATGGAAGAAGATATTGCAAAAATTTCTTCAGACACTGAAAAAAGTTTAGGATGAACTCGCCTATCGACTTGACGTGTACCGTGTGACGACTGGGACTCACATTGAACATTTATAAACTTATAGGTAAAACTGTTTCAGTTACTGTTTCATTTGATGTATGAATTATCCTTGTAACTTATATGTGATAAATACTATAAAGCGTTAAAACTCCGATATTCTTGAAGAAACACACGGTATTTACCTTTTTTTAATTTTATAGCAATTTTTCATTCTTTATCATTTACATAATGCAAGACATATATCTTCTTTTTAAAATATTCATTATTTAAACATTATAAAAAGGCGAGCAAATGATTGAAGACCGATGATTTTAATTGCCACTGCTACAAATCATCTGGACCTCCTGAGTACACGTATGCATATAAATGGCTCTTTTACAAATTAATTACCTTTTATCACTTATAACTTGGTTTTTCTCTCTTGAAGTTTGCCGACCCTTGGGGTAGCTTACTTACAACTGTTATTTGTCCATACTACTGGGCTGTAAGTAAATGGGACAGGAGTACAAATGAAACAATTACATGTGCATATATATATATATATATATGTGTACATGTATTTGTACTTTTATTTTATTTTATTTTTATTATTCCTCTTCTTGAGACATTCATTATTGTTCTCTTTTCTTAGCTTCATTTTAATATATTATCACGTTTTTCTTCCACGTGTTGTATTAGGCTTAACTTTTTAACTTTTTTTTCCTATTATGTGGAAAATTTCTGTTGTTCGGGGAAGGTTGGATCCATAAAGCATTGCTAACCCTCATTCGCTGGCCTAATTCAGCAACGGCCTTAGAAATCATAATAGGTCTCCAGTTTAGTCCAAAGACTTTTTTGTTTCTACATTTGTTGTGTCTGGTGAATTCCAATTTCTTCCTGTTTTAGCACTGTAGGTTTTAGTACTTCTTCAGTTTTATTTTATATTACTATATATATATATATATTCAGTAAAAATTCTTCGCTAAAGATAGATGAATATTCAATAAGCAAAATTGAAAAAAATTGTAAATGTAAGATAAACAGACATTGAAGGATATATGAAAAGCTAAAAATATAAGAGAGATTAAAATATAAGAAATGGATGCTACAGAATTACATAAATATACATATATATAGTAGTGGTACACATACATAAACAATTGTGGACATAAAGTAAATTCGTAAAATGTAATTCGTTGCACAAAATATAAAGTCTGTTATATCATTTTAAAGAGAATTTAATACTGAATTCAATACCAAAAACAAAATTCAATTATCTGCAACACAAAAAAGTTATGCTGCAATAACTATCGATATACGTTAGACACCGATGATAACAGTGAGTTATCAGTGATTAGTGGCCTTTACATTTTTATTACAACTTCAAATCGATGTTTCGTTGACCTGAAAATAGTTTTAAGACTTTGTATTTTGTGCAACGTACCATTTTCTACATGCATAAAAACCTAAAAAACTTAACAATTTTAAAAAAGTGTCCACAATTTTGGTCACCACTGTATATATATATATATAATAAAAGTGAAGAAGTACCAGAACCTACAGTGCTAAGGCAGGAAGAAATTGGAATTCACCAGACACAACAAATGTAGATACAAAAAAGTCTTTGGACTAAACTGGAGACCTATTATGATTTCTAAAGCTGTCACTGAATTAGGCCAGCGATTTAGGGTTAGCGATGCTTATTATATATATAATTTTTAACAGATGTTTTGTTAACAGATCTAACTTTCCGAAAATTCAGAAAGCTGTACAAGATCCTTAGAAAATGACGCGATATATTAAATGTGTTTTAAAATATTAAATTGTTAAGTTAAATTTAAATAGTCCAAAACTATTTCGTATCATTTTGTTTAGTAAATGGATCATTTCATTCAATAACGAGTTGGTTACAATTACCAAAATAAATATACCATCTAAAAGAAAGTTAAATTTGTTTTAATTCAAACTGAAAATAAAATTCAACATAATCATTAAAAATAATATCTTCTTGAGTTTGATTCTCTAAATTTTTAGAAATACATTAAACGTACCTGACAATACATCAAAAAATTGATTTACTAATAAGTTTTTTCCTTTATAAATAATAAACAAAAGTATTTTTGAGATGACATAAAATAGGTTAGTTATAATTACAGTTATATATTACTTATTCATCAAATTACATCGTATCAGTATCTAAATTTAAATAATTTCCTCTTTCGCTCTCTACATCGGAGCATAATTAAGATAAATTATTTCATTCATGTCAAAAACCTTAAGCATTAAAAATTGCACGCGAGTACAAAAGCCATCATTTCCCTCTGCATTCTGAATGCCATAAACTAAAACTTACTTTGTAGCGCATTCCAAAAGAAAGGTGTCTAATTAAATACGTGCCAACAAGTTCTAAAGAGAAATAATTGTCTTTTATGTTTCGTAATCATGGCGTGAGTTAAAACTCGCTTTTAGATAACGCGCTAACTGTGAAAGCTGGAATCTTTAAATTATATTTAAATGAATTAAGGTACTTATATAGGTGCAAGAATAGAATGAATTTTAGAGTTTTTAACCACTTAGTCATTTAGGTATCCATGGATTTGTATAATTTTCTATCATGTTTTAAAATAAAATATACACTGCTACTAATTTAGGATCTTGGTATTTCAGTGCTTCTCAAACTTTCAATACTTGCGACCCAATTTTCAATTATAATTTTCATCGCGCCCCCCTCCATACAATAACAATGTATTGATTTCAAAATTAACGTACTAAAAGCTACATGCCAAAGCTACGATATGACTTTAATTACAAACCGTACAAATTATCTAGATAAGTATTAAATTATGTGTATAATTTTGTATGAGTCACTAGTAATTATTGATCTTGTTCTTAATTTAGTATTGATAAATTAATTATCAAATACATTATACAGTACAAATGCATTTATAAGTATATTATATCAATGTAAATGTGTATTTTACTTTTTATTATGTCAGAATGTATTTTGTTTCGCTCCGTTTTAGTAAATTTACAATGCAGGGTTATCACGCCCCCCAAGGGGGGCGCGCCCAACAGTTTGAGAATCGCTGTGGTATTAGGTAATCATATTTATTTAGATCTTACAATTGTTTTCTATTTTGTTATTCCCAATATAAGAATATATATATATATATATATATATATATATATATATATATATGATAAATACAATTTTCTTTATTCCAAACAAGATTCAAAACAAAATCCAAACGTGTCTGCATTAAGGTATCCGACTAGCATAAAATTGACGAATGTTTTTATGACTTTATTTTACAGGCCATCTTATAAGCTTTATAAAAACACGAAATGTATTATATTCCATTCACTAGAAAAAAAATCTACGAGTGTTTTAGCAAAAGCAGATGCCACTACTTTATGTAAGATGGCATCATTGAAAATATGGTTTTACTCACACAAAATGTGTTTTTTGTGAAAATGCTCAAATAGGCTCAAAAAGTTTTAAAAATAATTAACTGAAATTTTTTGCGTATGTTCTGTATAATAGTAGAAGTATTTTAACATTCAGATTTATCAATCACTGTTTTATTACATAATTTACAGCCCTTTATGTGAATATAATACCTAAGATAAAATGCTTTAGTTTAGTAAAAATTAAAATATCTCCTATCCTGAAGTTCATTTGAAAATGAATATCAAAGCAACACATCAAAAATAAAAAAAATTGAAAATTTATTCATAAACTTTTTGTTCACAATAGCCCCCGTTTATGTAATTTTTGTAAATTTTTACCAATTTTTTTTCCCATTTTTGTAATAATAATTTCTTTTTCCTCTTCTTAATTTCAGCATACTTTTCATAAACGTACTAACTAAATCTAATCCCCCCCTCAAAAAGTGCCCCATATCTCTAATTTTTTTTTTTTAAATTACATTTTGCATGCATACTTCTCGCCATGCAATATATATATATATATATATATATATATAATAAAGGAATTATACTTAAAGAAAAAAAATAATTTCGTTTATTATAAAAAAAATAATATTAAAATAAATATATAACTCTGTTAAAAATGTCTTAAGGGTATTGATCGAATTTCTATTTTCATAATTAAAATTTTTAGGTTAAAAAATTAGGAAATAGGAAAAAAAAGTTTTAGGAATAAGGCTTCTTATAAGTGTATTTCCATTTGGAAACTAATCTTTTCTTAAAACCGTAGTAAAAAATTTAATACAGAAGTGTAAAAAAGGAACATAAACAAATTAATTTGTTAATTTTTTTCATAAAAACAAATATTGTCTCAAATTTTAAAAACAAACTTGTGACGGGCTCACGCGTCTTTTCTTTAACATAACCTCTGGTTTCTTTGATGGCCAAGATTAATGGCAACTCTTTTCCAACCAAAACCCAAGAAGCGAAATACGAACAAGAAATGCAAATAAGATAGCTTTTAAAAGAACAGAAGTTTAAGTAAGCAGAATGGCAATTTGATGAATGTTATGTTTGGAGGAGATACAAGAGTGAATTGACAGCCTATCATAAATTTACCGGGATACCCAGCCATTGCTACAAGGTGCATACCATTGCACGCGCGCCCAGACGTTTCCATAGAGTGATCGAATCATAGTTTGGATTAAGGTAGGACTGATTATTTGATATTAGGACTTGTAATATTGTTAGAAGTAAGAGTAGGCGGAAAATAATTATAACGTAGAGAAAGTGGTCTAAATTACGTGATTCGGTTTGACTATTTTTGTGTGTACTTTCATTCTAGATTCTCACTTATTTAAATTTATCTAAATTGTTAGAAATTTAATTTCTATTCTTAATAAAGTCATATTAAGAATTTAAAATGTCTGTTATTTTAGAAAACCCCACATCTCCAGCTCACGTTGACAATCAAAGTTATGGTCACCAAATGGGGGCTACAAACTTCTTGTTTAGTTTCTTCAAACTACGCTCATTTTATGGAATTCGCTGCTTACTTTTATTTATGAATGAAGCATTTTTGTGAAAGACATTTTTATCATGTCGAAGAAACTCCATAAATAATTGAATCGCTGTACAAATTGCTCATTTATTTAATGTCTTTTCTTGCCATCCGAGGCTGAATAAAATGTGCATGGTGAATGGTTCATAACTCTTAACAGTTATCTTTATTGAAATGTTCCTAAAAGGAACATTGTGCCTTCATGCATCTAGAACCCTACCAAACATCTATACCACACAAAATGGAACACATGGCCGCTATGACAACATAAATATGAAATTGTAATTACGTCAACGAAAGTTTAATTAGTACGAGCCAGGTTTCTTGAAGATTGTTGTACACCGAGTTGAATTTATTGCCATTATCCTTAAATCTTTAGTAAATGTGGTATAATATTCTTTAGAATAGTGAGTTACTATGGCGTCTTAGAAAATAATAGTAAAATATATGAAGAGTAAATTCTTTTTTTTTTCGACTTCAAATATTTGTAGCTTTTATTAATATGGCTTAACTCTTGTGTATTTTTTTTGTTACTTATCTCATTCGATAGACAATAATATCAGATTGACGACCACGAAATTCTTCTCAGTAAGGGGGATTGGATTTTATCCGTGGTTTGACCTCAACTAGGAGGACACATTCTACAGTATTATTTCACTCCGTTCCACTCCGATTTTGCGGAAGAACATCCAGGAGGTCTCCCACCCCTCCTTCCTCTATCACTAAACTTTCCAGAGAAATTTCGGCTAGTGTAATATCAGCGACAACGTTTTTAACCCGGAAGAAGTCACTCACTCGATATTAACCGTCTCGATATCAACTTTTAAGGACTTCAATGATAATTTGAGAAAAAAAATCCAATCAAACTGAGCTGTTGTTGTTGTTTCTAATGCCACCTTTCTGACGTAGTCAAATCGAGGCCCACGAAATTCATCGTGGCAAGGGGCTAGAAGTACGCCTGTCGTTGACCTTGGCCTTGAGCACCATACAGGTGACAGTACGAATTAGCTCGGTGAAATTCCCCGAAGGGACGATAGATTGCGACACTACAATTTAGGCATAGAACTGAAGGGTAGGGAAATATTCTCCAGTCCCCTGCACTCGTGATTCAGCCCATAAGACTTTCGGACCCATTTTATTAACAAGCACGTACTCTGTGTGTACTCGGAGGGTATTTGGTGGTATCGGGAATTGAATCCAGGCCTTCTGGTCTGAAGTCCGATGCTCTAACCACTAGGCTACCCTCGGCCCAAACTGAACTAAAATGTTTCAAATGGAAGTGAATTTAATAAAGGACACACAAATCACAGACACTTTTTGTTAAGATGGCAGGAATGTCACTTGCATGCATAACTCTCATATTAAGTTCAAGTTATTGTGATATTATTGTCTTTTGATGATTGATAAATGTGTGGTATTTTGAACATTTTCTTGCTTGTGTCTTTTTGACAGAGTGCAGTGTGTCTTGTGGTACACTTGTGGCTTTATATCTTTTTTGATTGTGTTTTTAAGATGGCTTTTTGGAATTTCTGTTTTAACTCAAATATTTCATGTTCATCGCTTTTTTGAAATTTACTTTCGCAGTCATGATTCATATCCATTATTTCATAAGATTCTTTCCTCGCTCGATCAGTTTCAACTTCATCCAATAGAGATCACACACGCACATTTCTTTTTTTATTCTGTTAATTTACATTTATATACCATAACTAGTGGCCCGACAGACGTCTTAAATACGAAAATTTCAAACTTTTTTGAATAAGTTTTACCAATCTGGCCCGTTTTGATGAACATTTTTATAAAAAAAGCTATTACAACTGACGTCATCACATGCACAGTTATCACAATTCGACCTATCGATTACGTGTCAGTAAGTGTATACTATGAACTTAGTTGAATATAGTAGAAATATATAGAAATATAGAAAATATATAGACAATTAAAACTTGTTGAAAATAAATCATAAAAAAAGATAAAACTCGAACTATTTTCATAACAGGTATATTTTTTTAATGCACAATAAATAAATTTATCGTAATGCCATTGAATGCACAATATTTTTTGATAATCCTTGAGGGGTATAAACAAACAAATGCGACGGTTTGCCAACCTTCGGACACGCAACATATAATTAACCGTTCGAAAAACAACAAAAGTTTCCCCTCTTCTTTTTTTTTTTTCGTGTCACGCATTAGCGGAATAAACAACACATAGGGGTAAAACAATCATGCGTTTTAAGGTTTTTAATTAATATCTTTTTAACTAATTGCTATATCAGACCGAATTGTGAATCTAAACAATTCTCGAAACCACTAGAACTCCCACAAAAAATGTCCATCAAAATCGGTCCAGCGGTCCATCGGTTTGGAGGAGTTCAGTCACATACAAACTCACAGAAGAATTATATATATATATATATATATATATATATATATATTAGCGGTCCCGCGCGACAGACGTTGTCCTGTACACACGTCTTAAATCTGAAAATTACAAACCTTTTTGAATAAGTTGTAACAATCTGAACCGTTTTGATAAAAAATTTTATAAAAAAAGCTACTACAATACTTAGCATCATCACATGTACAGTTACCACAATTCGACCTATCGATTGCGTGTGAGTATGTATTTTCTATGAACTAAGTTGAATATAGTAGAAGCTATTCTCAATAGAAACTTAAAACTTGTTGAAATTAAATGATAAAAAAGATAAAACTCGAGCTATTTTCATAGCAGGTATATTTTTTAATGCACAATAAATAATTTTATTATAATGCCATTGAATGCACAATATTTCTGGATAATCCTTCAGGTGTATAAACAAATAAATGCGATGGTTTTCCAAACCTCGAGCATGTAACATATAATTGGCCGTGCGAAAAGCAAGGGTTATCTAAATCTAAGCCACAAATTGTCATTGTTTGACCTTGTGACTTATTAATGGTCATAGCAAATTGGAAATTGCAAACATTTGAATGGATAGGTGAGTCTGAAAGAATTATTGGGATCTGTGGTAGAAGTACAACTTCACCTTGAAGTTTGCCGCTCAAAATAGTGGCCTTAAGAAGATTGCCCATGATTTTTTTATGAACAATCGCGCGCCCTTACATAATTTTGGCGCATTTTTAACCAATTGCGATATCGGACCGAATTGTGAATCTAAACCATTCTCGAATCCACTGGAACCCTTACAAAAAATTTCATCAAAATCGGTCCAGCCATTTAGGAGGAGTTTAGTCACATACACATGCACAGAAGATTTATATATATAAAAATATAAAGATGAGTCGTACAACACAGTTGTGAAAACCACTAAATCATTCTCAGGGGGAAAATGAAGCTTATTCGAAACAATAGTGGTAGCGCGGGGAACTGACTCACCCCAAGTACCTTAAGATTGTAAAAAAATGTTTGTCCCTCCCAAAAAAAAGAGGGAGATGTGTGATAAATATATATTAGTTCCCGTTAAGATCGTGTTATTGGAGGATACTGGCAAGGTCTTTGGTAACAAATAGTTTTCCCAGAATTAAATATTTCGTAAGCCTGGGGTGACTTTGTGCCCCGCGCGACCGCTGCTGTAATAACTACTACACTGGCTAGGTGGCTTTCCACCTTTTTTGACTAATCCTGCATATTGTGTGCGAAAAATTCAAGGACTTTTTTTAAAAAAAAAAAAGAAAGAATTTATTTGCTTTGGAACTTAAAATGCGTGCAGTTAATTTGATTTGATTTAAAAAACATTGCTTATATTTCCATCAAGCCTCTATATTTTCATTTCTTTTGAGTTCTCTTCGAAAACATTAACAGACGTGACAGGTCGAATTACGAAATCAGGTTTTCAAAAGTAGTTTATTCGGGATTAAAAACATTTACTACCTATTGAAGTAAACTTAAAAATAGACTTCAATTTAAAAGCATTTAAAGAAAAAAAATCATTTGGACCCGATCTAGTGAATACGCGTGTCACTCGAACACAAAAACGTGGTGTCAGTTATCGTTCTCGTCACTTGACCATGGTTCAAAATTACGAGGTCCGTCGCCAAAAGCCCTCATGTAGCTGAGAAGTGTGACGTTGATATTCACTCACTGCCATAGAGAAATTGGAAATGAAAAATTTGCCCTAATCAATGTCAATAACAACAACCAGATAAAAAATTCAGCGTGAAATGATTAATATTATAAAAGTTATCTGTATATTTCCATCCAGCATGATCAAGTAATGCCACATTTGTAAGATTTTTGATGAAAAAACAGTTGCAATAGAAAAAAAAAAGTTTTATTTATTTTTAAGGAATAATATAAAAGGAAGATTCCCATATATATATATATGATGCAAAGTATTCAATGCATTATATTGCTAACAAATCTTTTAAAAAAATGCAACTGATACAGTGAAGAGTCGTTGTATTGCAAAGATAATACAGTTATATCTTTCCTTGAGTTTTTTATGAATTTTGGTAAGTGAACTGTCCCCTCCTCGAGTATCATTAATAATTAGATGAATTGGTTAATAAGATGAAATGACAAGGTATGGCAGTGCTTCTTAGTATAGCTATCACTTGTTTTCAAACAGTTTTTAAAAAGTATGTACGGACATTCTCAATTTTATTTAATGAAATATTTCTTATATATATATTTGTAATATTTAAATTTCTTTTAATATTATTCTTTCCTTTCCCTTTGGCTCAGTGGATAAGGCAAATTACAGGTGAAGGTTGGCTACCCCTAAAACTTGTTTAAACCTGCAATCTTGGTTCCTAAGGCCAGGAGTTTGTTATTGTACTACTATGCCTAATATTTCCAATCTTGAATAGTTATACTTAGGTTCTATTGCTATTTGTATATATATATATATATATTAATAATAGAGCTTAATATTATGTATATGAGGTGCAGTGGTAGTGCATCGTAATTCCAAGTCACAGGTCCAGGGTTCTATTCTCGGGCTAGGCAGCGTCAAGTCTGCCCTTCATTCCTATAAATGAGTACCAAGAGTACCAAGCTTTCTTGGGACTGACCACCTGACCGGTATAGCTGCTAATGAGCTTCATTGACCAAGATCATGACAATTGAAATGCCACAGTAAGACTTAGCCTAAATAGGCTATTGCGATCCACTAAGTTAAAATGTGAGATTTATTTTTTTTTATTATATCAAAATGTTTTTTGTGTTTTGATGCCCATAACAAGCCTATGGGGTCACTGGTAATGGTTAAACACGTTTTTAACTTGATGTTGTCAAATTAATTATTAAATACATTGTGCAGTCCTAATACATTTATATATATATTATATCAGTGTAAATGCATAAGTTGAAACACAGAGGCAGCGAATCGTGTTCCCACGCCACGGGTCCGGGGTTCAAATTCCGGGCTGGGCTTGGTAGACTCAGTATTTTATCTCTTCAATGGGACAATAAATGATTAAGAAGAGTACCAAGCTTACTTGAAGACTACGCACTGGGTGTTTCACATCAAACTGACCACCTGAACGAGACATCTGCTCATGCACCTTAGTGTTCAATGTTCACGCATACTGAGATTGGTACAGTAGGTCTTGGCTCTCATAGACTGTTCAGGCACTGAGTTCAGTTTACTGAACTCAGTGCCTGAATTATTATATATATATATAATATTAAACTAAACTCAGTGGCGCAACAGCCCATGATGGCCAAGGTCTGCTGCGCCTATCTCAGTTTGCATGGCCTTAGTCACTGGAGTCCATGTGCAGATGTTTCGGTCAAGTGGTCAGTGATGCGAAATCCCCTGTGTTCATTTCCCAACCAAGTTTGGTACTCATTTATCCACCTACTAAACGGATGAAATGCTGAGTCAACTTTGACCATCCCGGGATTTGTATCCCTGACCTGTGGCGCGAAGTATATATATATATATATATATATATATATATATATATATTAGTAGTAGTAATAATAAATGTAGTATTAAATACCATTATATTACGTCCATTGTAATAGTACTCTTGAAGAGCAATTTAAAAGTTTGCCTCAAGGTGACTTTACTAACAATAGTTTGGCAAAAAATTATAGTTACGTTATTATTAATAATGACTAATACATTTTTAGATATATTGATAATTTAATTGTTATTAAATTTATTTAAAGTTAAGGGCATCTGGAAATTTCCCAGATATAATATAATTTAAATACTCACAAATTTAAAAAAAGATTAATAAATCTTTAATTTTTAATTCAAACTCCTAGAAAAATGCAGTCAATGGATTTTAAACTATATTTGTTAAAATTCCCTATTATTTTCTACAATACGGTCTTAATATCTCTTTCTGGTTAAATATGTTCTCTTACTAATACATTCTAAAGTTTTTAAGAATGTCTAAAAATCAAAATTATGCATTAATATCTTCGATATTTTTTACTCATAGAATTTGACAATTCTTGTCGCCACTAAGTTCTTTAAAAGAAAGTAATCATCTTTCCCGTGTGAATGAACGATTCTGCAGTAAAATTTATTCGAACCATTATAAAACAGTTTGTCACCGAAGGCTTTTGAAGGATAAATAAAATTTCTCTTTGCAACTAACTGTTCTTTCCAGTTTTGAAATTTGTTCAATAATTACATGTAATAAAGGTCTTAAATTTCCTCGTCAATTCGAATGACTGGTAATCTGAGGACGGCAAAAAGTGATAATGCAGCGTAGTGTAGTCAAAAAGCCAAGAGAAGGGTTTCACTTTTCATCCTTTCAGTTTGAAGAGTAAATTGAAAGAAAGCTACAATGCTTAAAAATTAGTTTAAATTACCCTTTCGAAATGAAACACCCTTTCTTAAATTGGCTTTAGCTTGCATTTTTTAAATATTCCTTTAACTTCCTCTGTAATATGACGAAGAAATTTACCATTGGAATATTTTACCTTTAGACAACAGTGCAGATTATTAAAAGTTTGATAATTAATGGAAGAATATATATCAAATTTCAAGAAAGTTTCGGTACTTTTTGAAAATAGTTGGTTTTTGAACAAAATTTAGTTTTTTCGAAGTTTTAATATTTAAATCTGAGTTCAATATTCCTTTCATGAATATAATATTAATATTTATAATGGACTTCATTTTAAAGTGTATGTTTCTATAATCAAAAATAAAAAAAAGAAAAAGAAAAATCTATAACTAGACGATACATGGATAAATTATTTATTTATTTTTCTTACATCTTTTTAAAGATAGTAGCAAATAATAATAATGAAAAATAATCAGCGGGGAAAGTGGATTTTATATTAAAAAAATAATTTGCACATTGTTTTTTCAAATTAAATACATTAAATAGTATTTTTGAATTATTTTGCTATTTATCAATATACACTATTTAATACAATTATATTTTGGACTATTCCAGCTAAAATAGTATTATTATATTTTTTAAATGTTCCAAACACGTAACATTTGAATTCATGTTGTTTATTTTTAAGCATTAAAATGAATTGAATGTAGAAGACATTGCTAGCTACCTAAATACATATTTCATTTGAAAATTTTAAATTTTACGAGTTACTTTCAATGATTTTAGATAAATATAAATTATCAATGCATTTATTTTATGAAATTTAAAATATTCATGGGTAAAAATAAACATTCATGATATTAGAATTTAGTAACTGATGACGTCATCATTTAATTTTATTTTTATTTTGTTTGTGTGAGGAAGGCTTTTTGATGGAAAGAAAACTGTATAAGCTCATTTTTTTGAATATGATGCGTGTAATTTACATTTCAGAAATATTTTGATACATTCAGTGAATGTGCTTTATAAAAATATTTTAAAAAATCTTAATCATTTATAGTTTAAATAATTTCTTTCATTTGTATATTTTTGTTTCAAATGCACAAAATTAATTTGACAAGTTATGCAATACATTATTGGCATGAAGTAATAATATACAAAACAACAAGAAAAATATATGCTATTTTTTCAAACTATTCAAAAGATTTCGGCATTTTATATTTTAAATCACTGACTCTAAAAGACTAAAGTATGAACTTTTTTAGTATAAGAATATCGATTCATTACCATGATAAAAGTCCGTACAGAAGGATTGAAAAATTATTCTCATAAAAACGAATCAATATTGTCTCATTTTAGAAAGAATCGTAAAAAATGGAAAATATAGTTATTTTACAAAAAAAATTATACCGTATCGTGACAATAAAAATGATCTTTCCGATTCGGCAATTATTTTATGTCTGATTTTGGTAAGAAAAGAACGATCGCTATTTTAAAAACGAAGACAAAATACAAACTCTCCCTTCTTTTTACGGACATAGATTTAGCGCATGCGCAGAAGCGGACGTTTTTGTTAATGCTTTTTTTAACTCCTCATAATGCTTTCATACCGAAAAACTTTGCATAAAAATCGATTCTTAAGTATAAACTCCAAAAACGAGGGGGAAAAAATTCTTAGTAATTTTTGAATTTTCTTAATGCATGATGCGTGACATTTTGCACTTTTTAAAAATTATCTACAGTGGGCCACAAAAGTGTTCGTACACTTGCAATTTCTTAAAAAATTTAATGTTTTCGACTAATAAAAATTAATATATTGTAATTGAACTTTTCTTATGATATCTGTAACTTGTTCTTAATGGAATGACATAATTAATTTTTTAAACATAGTGTAGCTATTTTTTTAAAAATTAATAATCAAAAAGCCACTAAAAAATTACGCCACAAAAGTCTTCGTACACTTAACAAAAATCTTAACTTAGCTTTAAATATTGTACTTCTTTCTAAATTTAGTACTTAGTAGAATAGGTTTTAGTATCTACAACCCCTTTTAAGCATTTGTGGGCATTGATTTAATCAGTTTTTTATAATTTATGCATATTCCTCCATTCTTCTGTGATTATGGTTTTTACTTCACATTTTGTGTTTATTTGTCATGTTTTCTTTTTTTTACATCAAACTCTCACCAGATATGTTCTACTAGGCTAAATAAAGTGATTGGGGAGGTGTTTTTATAATTTGGGGACTTATAGGTACACCAGTGGCGTATATTGAGAGCAGCGCACTTGGTATCATTACCCTGTTAGAAAATTAAAACGTCTTCAATACCCAAATTTCGCGCGGATAATTTAAAATTTCTCTTACGAAGACTTTTGTGGCGTAATTTTTTAATATCTTTTTGATTATTAATTTTTTTAAAAAATAGTTACACTATTTTAAAAAAAAAGTTATTTCATTCCATTAAGAATAAGTTACAGATATCATAAAAAAATTACAATTGCAATTTATTAATTTTTATTAGTCGAAAACATTAAATTTTATAAGAAATTGCAAGTGAACGAACACTTTTGTGGACCACTGTATATAACATTTACTGTTTTTAAAAAAAATTAACAATTTATCAATACATAAATAACTGCAAATCCCTTTAATGCTATTAATTAAAAAAATAATTCCTTTAAATTTATATAAAATAAGCAATTTAAGAAGATGTCTTAAACAAAATAAGAAAATATCCAAATCAATATTTTTCATTAATATTGTTCGTGATATCAAGACCTAAAAGATACTGTTAAATATTTCTGGATTGTCAAAATCACAAAGATTAAATACACCCAACGGTTTTTTTTTGCACGGTAGATAGATTCATTAGAAAATCGAGTAAAAAAACACATGTAACAAACGGTACATTTGGGGATATGTTCCACAACTTATAAAAATCGTAGAAGATGAAAAATCTCTATATATTTTCCCAAAAAAACCGCACAAAAAAGTAGTAATAAAATCCATGCTCTATACTTATAAAACAAAAAACAGCTCATTTTTATTTTAAAAAAAATTTTACAAATTTTTGCATAAGGAAAAATCAGTCTATAAGTGCATAATCTATATGAAAATTCAAATTGAAAATAGGAATATAACTACTAACTAACAACTATTCATTGTTATTTTGTAAAAAAAAATGCCTGTTTATTACGAATTTAATCAAAAATTGTATCATCAGTAGATCACTTTCGACATTGATTTAAATGCAGATTTTATATCGTTATTAACGACCTCTGTTAATTGTTTTTTTAATGTTGTTACAAATCCTATTTTTGTTCCTCAAGTTGCTTGTATCATTCTTGATATCCCACTGGACAAAACTTAGCATAATGTTGAAATTTTAATGTACGCTCTATGCCAGAATCAAGAGTAAGAAAATGCCAATGCCTTTCATTCTTGTAGCAAATTTCAAACTTTCGCGAATTTAATTAGATGTTAATATCTGAGCTCTATCTTCGACTTAATCATTATCGACTTTTTTATGATTATAAACTGTAAAAAAAATTGATCAAATCGTCCTCATTCAAAGAACTCGAACCCTTATTTTTTTTAAAAACAACTTAAAAACCATGTAAGAAATATTTTGGTGCATAACGGTAAACGCAAATTTAGTAAAAATATTTATTGTTTTAAGGTATCCGACTATGTTTGGAACCGTGATTTTTGAAATGCGTATAAGCGAATATTTTTTTTAATACTTGTATTTAGGGTCACTTAGATTAGAATACACGTATGAAATTATTTTAAGAAAATTATTTCAGAGTTAAAAATGATTTAAATGCAATATTTTGGCAAAAAATGAACATACGAACTATTTATTTTCCAAATATTCTTCTTTTATGGAAAATGTTTCTGCAAGAATAATATTTTGCCTATATATAGCTCAGACCTCTGTGCAGAGCACGAAGTAGGATTTTTGAAATATATAATTTAAAAGTGGATTGGGCGCCCGTCTGGTATAGTGGTTAGCGAAGCTTACTGCTGTACCATTGGGCCTGGGTTCGAATCCCCTAGAAGACATGGTTGTTTGTAAATATATAGTACCTTCGTGGCATGGGAGTGCTTTAAATAGCCGTCGAGCCGCAAGTCCTCTCGTGAGGTTGGTGGACAGGGAAGAGAGGTGGGAGGCCCCTGATCACCCCCATGGTGTTCTCCCTCAAAATTAGGGTGAAACCGGGCTAAATTGTTCTGTCACCTGTATGGTGATCAAAGCTACGCTTAACGACAGGTGTCACTTAGACCTTTGCTATGATGAATTTCGTGGGCCTTGATCTGGCCGTTGCCGATCCTGTGGTGGCATTAGCAACTACAATAACAACAGGAGTGGATTTATCCATACTTTAATACAGCCTAGTGGAGACATTTTAACAGAAAAACACTGATAATTATTTCAATTGGTAGTACCTCTGAAAATAATGTGAATTTTTCAAAGGACGTAGTTCGGTTACTCTGGAGAATTCTTAGTTGTATATAAGCAAAATATTAGTATTATTATAGAAGCATTTTTCATAAAATAAGAATTTTTCTCACGAAAAAAGGTAATTTTAATTTCCTTTTTTGCCGAAGTATTGCATTTACATAATTTTTTATTGTAATAATATTCCTAAAACAGTCTTATAAGTATTCTAATATAAGTGACATTAAATTTAAAATGAAAAAATATTCGTTTGTACGCTTTTGCAAAATCACGGTTCTGAAAGTAGTCGGGAAGCTTAAGGTTCTTAAATATTTTTTAGTCTCTTTTGTTATTAAAGAAAGAGAAAGAAACAATACTTCAAAAAAAAAAAAACACACACACGCACACAACTTTTCTTTTATGTTCATTTTTACTTATATAGTTCTCTCATTCTTCGAATTACTTCAATATTTAAATCTAATCAATTAAACTGTTTTACTTCAAATATCCCTTTTTTCAATTAAGTTTTAATATGTAAATGAAAAATGGTGAAATATAAATTTAAAAGAGGAAGTAGGAATAACTTATGCCATATTAATAATTTTCAGTTGTTCAGACATTTATTAATGTTTTGTTTAATGTTTTATTCTAAAAGTCAAAAAGTTTTTTATTTAATTAAAAAGAAAAGCTTTTACAAAATAAGCTTATTTTTTTTATTTATTTATCGGTAAAAACTTAAATTTAGCAAGGATTCATAACTTACTTGTAAAAAACAATTTAATTAAATAAGTGGAATGCTGAGAATTTTGTTTGAGATTGTTTTCATAATTAGAAGGTTAAATTCGGAAATGAAGACCAGGATTTAATTTCCGCTTTAGCTCTCAATTTACCAAATAATTAGGAAAATTAAATTAAATAAGTATTGAAGTTATTACGAAGCCAGAAAAATAAAAACAATTATGAAAAAAAGAAAGAATTTTAGATGAGAATCGCAAAGAAGAAATACATTTATTTAAAAAAAAATAATGCAGTTTCCACTATTTTTTTAGAGTTCCATTAATTTTTTTTTATTATTTGCATAAAGAAGATTGGTATAAAGACAAGAACATTAAAAAATTTCTAACATTAAAAAAAATATTTTTCGAATTATTATATTTAGAAAAACATGTCAAAATTATACAGTTATTAACATTTAAAATACGTTTATAACCTGTATATTATTTTTCGACTGAAATAAGTTCCTCAAATATTAGATTCTAGTATTTGTTTTTTAATCATTTACTATCTCTGAAATAATATTTATGAACTTCATCATAAAAAGACTACTGTTGTTTTTGCAATGTACAGATGTCATCTGATAATTATTTTTTGAATAAAATGATTGATAAAATATCGTTTGGTCGATTCATATTATAATTTTGCTTAAATCATTTAGTATTTATAATTATGTAACTGTAATATATTTGTTAGTAAATCGTTTGCTATATATTAATGCCTAATTTTACTTGATTCCATCATTGATTTATAAAATAATACTTCTTAAAATTAAAACTGTACAATTGTAGTTTTGCTTTTAAGTTTGAAGCTATGATTTTCTTATCTGCATCTTGTAGCAGTGTTTATAATAAAACTTTTGTTACTGAAGCTGATGTTTGACTTGTAAGAAATTGATTGTTGATGAACATGAACGATGGAAAAAAATTTCTTCTAGAAAATATGCGACTTACATGGAAAAAACATATAGCAACAGAAAAAAAAGAGGAATTCATTGATCTAGCCATAAATCATAAAAGTCATATGGATTCATATATAAGTAAGAATTATAATCATTTTGAAATAACTTTAGAGTAAAAAAAAATATCGTTTTAGTTTAACATAAATTAATGCCACTTAAATACCTATCATTTGGTATCCATTATATAGAACATTGTTTATTTTAATGTTTTTTTTCAATGATTAGTTAAAAATATTTCGTACCGTTTTAAATTTTGTTTACTAGTCACTTCGCAAGTGAAAAAAATATAAATTCTCATTTTTATTGCATTTACGAGTGAGTGAATTTTAATGTCGCACTGTTCAGCTACACGGGGGCTTCTGGCGACGGACCACGTAAATTTGAACCATGGTCAAGGGACGTGGATGACATATGAGCTGGCACCTACCTCTCCTAGCTACCACACCACACCAATGGGATTGCATTTTGGAATGATAACTCTAAATGATGATTTATTAGATCCTTCTCGTGAATATGATTCAAATTACGAGTCCCCCGCTAACAGCCCTAGCGTTGCTTTTTAATACTACATAAATTAATATTCACTCACTCATTCTTCCTCTATAAAAAGCACAACCCTTCTCTCCTCAACAGTAGCCCTAAAAGAGATGGATTACAGCAGTGGTCCACAACTCCCGGGACAGTAACGGTCCATGGATCAAATGGAACCAGGACCCCCCAAAAATATGAAAGAGGACTTTATTTCCAGTATCCTTACTACGGCATTATTTATCTTAAGTTTGTGCCACTTTCACTCTCTTCTTATTTTTTTGGCGCGACTGTAATTTATTTTGAAGCCATGTTTAAATAAAACTAAATTAAAATTATTACATCAGAACAATTTAAAATATAAAGAATCAATTCCTCCTTCCTTTAAGGGGCTGCAGTAAAATTATTCAACACTGACGGCGATTGCGTGGTAGTTGCGGACAAATAATATTTCGTCATTTGAGCAGACACTCCGAAACGCATCGTGGTTTTAGTGGACACATTTTCCCTCCATCTTAAAACAGATAAAGGGTGCTGATAAATGAAGAAATAAATACTTTTAAAAATCATAAATAAAATTTAAAACAGTATTTTAAGTGGCAAACCTATTTCACGGGATAACAATTTTTTTCCCCTCGAAGTTTTCTGTTTCTACATTTGATTATCGAATTACAAGGATAAATATATTTTTGAATATCAGATTTAATTATATATATTGAATTGTTTATGATGTGAATGCACATTTTAAACATAGCGAAATATTATGAAAATAAAACTTTCAGAGAAATATTTAAAAACTAAAAGTATAATGACGGTATGGACAAATTTCAGGGATTTGTATTTTAGAGTCAAATAAATATTAGAACAGTTGCAATTACCATAAAATTAATTAGTTTCATTAATGTAAGTAAAGATAAATACGAGAAGTAAAGTAGATAAAACAGATACAAGTAAATAAAAGAAAAATAAATACAAGTAAATAAATACTAACTAAAAAAAGAAAACCTTTATTATAAAGGCATAAATACATTTACCATTGCATTTAGTCTCACCTGGTTACAAAACTTAGATTTTAAACATTTTTCTAAATTGTTCTATGTTTCGCGAATTCTTTTACAATGTTTTCAATTCTTTCATCCAGTTTTGCACATGCTTTTTTCCTTAATATTCCAGGGGATCACCTAGTTCTCTGGTTTTACTTTAAAAGACACTTTTTGTGTTTCTTCTTTTAGTATTTTTAACTAATAAGGGGACATTAGACTGGTTTGTGCCAGTGATTGCATTTAATTTGGAATTCCATACTTCAACAGAAGTTGTCCTATGACACTGTCCATATACATTCCATACTTTAATGGGCATATTTGTATTTCCCATCTATTGCTCGAATGGCATTAAAATGCTTATCACTGTGTGAGAAATATTGTATAGTTTATATGAATTTGCAACATAAAATTTAGGAGCAGTTATTGCCTAAACTTAGATTTTTTCATCGAATCTGTTGATATATCAATAAAGTGTTCCTTCTCCTTTATTGTAGGTTTTTTCCCCACAAAATGTAAAAATGTGCATTTAGTTTTGCATGACATTGTACTAACGATTAAAAAACCGGATAGTAAACAATAAAATATTAACAATGTAGTAAGTAGTGCATATAAAGATTTTTTAGCGTTTTATATTCTTTTATTAAACTATAATGAATGTTTAAAAAATATTGCACAAAATAAAATTGTCGTGTATTAAACAAAATTTTTAGTTTCTTAAAAACAGTGTTAAGCTTTAAATTCTTGTGGGTATAGAAACTTCATACAGAACTTGAATCCATTTTGTATATACATTTATAAGTTTCTTTTATATTTTTTATTGTGACTCGTGAAACCCTTGGGTATGCCCCATGGAACCCCAGGGTTCCGTGGAATATAGTTTCACGCCCACTAGTTTAGACTTTCAAAATGACTAAGATAACAGGATTTTAGTATTTGGAGAAGAATCTCTGTACCTTTTGGAAAATAGAAAGAATTTTTTCTTAGATGGAACGTTTAAAAGTTGTCCGAAACAATTTTCTCAAATATATTGTTACGTAGATCCGTGTTCGATGATTTTATGCAAAACAATCACAAAGAAAAATAAACAGTTCTTTAAGAGCGATGCGAATTTATTATCGAAAATACAATCCTTTAAATACAGGATTCAGCGGCAATATTCACAGGGTAAATCTCCGAAGGTCTTCACACCTTCAACAGCAATCAAACACAATAATCAGTGTTTAAAAATACACGTAAGTAAAGATTATTCACAAGCACAGCCGAGCTAACATCTAGTCTCAAAACAATCCTCACTACTCGCTGGCTCAATCAAGACTCATAGCCGTAACGGCAAGCATCTTTATTTATTGGCGCGGCAGAAACTTGAAGAAATATAACCACTCGTGTCATTGAACGTGACACTAGTGGAGAGATCCACTACTTTCTAGAAGATTCCAGAGGATTCCGAACTCGTCAACATGGTCACCAATGACGCCAAAATTATCACCAAAGTCGCCAAATTGGTCGCCGAAAATGATGCCAACTTGGCTCTACCGCCGAGATTTTGCCAAGTTCTCATTGAATTGCCATTATAATGTAAGGGGCGGCATCGCTTGTGAGTAGCACATTTTAACATAACAATTTTAACCACATTTTAATAACGTATATAACATAAATATAAAGGCATTAAACACTCAAATACAAATTATTTACACTATTTACACAAAATTCGTAACAATATACTATATACGTTGACTTAAGGAGTAAAGCAACTGGTTCGAACATTTATCCAGCGCTTTTTGTAATTCTGCCTGATACGAGACAAACGACTTACATTGAAAAGTTTCAGAAAGTAAAACGTTGATGCCCTAAGTGGAAGGCGGATATTATAAAATTGGATTCTGAAGCTGCAGAGCCATCAACAGTTGTATGCTGGAATTTCCCAGTTCAACTATGTCTAGTTGTAACCTTCATTTTAAACCATTTTTCTGGCGTAAAATACAAGAAATGGATCTAGTAAGGGAATATAAAGAGAACGAAGATATTAGAAATGTCTGTAGAATGATTTCTGCATTAGCTTACTTGCCAATGGAACACATAGATGATGCTTGCAGTATTGTATGGGAAAACGCTTTTAGCATTGACAAACTTAACCCATTCATTAATTATTTTGTCAAGCAGGGGATGGACAATACAAATATGCCCATTAAAGTATAGAATACATATGGACAGCGTCATAGGACAAATTCTGTTGAAGGGAATTCCAAATTAAATGCAATCATTGGCAGAAACCAGCCTAATGTCCACTTATTAGTTAAAGTACTAAAAGAAGAAACACAAAAAGTGTCTTTTAATTTAAAATGCAGAGAATTAGTTGAACCCTAGAATATATGAAGGAAAAAAGCATGTGCAAAACTGAATGAAAGAATTGAAAACATCGTAATAGAATTCGCGAAACATCGAACAATTTAGAAAAATGTCTAAAATCTTTATGTTTTGTCACTAGGTGATACTCTAAATCCAATGGTAAATGACATTTATGCCTTTATAATAAAAGTTAGTTAGTATTTATTTACTTTTATTTATTTTTTTTTATTTACTTGTATCTGTATTATTGTATTTGTTTATCAGAATTTTAATACTGGCCAGAGTGCAAAATCTTTCTACCTTGAAACCGAGTACTTTTGAGTATCTTTTTAAAAAGAAAAAAAATACTGTTGATTATACTAAAAGAAAACTAAAAGAAAAAGCAAATTGGATACTGTAGAACAAAATGCTATTCTAGTAATTCATGCAAAATAAAACAATTTATCTTAAAAATGAATTAATTAAAATAGTCAGCAATTACCATTATCAACTTTTGGCGGTCTCCCCTAATAAAAGAAAATTTTATACAATGGGATTAAGTTTTAAAAAGGAAAATATTTTTTTTTCTATTACATATCGTTTGTAGAAATAATTTTCTCAATTGATTTCATTTATTGTTGATTTTATACATGAAAAGCAAATTAATCTTGAGAAAATAATACGATAAAAGGGATGAAAGTCATTAATGAATTCAGACATATTTCATTTCAATGAAACGCTGTCTAATGATAATCCTCTCAGCTTAATATGACTAGTTCCAGATATATTTACTTTATGACTTTTTAATTCTTTTTAGATAACTGGATTGTAATCAGATAAGGAAACTGAAAACGATGGATGTAATTGTTCTAATATTGAGAAAGACATACAGATAAAATATCAATTTGAATGAATTTCATGTTAAATATGCAATATCGTATTTTCATCAATCATAATTAATCTAAAAGTGTGCGAAATAATATTACTATTCTGCTCGATTTACATTCATAACATATGTAATGTAACAAGATATATTATATTTTACTGAATAACTTGTGCAATCAGCAACTTCATAAGGCATGTATAAGTCCTTGGATTCAATTACAATCATAGAACAATAAAACAAAGTAAAACTTAAACTGGACCTTATGCTAATTGTTAACATCATTTTTCCACAAGCCACAATATTTGAACACTGACCTCTAGCGGATTTTTCTGGAAACCGTCAGTTGAGAGGTTGCTATCGAGACATGAACATCGAAAAGAACGTAAGAAGCAATTTAGAGTTGTAATGCTAAAAATTGTCGTTTTCGTAATTCTTTTTATTGTAGCTCTAAATAGCGTTTTTGTTTTTATTTTAGATTTAGTGTTTTTTATTGTTTGCCACTGTAATATTTATTTTTCATGTTAAATTCTTTACCCAAAGATGTTTGCGTCTGACTGTTTGCCACAATAAAAATTTGTTTCAAAAATTGTTTAATTTTGCTTGTTAAATTCCGGTTAGAAAAGGAATGTCATCATTTTAGAAGGTGTAATAATCGTTCAACTAGTACGTACTCCAGATATAAATTTTACTTTTTATGTAAAGTTATTTTAATTGTTAGGTTTTGCAAAGTGCACTATTTTAGGTCTTCTACTAATCCTTTTGGGGAAAAAATATTTAACTGGGATTTTAGTTTAAGGTATCCGACTACGTTCGGAACAGTAATTTTTCAAAAGCGTATAAATGGATAATATTTATGATATTTAATGTTACTTAGATTATAAATGTGTGTAAAATTGTTTTAAGAATAGTATTACAATAAAAAAATATTTAAGTACAATATTTTGACAAAAAATGAACACAGAATGACTCATTTTCAAAATGTCCTCATTTTGTGAAAACTGCTTCTATTATAATAATATTTTTCCTGTATATAGCTCAGAATTCTGTACAGAGGCTCAACTAGAATTTTATAAATATATAACTTAGAAGTGGGTTTATCCATGTCTTACGACAACAAAGAGGAGAAATTCTAAGAAAAAAACGCCGATAATTTTTTCAATTGGTTATAACTCTGAAAACAATGTGAATATTTCAAAAGCCATAATTGAGCCTCTATACAGAGGTCTAAGCTATACACAGGCAAAATATTATTATAATAGAACCATTTTTCACAAAATGAGAACATTTTGAAAAAAAGGTTATTCTAAGTTAAATTTTTGCCGAATTATTGTAATTTAATTTTTTTTTTGCCAAATTGTCCATAAAACAATTTTATACATGTATTTTAATCTGAGTGACACTAGATATCACGAAAATTATCCGTTTATGTGCTTTTTTAACATCACGGTTCCGAACGTAGTCGGATACCTTAAAAACCGCTTTCCGTAGAGCGATGACTTGTTTCTATACAATATAACTTCTATTAAAGTGCCTGTCGTTGAGTATGAGAGTTCATGGTTAAGATTTGATCGTTAAGCATGAAATCCAAGTTTTCGTTTGGGTGAATAGCGACTGAGTGGTCTCCAGTCTTGAAATTAAAAACCAACGTATTATCCACCAGGAAGTGGTGAAGTAATCAACCTTGAAGCTGGCCAAGCTATCGGGCATCGAGAAGGATCATAGCAAGGAGTTTCATTCCAGATAATTTGGGAGGGATTATTCCCTCTCTCTTGCCTGCATAGATGTGTGTGAGGAAGGGAATGAATTCCAAACATGTTCAAAATCAACTTATTTATTGATCAACCAAATTATGAACACTGATTCACTAAAATTTATGAAGAGAATGTCTCAAAACGAACTATACAAGTGGAGGAACAACAGCAAGATGCCCGGATTATACAAAAACTAGGAATATCGACCATTTAAATTTATTATCAATTCAATTATTGTATTATTATTCAATGACCAATCGTGACTTTAAATCTTCGTCAAATTAATATTTGAAATATTCAGTAACTTGTACTGTGATACCTGATCTGTAGAAATCTCACCTGACTCCTGGTTTTCTTTCTCCCCTTCTCCTTCCCGCTAGATGGAAACCCCTGACTATACATAGTAGATTTAATTAGAATATCACGGTTTCTTCTTCAGAAAGGTTGGTTGTGAATAAACGTGAAAGAGGTAGACCAAAGATTTTAGTTGAAGGGACGTGAATAGATCCGTCACAAAAGTCTTTTGATAATTTAGTACGTCCGATGAAGAGTTAAGATTTCATATTACTTCCAAAATTGAGTTACAAAATTGCCTATTTTGTAAAGTGCTGAAGATTGAATAAAAGTAGCTATTTTTATGATCATGTTTGCTGCTTCCTTGAACCCTCTCACACCAGCGACCTTCAGGGCACGACAGCTTCATTTACACTACTAAAATTGAAATTTCAGTGATATCAAAATATCCACATGCACTTGAGTTCTGAGAACTTTCAAGCTAGTATCTTGAGTTTTAACAGTTCATGAAATTTGGCATTTCCATGCTCTTGGAGAAGAATTATGATAAAAAGATTATTTGTTGTTTGAGATTCTCAGAGACAGTGGGCTTACGTTTAGAGAAAGACTTGCTTCAGGATGGTATGCTACATGTAGGGATTGTAATACCGAATACTGGTATTTGGAGCCATTTCTATAAATTTTAATACCGGTATTTACAAGTTTAAATACCGGTTTTCGGAATTTAATAGAATATTATTAAACTGTCTCCATTAAATGTTCAGGAATCATCAACATAACTATAATGCATACTTTATAATACATTACATAATTATAATGATTTTAAAACTGAAAATGAAGAAGAAAAGAGACAGACCAAATCAAATTTGATTAAGTATACAGTAAGCTTTCTTAAAAAAATTTTTACCCACAAGCCTATCCACATTCAAAAGAATACGGTACAATTATCGAAGACGATGACACTAACGTCGATAGTGAAAAGAAATTATCTCTTGTACGAAAAATAGAATGAGCGATAACTAAAAATTATTTCAACTAACCAAAATACAATACAGAAATCAGCTATATCCAAAACCATTCTATAAGAAATCGATTTATTTGAAGATAATGGATTTAGAGGAACTTGGAAAAAGTACATCGTGCTTTGCTAACAGTACTGCCACCTAGAGTAGATACCGAGAGAGCGTTTTCGACAGCTGGTAATATTTGCGCAAAATTGCGTTCTGGGCTTAATGACAGTGGAATTGATGCATTATATTTTGTAAGATCACATTTCAAAAATTTGTAATAGCACCACAGATTAAATAATGATATTTACACGTTTTCGTGGTATAAATAAATAAAATGTTCCTTTACTTTTTTGTGATGCTTTATATATTGTTATAATTTATAGGTTGCAAATTAGTTTTGCGATGCTTACACTCTCTAATAAAACTGGCAAATAAAGCAAAGAAATACCTGTGTTTCCTTTCTTTTTCTAAAATTTCTACTACCAGTATTAAAACCGGTATCAAGATATAAAAAATACCGAATACAGGTATTGAACTTCTGGTCCGATATTGCAATCCCTAGGTACATATTATTCTTGGCAAGCGCATTGGAATTTCGAAGACAGAGCTATTTCTTTTGTTTCCAACTGTTTTAGGATTTCCCTTGTAAGATATTATATTACAAGGGAAATCCTAAAAAAGTTGGAAACAAAAGAGAGTTTTTAAATAAAATTCATTTGCCTTTTGATATCAAAGATTCAAAATTAAATATTTCTGATTAATATTAGAAGAAAAAGTAATTTGTAAAGAATAACAATACTAAATAACAGCAAAATGTATATAAGTGTTTTTTTTTTCTTTCGTTTTCCTAAACAAAGTTTTAAAGATATGTTCATGTCATCAAGACATATTAGTTCTAAATATATACCAATGAACTTTCTTTGTTTATATCTGTTAAAAAATAGTCTTCTCAAAAACTTTAAATGAGTTACATCTTGCTCAAAACTGGAGCAATAATTCGTTTCACAATATTTTTTTAACAAAAAATAAAATATTTTTCAGTGTAGTAATTGAAAATGAAGGTGTATAAGATATGTGAAATGCGGAAAAACAAACAAAATATGTGTTAAAATATTCTACAGCGATAAAAGAATACAGACAAGTCTCTTGTTACCGGAATTGAAACTGATGCCAAATTTGGACAAAAGAAAAAGGAATATAAAACAAAATAAAAAAATATCTGAATCTACGGTCCTTTTCAACTGCTTTGCTCAGCAGCTGACGTCTACAAAACGAAGGCAATGCCCTCATAAATAAAATCAAAGAAACTGAACTTCGTGTGTTGTAAGCTCCAAATACATGATTCACGAATTTTATTTTTATTAAACTATTTATTTTTTTTCTTAAAGATTCGTTCAAGAAACTTTGCAAGATTGCAGCTCACATTCGGGATTCACTCTCGAAGTGTATTGTAAGTTATAGTTTACTCTTAGTTTTTAGAAGATTCTGTTTACCGAAAAGAATATTTACAGCGGGTTTAAATCAAATTATATGCTTAAAATGCTTATATTTTTAAAAATAAAAGCTTATCTTTAAAAGGTTTTACATTTGCATAAAAAAAAAAAAATCCAAGCTGAAATTCATGTCAATTCTTTAAGAAAATGTTTGGAATAAAAAATCGAAAGTTCTACGTAAGTGGTTCGAAAGTTCTACGAATAGAAATCTATCATCTGATGTTGCATTATTGATTAAATAAATTGAAAAAAAAAACCCCGTTTAGTAGGATTAGTCGGTGTTTAATTGTTTACTTTGTTAAAAATGTTTATAACTTCGTTTACTTCTTTATTAATTTAATTATCCATGAGAGCTTTTTTTTAAAATGAGATCTGTGCTTTTCAATGATAATATAAAAATTCCAGCGAAGATTTTTGATCTAAAACTTCGTTATCGTTCATTCTTTGTGTGCTATGTTGTTTTAACGATGTTATCTTGTTTAGATATTTGTTGAAACTTTAATTGCAGTGGTGATTTGATTATGCTTCCTGTAAAGCAGTGTTTCTCAAACTGTGGGGCGCGCCCCCCTAGGGGGCGTGATAACCCTACGAGGGGGGCGCGAGCGTATTGAAAAGTCAAAAACAAAGGATTATTAAAAAAATTATTAATTTACTGAACAAAATACCGACACAATAAAAAATTAACTACAAATTTACATTTATAAATATATCAGTACTGCACAATGTATTTTATAATTAATTTAACAATACTAAGAACAAATTTAATAATTACCAGTGACCCCATGGGCTTGTCATATATAAAATTATATGCAAAAATTAACACTTATCTTGATAATTTGTACGATTTATAATTGATACCTTAAATGCCGATTAAAAATTAGGCGATTCGCTCCCCAATGCCACGATTTAACAAGTAAGCGAGCGTATGTGGTGTATGGGGGAAGGGTTGAAAAGGAATAAATAAGCAAATTCTCTGAAATTAGTAAATCCTTCGCAAAAGATTGTACTTTGGAAAGACGTATTCATACGCCCAGGGCAATTAATTCACTGGCTGAGTGAGACATTTATATACGCCGGTGGCACTTAAGAATTTAAAGTCGTATTGCAGGTTTAGCGTCAAAATATAGTATTATTGAATTCAATACATTGTTATTTATGGAGAGGGGCGCGATGAAAATTGTGATTGAATATTGGGTCGCCAATATTGAAAGTTTGAGAAACACTGCTGTAAGGCATCAAATCTGTAAATTAAATGGGAGGCCACCTTATAATAAAACTATTGCTAAGCTAAAAACAGGTCATTATAGAGGAATGCAGTTTGATAGGAATGGTAGAAGATCTTATAGGAGTTGTGATAAATATTTAGATAAAAAGCTAACACCTGGTCATATTTTTGACTGCTCAGCTATTCTTGCTGCTCTACAAGAAATAGAAGTCCTCTTTTTGTCAACAAGTTTCTGTGTGGACAATACTGAACAGATTTGGTCCCATCATGGATATGACATCATCATCATCATCATTTTATTATGCCTACTTTTTTTAAAATTGTTTTCCGTTTAGTCTAAAAAACTATGCTGAGGGGACAAAATGTAAGTTGAGTTCATCCATAAATCACCGTTATTGATTTCCCAACCCTTTCTGATAGGTATGAACTTTTTTTTTTAAATTTAGGGTTATTCGAGAGCTAACATTTGGAATTATATAAGAATTATACGAGCTCACTTAACACATAATCACATACCATTTTTTTTTGTTGTGACATAGCCATCCTGCGATAGCTATGTCTTGTTGGATCCGCGTAAGCTAGAGGTGTGGGATTATCTAAAAGATGAGACATTTTGTAATTCTTAACACAACTTTTATTAAGAATAACTTAAATTACTTAATTCTAAATAACAACTTTCTTTAAGTGAGAATAAGCCACAAATTAAACTGAATATTTAAGTCAGATCGCACAACTAGATCACTTATCTTAATTATATTTAATTATCTGCCTAATCTAACTTCCTATACAAAATATTACCTTTTATTGAGTAACCCTCCTACCTTGGTTGAAGACTCTCCTATTCTGCTACTTGTAGATAAGAATACTCAGGCCCTATTAATCTTTCTTATAATTAATATTTTTAATGAAGATGAGCGTATCCTTCTTCCTTGGTTGTAGGTCGTCTAACACTTGTTCCGAACTGTTCTGCACTAAGTTATCTCTAAGATTGCCGTCCTATCTCACTAAACCCTCTATCCTTTTAAAGTATATCTTATTTGCATTTTCGCCCTGTTTCTCTTCTTGGTATTGGGTTGGAAAAATTTTGCCATTAATCGTGGCCGTCAAAGAACGTAGGAGTTATGTTATAAGAAGAACGCGAGAGACGTCACATTGTGTACGCTTTAAAATTCGACTATCTATGCAGACAAGTTTCTTACAATACTGACTTTAACCCGGGATTGGTCACGTGGAGCACACAGTCATCTCAGACTCACGAAATCGTTAATTCCTGGAAAACTGTTTGTTTGTCACCAATGACCTTGACAGTATCCTCCTATATGACAGTCTTCATGGGAATTAAAATGTATTCGTATTAGTATATGTATTTATATTTGTATTATTATGTATTTGTGATGTTATTCTAAATAACATCCAAGCAGAATGAGAAATTAAAAAAAAAAAAAAAAAAAGAAAAGAAAGAAGGTTATTCGTCTTATTTCAAGAGATGCTTAAATTTACATTTGTTTGAGATGTCATAACATGAAATATATCAAGTTTAGCATAAATTGTTTAAAAAAAGTATATAAGTTAATTAAAAAAGTAAATAATGTAATCAATAAGGTAATCTTAAAATGCAAACAAAAATTGTTAATTAATAAGGCAAAAATATTGTGAATGTGTGTACTCAAATATACAAACATCTTACGATTCATTTTTTTTATCTTTACCGAGTGTTTTAAGTTCTTTCAAGCCGGTTGGTTCATTTAAAAGATGTGTACATATTGTTAAAGTTTTAAAGTTTAGAAATAAATTTTTTTTGGAAGTTCATTTTTGGGATTTTTAGAAAGAATTACAATTCTTATATTAGAGATATTTTATCATGGTTCAGTATTCTAAATCCTTGTCTTATAGCTTTGCCTTTAACCTCATACTTTTTTACTTAAATGTCATCAAAATATCATTTCATCATGATATAAATATAAGCTTAGATTAGAAATTTCAAACGTATGGATCATCAGTAAGAAGGGAAAATATTATTTTTGTAGAAGGAATTTTTGCTATTATGCATTTTCTTCCTGTCAGTTCTTCCTAAAAATATGTCTCATTATCCTTCTTTTCTGGCAAGTTAAACCTCAGAAATTAAGTTTTAAAATGCGCTTGTCAGTATTTCAGAAATTAATATTAGAATCACTCTGATAAATGACTATATTTTAATTTTCTTAACGCAAACAAATAAAAAAAGTACAGTCGATCTCCATTTTACAAACCTCAGTATTCAGTTTTTACTGGAACCAAGAACATTCTAGTATTTTCTTCGCAAAATAATTTCCAAATGAAGAAGTGCATTTTCTGTTTAACGAACTTTTTCTCTTGTGTTTCGATTATTTTCCTCTTTATTTTTAAAACAACACATTTCTAGACATTTCAAATTATTCCCTCTCATAACACATTTTATGGTGATTGAACTGATTTAACCAGGTACTTAACTCACTGAGAGCGATAAAATTGCTCTAAACTTTTAAACAAAAAACTCCAAAAAAATTAACAGATTCTATCAGTAATATAATTAAAGACGCATCTTGTAATGTATGCTTAAAATTACTGATAATAAAATAATGCATGCTTAAAATTACTGATTATAAAATAATGTATACTTAAAGTTACTGATTATAAAATAATGTATGCTTAAAATTACTTGTAGGCTTAAAATAATGTATGCTTAATATTACTAGTAGGCTTAAAATAATGTATGCTTAAAATAATGTATGCTTAATATTACTTGTAGGGTTAAAGTAATGTATGCTTAATATTACTTGTAGGGTTAAAGTAATGTATGCTTAATATTACTTGTGGGTTAAAGTAATATATGCTTAATATTACTTGCAGGCTTAAAATAGGAAAAAAGCTTTAAAATTCATTAATTTTAATGTAACATATTTTTTAAAGCTGAAAATATAGAGTATTTCTGAACAGTGCTTTTTTTTCTAGTTTTCCATGCAGATTCATTTTTTATGGGTAAAATATATAAAATAGATTTTATTTTGCAAAATAAATAAATAAATAAATAAAAGTGTGAACAAATACTTTTTATTATAATGTATAGTGTTTATGAATTTAAAATTTGTTTTATGGGGTTTTTAAAGTAATTGTTTAAAGTAATTAAAATATCTAAAGAATTTTTCTCATAACGAAATTTGTTTCGGGATTTAGCAACTTTGTTCACTGTAAGCCCGACTGTATTTATATTATTTTGAAAAAAAACTTAAAAATTGTATTCAAATCAATACATAAAATAAAATATTGCAAATTAAGACCAATTTTATATGCAATTTTACGTTTATTTTTAATATTAATTTATTAATTAGACAATATATTGATTCTTAAACGTCTAGGTTTACCAATTTATTAATAACATTAGATTGATGATCATTTTCATGCTTTATACAATAATTTTCTCCCTCTAAAAAAGAACTTAATGCCGGTCATATTGGAAACTCTCTCAGAAATTTATATTCTTTATGAGCCTTTGACGGAGAAATAAAATATCACTTCGGAGATAACTGTTCCCATGCTTGAAATTTTTCCAGTAATTATGGCGATAATTATGCATAATTTCTTTATCAAAGTAATCGCCTGGTAACCTGAAGACAGCGAATATGATAACGCGGCATACCGTCATAAAAGAAAAGTTTCACTTTTCCCAATGTGAAGGGTAAATTGCAAAATCCCCGAGGTTTATGAATTAGCTTAGATCTTTTCGGTTGAAAGTAATTAGAAATGATTTAGTTGGTGTTTTCTTTCCTTCTTTTGTAAATCTTCGTCCCTCAAATGTAATACAGATTTCGCATGCTCGAACACAAGTAAAAAATACAGTGAAAAATGTTTAACTTGAAAACGCTTAAAACGAAATATCGGTTATCACGAATTAATGCAATTATTTATAAAACTATTTTAAAAATACTTTATTTCATTTAGATTCTGCAGGGCTGTTTGAGGACTCAAAAAACCCCACCAATTACGATGGTGAGGTCTCCGCTCTCTGTGAAGCTACAACACAGTTACTAGCTGCAGTGGCTGCAACCCTGTCAAAATTGTCTTTTTAATCGACTCTAAAGCTGCAATTTCAGTCTTAAGCAGTAACACTATAACTGACTGCCTTAACACAATTCAGTGCCGAACTAAAATTGCGAAGTTCATTTTATATGGTGGAACTATGTCTTTACAATTATTCCCAAGTCATGTTGAGATTCCCGACAACGAGAGAGCCAACCAAAAAGCAAAGCAGGAAACCGAGTCATTTCATCCGGAATTCCTCTTGACTCTCAGAAGAGTAAAGGACATTATATCCACATACATTGACAACTGTACTGCCGTGACCCAAGAAACCACGAGACTTAGAAAGCTATGGGAAACGCTGGACATTTTGACAAAAAAAATTTCTTTAAATACAATATTTTAGCAAAAAATTAACTTAGAAAAACCTTTTTTCAAAATGTTCTCCTTTTATAAAAAATGCTTTTAAAATAATAACATTTTGATTATATAAAGTAAAGACTTCTCCAGAGTGTCTGAACCATTTTTTTTTTAAATTAACATTCTTTTCAGAGTTACAACCCATTGAAATAATTATTGGCGTTTTTTTTTCTTAAAACTTCTCCCCTCTGTTGTCGTAAAACATGGATAAACCCACTTCTAAGTTATATATTTCAATAATTCTAGTTGAGCCTCTGTTCAGAAGTCTGAGCTATATACAGGCAAAATATTATTATAATAGAAGCATTTTTCACAAAAGGAGAATATTTTGAAAATTGGATATTCTATGTTCATTTTTTGTCTCAAAATATTGTACTTAAATAATATTTTATTGTAACAATATTCTTGATGTTATATATGAATTATCATCCTGGAAAAATTCCATCTCCTGCATGAAAAAAAATTTGCATCATAGGATGGAACTGGTCAGCTGTACGATTTCTCTACACTTCCCCAGGAATCCTTCCTTTCATGGTTATGAAGGTTCAAACAGAAAACCGTGAAATGTCTGCCCATATCAGGACAGATCCACCATCATGCTTTACAGTTGGAAGGATACATTCGCAATCATACTCTTGTGCATGTGTCCCTCCTAGCATGCACCCGTCTCGTTGTAGTAAAAACTGTGAAAGACGCTTCGTCATGCCATATTACTGTCTTTCACTGATTAATCGACCAGGTTTTGTGAGTGTGACACCACTGTAGACGACGTTTGACATTAACGTCTTTGACAAGAGGCTTAGTAATTGCTGCATTGTAGTAAATGTTCTGTTCATAAAAATGTTTCCTAACTGAAATCATTGACACAAGTGAATTTAAATGATGATTGAACCCCACCAATTTGCGCAGTTGTTCGCTTTTTAGACATTACAATCCGTTTCAGTTCCCGTCGGACTCGTTCACTGAGTTTTTCTTTCCAACCACTATTTTATTTTGTCTAGCTTGTCTTGCCACACTGTGTGCAGGCTGTCATGACTTTAAGCACCATACCTCTAAAAAAGCCTACATTTTGGGATGTTTCGGCCACACTTTATCCAGCTACAGAGGTTCATCTGCAGAAAACTTGGTATCTTTGAAAATCTGAGAGGTTTGACATCTTACGCTTTTGAAAATAAATCTAAGACATACAGAACTTCAAAAAAAGCTACCACATACTATCAGAAAGTACACATTTCTATTTACAATAAAATTGATGTTTATTATTTTATTTCAATGCTTACGAAGCTCGTTTAAAATATTCCATTTATTCACAGGCGTTTCCATTATTTTGATATCTACGTATATACATGTATTTTGAAGGTAAAGTCAAAAATCTTAAAATATACATATGATTCTTACTTTTTTACATTTATGTACAAGGAACTAATGTGTTCTTAAGAAAATACTAAACATTAAGAAAATTTATTTGTTTGGCATTTTGTTAATTACGTCTGCCATGCAACTCGCAGTCTGCGCGTCGCTAATTCATAGGATTCCACACTCGGAAAATTTTGACTCAGCTGACATGGTGGTAGAAGTAGAAGCCATACATAATTGCATATGTAGTACATTTTAACTATTTTTCACTGAACAATTAATCTCAATTTATGATGGAAACTCCAACTGCACACGAGCTATTATATCCACATTTACTCATTTGATACAACAAGAAGGGATGCATGTCAATGTTACAATACATACAAACATATGTTAGGTCTCATAGTATACACGGAAAGTTCAGCGTCTATTAAACTGACTGGAAGTACTAATAACACGATAATCAGTGTGGTCTCAAACCGAATAATTAAAATTATCTAAATCTTCTACAAATACATTTTATGTATGACTACACATCTTGAAAAACATGACTGTTAAAATTTTCAGAAACATTGAAAAGAAAAAAAATGCCAAGTTAATTTTAAAGGAAATCTTGAGAGATAATCCGTTACTTGATGGTAATCTTATTACTTTATAAATGTAGTTCAAAATATATCTCAAATGTTTTGCTAACCACTGACTTTCTTTTATCTTTTCATTCCTTTAAATCCGGGATGGGCATTAAGTCGATCACGACTGGTGGACCGCCAATATATTTTGGGGTGACAGCCTTCACATACCTTAGACGCGCATACTAAAAGAAACACAGGTGGCTATTAAAATAATGGAAACACAGGTAAATAAAAGTGATATTTTTTAATGCGTTTCGTAGTGATTGAATGAGTGAATGGCATCGCACTGTTCAGCTACTCGAGCGCATTTGGCGACGGACTTCATAATTTTGAAAAATGGTCAAGTGATGAGGATGACACCTGAGCTGGCGACCCCCCTCTCTTAACTTACACACCACACCAACGAGAGGACGTTTGAGAATCGACAGATTTAACGTGCATCGCCCCCTTATACGGTGCCTTCTACGGTACTAGGCTGGAACTCCTTCCCCGCCGGCCACGAGACCGTTGCTTTGACAACTATGTCACCATGGACCCGAATACGCTTCGTAAGCATTAAAGTATAATAATAGCTACCAGATATTTTAATAAATAGAAATGTATATATTCTGGTTGTATTTGGTAGCCTTATTGAAGTTCTGTAAGTCTTGGATTTTTTTTTTTCAAAATCGTAAAATGTTGCGTCTCTCAGATTTTGAGAGGTCAAGTTGCGAGAGCCCGTTTAGCTGACGAACGTGTGACCGAAACATCCCAAATTTTAGAGGTTTATAGGGGTGAGATGTCTAATGTCATGACTGTTGCACACAGTGCAGCAAAACAAGCTTGGCAAAGCAAAATAGTGGATTCTAATGATTTCACACAGCTCTGGGATAAACTATTTATTTCTCAGTAAGAAAATCCTCCAAAAAAAATAAAATCAGAGTATTCTTTCACAATTCAATAGCAAAAGGGTCCACAGATTTCGAGTCTCTTTCTCTGCAATGTCTCATCTCTCTCGCATAAAATAATGGCGTAAATTCGCCCGCTAGAGAAAAGCCCTATACAAAGAATACGTAAAAAGTGTTCACTCTCGGTAATTCCACACCGAGTCTGAGTGAGTTCACTGGCCCCAAATTTGCCGTGCTCTTTCGCACTCTCTACCGTTCCAAAATCCGCCTTACTTCGCGGATCCAGAATCGCTTTCCTTCGTTGATCGGGACTCAGACCGTTAACGGATTTCCCCAGTTTGGAGACCGTCGTACTTCGTGGGTTCGCTATCGCTTTCTCTCTCGTTGAAAGGGACCACACCCGGTTCCCTCAGAATCCAGTCTACTTTCCGGACTCTTTCGCTCTCCTTATATCCTCTCTATCTCTCCTAATCATCATTCTGTGATCTCTTGTTCTTTTGCCGCCCCTCTCGGTCTCGGCTCCCTTGATCTCTTATTCTTCTGCCGCCCCAGTAGGTCTCGGTTTCCTTGATCTTTTGTCCTTTTGCCGCCCCTGTCGGTTTCGGCTTCCTTGATCTCTTGTTCTTCTGCCTCCCCTGTCGGACTCACCCCATCTGATCTCTTGCCCCAATGGGCGCCGATGGCGCGGTGCACGTTGTAAGTTTTCAGACGCGCTGTCGTCACCTAATTGTGGGAAAACAAAGACACAATGTTATGGCGTCTCTTTTTGACTGTCTTGTCAGCCTGGGAAAAAGGGTCCGAAACTTTGACCACGCAGTTACGAAATCCTTTCCCAGCAATTTGGGAAATGTCTTGAATTTTCGCAACGTCTGTCGGCAAGGGTCAAGGGGTCTTTTAGCAAATAGGGGGCAGAGACCGGCTTCGTCACAGAATGGAAAGAGAAGCTTAGTGAAAGAGATCATGGGTATCGAAGCGGATTGTAACGTTTAAAAAGCAAAGAACAGCAGCAAAAGTGACAGCAGAGCTCTATCAGCCTCTGGATTCTCCAGTGTCAATAATTACAATTAGAAGGCAACTTCTTAAAAAGAACATTTATGGCAGAGCAGTATTTCACAAGCCACTTGTCACAGATGCAAATGCCAAATCTCGTCTACAGCGGTGTCACACTCTCAAAACCTGGTCGATTGATAAATGGAAGAATATAATATACTCTGGTGAATCATCTTTTACTCTTTTCCCTACAACATGACGGATGCACGTTTGGAGTAGAACCTGTACAAATGTATGACTCCTTCCAACTGTCAAATATGGAGGTGGATCTGACAACTGATGGGGCTTCGTGAACGACCGGCACTGTCAATGGAGTTGTAGTTATGTGTATCATAGACGATGACTTACCGCATTTCCTTTCTTATAATAGCCTTATCCACCAACAGGCCCTCTATTGTAGCATTCTATATTTGAGTCATGTCTTGAGAATCTGCATGAAAATTGTGAACTCAGTTCGAGGAAGAAGCCTTCAGAGAAGAATGCTTCTGGCCCAAATCAAAGGAAACAAATATTACGGAGAATCGTTATGCAATGTAGATGTTCGTTTGTTAAGTCGGAGCATTTTTTTTTTTTTTTTTTTTTTTTTTTTTTTTTTGCAATGATCCAGGGACCCACAACAGGAGGTAAAAGTTTTTTTGGAATTAAAAGGTGAAGCGTACGGTGAATTTAATGATGATGCTTTGTTGACGTATTTATATAGATTTTGTTTTTGATATAATACTTAATGAACTAAACTTAAAATTGCAAGGGAAAAATCAAACAATAGTAGAATTAATTGGATATGTTTATACTTTCAAATACACAAGTTAAAGCTAATATTTTCTCAGTTAAAGAAGATATATATATATAGACGTTTTTTATAAAAATTACTAGACTATATCCCAATAGTAGCACTCGTGTGTTACCCATTTGTCAATCTTGATGTGAAAAATATAACTAAAAATATGTTACATGTTCTTTATCTCTCGATCCTTCAAAAGGACGTAATTTTAAAAGAATAACTTTTTGAATCTAATGGACTATGTAAAATATCCTAATTTTAAAAAAAAGCTAAAATTCATTTAATTTCATTCTTTCGCTCTTCCTACTTGTGTGAAGTTACATTTTCAACGAGGGATATAATAAGGTCAAAGTATCATTCCCTTTTCACAGACGATTTCTTAGAGTCCATTACAAGATTAGCGGTTAGTAATTATATACCGAGATATTCAAGATTAGGGCGGACAGTATCAGACCAAATTTTCTTCTGAGACTATGTAACTATGAGAGCTAAATTTAAATGAAAATGAGTTATTTTTTATGTTTTTTGAATTATTTGGTAATAAATGCATCATTTGATCATTCAATAAATGCATGCAAATTTAAGGCTATTATTATTATGTTTGTTTTTTGCGTTTTACTTAAGGCTGTTTTCGCAATATGTACAAGAGCGTGGATCACATTTTAGAACAGAAAAAATGCTTCAATTTTTATGAAAATTTGTGACATTTGTGAGTTTTTAAAATTTCAGAATTTTTCACACATAATTAGTTTTTCCATTTAACATGCAAAAAGATAGCTCATTTAGCATTACAGTATAAGAGAAAAAATGCGAAACACACATTTTATAAAAGATAAAAATGCGTCAAAACTCGTATAAAAATGATTAATATGAGAAAATAAATGATTCCTTACAGGATAGTGAAGTCAAAATAAAATATTAATATTTGAGTACTTTTGTATATGAAAAAATATTCGTCATTTGAATCCTATTCTTTAACATTAGCCGAAAACAGCCTTGAAACGTAGTTTCAAAAGAGTAATTTTTTTTTACTGTGGTTATGTAGGTAAGCTCATATTTTATATTTATTAATGTTATAATATAAATATTGTTTAGCGTTTTTCTTTTCGCATCACACCCAAGACACAGGGTGGACCGCAACACCTTGAAAACTTTAGAAGTAGACCGAGCCATCTAAAAATCTGCCCACCCCTGCTTTAAATTGTATCAGCCATTCTTGATCCCTGGTGAAGCTATAGTAAAAATATTCACGGCAATTATCAAATGATAAAACTCTTATTACACACACACATCTTTGAATTACTTAACCTGTTCAAATATGTATTTCAAATTTTAATGTTTTCTGTGTGCGTACATTTTCTTTTATCATAAATGAACGATTTAAATCATCGATAGTAATTTCTTTTTAAAAAAAAAATGACAAAAATATGAAATTAGTTTTGATTTTTTTAAATACAATCGTTACCTTTCTACTTATAATTTTACTGTAGAAATAAAAATTATCTTATCTTTAATTAAAAAAACAGTTTGATTCAACCAAGATATTAGGAAATGGGGAGTCTTTAATATATATTTTTTCGGAAAGCTATACAGGTATTTACTGCTAAAATAATCCCACTAAATAAAAAAACGTTTGACATTTTCGAATTTAGATCGAGTTTGCGTTTTTAATTAGAAAACTAAGCTCCCTATTAAAAAAAAATATCCAATTTTCCATCTCGTTTTTCACAATTGCTTTAGCTTGCTACGAAATCACCAAATTTTAATTATTTCAGTTTGGAATTTATCACTACATTGAAAAATGTAGAAATAACTGTGCGAGAAAAAACTTAAGATTAAGAGAAACTGAATATTTTCTTTATATATAGTATTTTTTTAAATTTAAAAATGCTCAGAATTCTCTTTTTTCCCATTTTTGATAGCCAAAAAATACATTGCTAAAGAATTAATATAGCTATAATTGAAATGCAATTTTTGTTGGAAAGAATTTCACAGTTACTGTTATTATTGACTAATAATTTTTTAGGTAGAAAAATAAATTATATGACAATTTATATTTTATTTTGGCTGTAGATTTCCTCATAAATTTTAGTACTTCCATTTTTAAATTTTTAAAATATTTTCTTGTTCTATTGTTGCTTGTTTATTTTTTTTAAAGTTTATTTTCTTAAAGGGTTTTTTTATGGTTTTCTTTAATAATTAAATATTAAGGTTATTTTTCAAACAATTGCTGACAAGAAAATTGTTAAAACATCCAGGAAGGAAATTATTATTGATATTGAATCTCCGATTTGGTTAAGTTGATTTAAGACATCACATAATATTTATATGTTGAGAAATGATGCACTTTAATAAATTTGAATGTTTGTGTAGTGAAAAACAATATTAAATTCGATTACATCAGCGTTTCTCAAACAGTCGAAGCATGATAAACCTTCGCGAGGGGCGCAAGTATATCAAAAAGTCGAAAATAAAAGATTCGAAATAATTATTAATTTACTCAAAGGAAGCAGAACAAAATACATTCTGTCATAATGAAAAAAAATACGCATTTACACTGATATAAAACACTTATAAATATATCGGTATTGCACAAAGTATTTGATAATTAATTCAGAAAAACTAAATTAAGGTATCCGACTACGTTCGGAACCGTGATTTTAGAAAAGCGCATAAATGGATAATTTTCATGATATTTAGTATCACTTAGATAAGATTACATGCATAAAATTGTTTTAAGGACATTTTGACAAAAAAAAATGATTTAAATACCATATTTTGTCAAAATATTAACTTAGAATAACCTTTTTTCAAAATGTTCTCCTTTTATGAAAAATGCTTCTATTATAATAATATTTTACCTGTATATAGATCAGACCTCTCTTCAAGGGCTCAACTAGAATTTTTGAAATATATAACTTAGAAATGGGTTTATCCATATTTTACGACAAAGGGGAGCAATTTTAAGGAAAAAACGCCAATAATTATTTCAATGGGGGTAAGTCTGAAAATAATATGAATTTTAGTAATATGAAATTCGCATAAAGAAAATTTGGATAAAATGCAGGAATTTTCAATTTTTTATTTAAAAAACATAAGGAAGAAAAAAATATTACCATTTTCATGCATTGAAATTTTTTATACATGATAAGAAAAGCTCATTATGTATGTTGTAAAATTGAAAGTGTGTTAAGGCTACAAAACCAACGACAAAATCAGTTTTTTAAAAGTAAAATCGCATTATTTTCTTTTGTATTTTAAACATCATACAAACATCTAAAAATGTACTAAAAATGGTTAGAAAAGTTTTTGAGTTTTACAAAATTGCTTATAGATAAGTTTTATTCATCTCTTGTGTAATATTCATTGCACTTAAACACGTGAATAAAGAAATCTCATGTACCAGTAAAATATCTTTTGGTAGATTAATTATATATATATATATATATATATATTTATGAATTAATTTAATTGTTTTGACTATTTATTACAATATAATTTTGAAACAATGAAACGTTTGCTGTAATATTTAAATAATAACTGCATCTATAACTTATTTAAAATAGAATTTGTGAAAAGGAATAAATTATATTTAGAATTTTGATCAGGAAATAATGGAAACAACATTAATGTTCGGAAAAAAAACTGCATAGAAAAGACTTGAGTAAAGCAAGTAAGACTTCTTGATTTCAACATCGTCAGATAAAAATAAAAACCTAAATATCACTTTTATATACTTTGGTATAAAAAATAAGCACATTCTGAGAATTTGCTTCTATTTCTTAACAACAAAGAACTACTGCATATCAAACACTTTGATTTTGAAGGTGAAAATTCCAATCCTTGCTATATATCAAAAAATGTCAACCACAGCTGCTTGTGCCAAAATAGGAACTACACGTTTGTGAGCAGGGAGCATTCTTTTTCCTCCAATCACAAGCGAGAGAAATCTGAAGCATCGGAAGCACTGAAGTGAAAAAGACTTGGAGAAGAAATAAGTTGATTCCATATTTTTCACTTTTATTTATTCATTTTTTTTTGTATAGGTTATATAGTTATAAAATATTGGCAAAAACTGATTAAAGAAGCTAGATTTTTTCTTAGTGCTCATCATATATATTGATTTTAATCATTACCATATATTTTGCACCTTATGCAATTTTGTAGATGGTTATTTCTTATGTCATAAGCCACTGTGGAAAATAAATAACCGGATTAGTCTTAAAAATTAGTTTTATTGAAAACAATGCACACATACCTTTATATAATTCCCTTTCAACATATTCCCCTTCCCTTTCAATACATAGCTACATAAAAGTTTTCCACCGTTCAAATCAATATTGTTGTTCCTTAGGTGTAATCATTTTCAGTAAGGCGGTCGTTTTTGACTTCGACTCATCTACAGACTGAAAATGTGTTCCTTTTAATGCATTTTCAGCTTAAGACACAGGTAAACACCTTATGGGGTGAGATTTTGTGAGTAAGGTGGATGCTACAGCCCCAAAATGTGTTTGTCCATCGAGAGCTGTTTCACAGTGTTCACCGGGGTGTTGTCTTTGTCAAGTTTTTCAGCGCCAATTTTTCGTAAACTTTCACCATATGTAAAATCTCGGCCAAATTTTTCTTATTTTCTCTCTGTCAATGTTCGTAATATCTGGCATCATCCGAACACTCAAACATCGGTCTTTTCGGGCGGTTTCATTAATTTTTTAAGGTATCCGAAAACGTTCGGAACCGTGATTTTAAAAAAGCGCATAAATGGATAACTTTCATGATATTTAGTGTCATTTGGATTATAATACATGTATAAAATCGTTTTAAGGGTATTATGGCAAAAATAATTATTTAAATACAATATTTGGTCGAAAAATTATCTTAGAATAACCTTTTTTCCAAATGTTCTCCTTTTGTGAAAAATGCTTCTATTATAATAATATTATGCCCGTATATAGAGGCTCAGCTATGATTTTTAAAAAATTCACATTATTTTCAGAGTTACAACCCATTGAAATAATTATTGGCGTTTTTTCTTAAAATTTTTGCAAGCTGTTGTCGTAAAACATGGATAAGTCATACATTCAAAAATTCTAGTTCAGCCTCTGTACAGAGGTCTGAGCTACATACAGGCAAAATATTATTATAATAAAAGCATTTTTCGCAAAAGGAGAATATTTTGAAAATGGGTCATTCTATATTCATTTTTTTGTCAAAATATTGTACTTAAATAATTTTTTTATTGTAATACTATTCTTAAAACAATGTTATATACATTTTCTAATCTAAGTGACACTAAATATCATAAATATTATCCATTTATACTCTTTTGCAAAATCACGGCTCCGAACGCAGTCGGATACCTTAAACAAGGATAAACAACGAACTTAACTAGATAGAGGGATATCATAACGTGCCACCAGTTCAGGAAGATTCAATGTCAACTATAATTCATTCCCACGTTTTCACACCAAGACTAATGGCTAGGACAGGCACAGTCCGGGAATTTAGGATTATATTCATATTTTTACTTGTTAATGCGTTCTAACTAATTCTTTTTCATAAGAATATTTAGAAACATTTTTACATGAAAAAATTTATATTATAAATATTTGAAAGATGAATTTAGGATTTTTTTGGTTTAAAGAGTTATACTTCAAATATAATAAAGTTTTTTATGTATTTGAAATAATGATTATATAGATAGAAAATTAAACACAAATTATTCGTAGAAAAATATGAAATTTTTTAATTTTAGTGATGGACGTACAAAAGAGTATGCAACCTTTTAGTTCTTACAAATTATACCGTTGATCAATTCCTGAAATGAAAAGAATCGCCAGATTCTGTGATGTGCAGTCAATAGTAGAAAACTGTATAAACATTGTAACGGTTTTATATGCGATCTTCTTACTAACAGCCATCTTGGGGAATTTTCGGTCCTTAAAAATTATTTTATTTGATAGCTTCCTCCGAAGAAGAAAACGTGAACATGCAAATTAAGACTACTATATAAAATCTAGGCTTCAGGCTAGAGGGAGAAAGACAGGGTAGACTGTTAGTGCAGCAGTGATTAATCACATTTAATGTGAGGTGCGGATAATTAGTAATTGATATTGTATTACTTAAGGTAATGATATGTCACTTGATATTGAATCTAGATTAGGTAGCTAAGAAGGCAGAGGTATTGAAGTGACGTAAGTGTCCTGTTTAATTAAAGTCTTTTCATACCTCGCGTACCTTGTAATTGTCTTCATATTGATTAATTGGGTGCATATCTTAATATTGGTTGTTCGAACTTGTGTTGTGGTTTGTGCTGTAAATAAATTAAGGGATTTTGAATATGGCTAGTATTCCTTCCCTTTCTCTCACACCTTTAGGCGTGAAGGTGAGACCATTACAACATTAATTCGTGCATAGAGGAGGGGATTCTCCACCAAATATTGAACTGGACCATGTTGCTTGTTCATACGTAAAAATAAAATAATATATTTTTTACTTATATGGCAATAACTAAAACACATATATGTAGGAAAAGATGTGAGGGAACATAAAATTCTAAAGATTTAAAGTTTCTCTATACAAATGGTCATTACACCTTATTAAGAAAGCTTATAATCACAGAGCTGAAGATGTTAACATGTTTGGTGAAAAACAACAAACTGAAAGAAATGTTTAATTACAGGGGAGTTGCATTAACAATTTTGCAATTCACTAGGTGAAATTTATAAAATAAAACAAATATGTTACAAATTAAGTTAACTGGAAAAAAATGTATTCATTAATATTTTTAAAAAAAGTTTTTCATGATGAAAAAAAGTATTTTTGAAAAAAAAAGTCTTCTCTTTCAGTACGATGCTTACTTTTCTATCGTTTTAAAAGAGCATTTTAAAGACGTTTGCAAGGGTTCAATTCATATTCATGATTCACTTTTAGAAGTGAATGGTAAGGAGATTTTTATTTTAGGAAGAGGATTAGTCCGGCTCAGAGAGAATATTTATGACAGTTCGGAAAACTGCTTGCCTGCTTAATATTATTCAAGCAAAAGTCAGTTGTGTGTGTGCGCATTAAAAATAAGTTATTTTTATTTAAATCCCAAGATGCTTCATATTAAAATATATGGCGTTTTGCTTTAGGAATCAGAAAGGATTAGAGAGCGAAGTGATAAAAAAAAAAGAATGAAAAATTTTCATATGAAAATTTTCTAAAACACTTAACAAAAACGTCCTTATTCTGGATGTATGGGTTTCATTATCATTATCCCAAACATCAGGCGTAGGAAACCCTTTAATGAAAATAGACTGTATAAATCTTCTGAAAGTCACATTTCATAGATTCAACTGGAAACCTTCCGAATTAGACCTTTTTGGTGGTTGCTTTTGGTTGCTAAGTTTCTTTTTTTTTTAAATTTTGGGAAATATCGTAAGCATTATTGACATCGAGAAAAGTTAGGCGTGTGGGTATGGAATTCTATACCAGTCTATTTCAGTCAGATTCAGTGGGTCAGATTTAGTAAGGGCATTGAACAATTAAGCTTTTAAAAACATCTTGATTTTTTTTAGCTTGAATATTATCAAAAATTAGGCATACACATGTTGGGAAACAGTGTGTCCTGCAAAGAATTCCCATTGTTAAGTAAATAATCTTCATTTTTTTCATGGTTAAGTAACCTGTGGGCAGTTTTTATGAACTCAAAAAGAGCCACAAGTTTCTAATAATATCGAATAAACCCAAGATCAGCTGCAGCAGATATGTGTCTCTATGTGAACCAGCATTGCTCATTAGTACCTGAGAATAGTGCACGATAGTCGTTGTAAAAATTTTGATGAGCAGTCAGCATATTGTCATTTACTCTGTAATAGCACCTACAATTTAACAATTTTAATAAGATCAAGTTGTGTGAAAAAAATATATGCAGATTGCCATCATAATTCAAACAGTTTATTATATCGTTCTACCCAGTTCAAATCAAAACATTTATCAGTTGCCAGTTATATAACATTCACTATTGCGTGAAGACGATCCGCGATTTCCACGTCAAAGTACACGTAGGAGACGTAGCACTACGCGGCGAGAGGGTTAAATCGATCTTGAATGTAAAGCGACATGTTCGAATAGAATATAATGTCGTTACTGGCTTGCCTAATATACTTATAGGGACTCCTACAAAATATATGAATCACTCATACATTTAACTTTGTCTTCTATCACGAACACTTAAGGATACTTGCCATTTTGACATACCAAATTTCCGGTCTTCTTTAAAGTTCTTTCCTATTGTTTGTTAAATTTTGATATCAAAGGGTCGACATTCCATTCTGTTCGAACACGTCGCTGTGCATGCGTGACTGATTTAAATACCGTTACCCAAAGTACGCACTGCACCTTTTACTGTCGTCTCCACATCTTTACTAATGAAGCCAATGTAAAAAGTTTATCTTCTGCAATTTTCGAATAATGCGCGCACGTGCTGCCGATCCCACTAGCTCCAAAAGGTCTCGGACGGTTTTCCAATCCATGGATGAACAGTTTGTTATATTCTGATGGATAGTTCTGAAGTAATCAGCCATAACTTTTTGATACTTTAAGCTCGGAGACCCGGTACATCGTCTACAGCAGTGCTTCTCAAACTTTGAATACTTGCGACCCAATTTTCAGTCATAATTTTCTTCGCGCCCTCCTCCCCCATTCAAACAATAACAATGTATTGAATTCAATAGTAATGTTTTTTGTCGTAAATCTACAATGCAAATTTAATTACTAACAGTACAGATTATCAACATAAATATTAAATTTTTTACTAAACTTTAAATATGACAAGCTCATTGGGTCCATGGTAATTGTTAAACTTGTTCTTAACTTGCTATTGTTAAATTAATAATCAAATACAGTGTTCATTACTGATATATTTATAAGCTAATTATATCAGAGTAAATGCGTATTTTATTTTTTATTACGTCTGAATGTATTTTGTTTTGCTTCCTTTCAGTAAATTAATAATATTTCTAAATAAAGTTTTATTTTTGACTTTTCGATATACTCGCGCCCCCGTTGTTGGGTTATGACGCCTTCCTAGGGGACGCGCCCCACAATATGAGAAATACTGGTCTACAGGTAGTCTTCACTAAAAATGCTTATTTGCTATATCACCATACTTTACAGTTATATTAATAATAAAAAATAACATTCCGTTAAGGCAAAAGTAGATTTCTTATATAAAAACAGATGGTAATAACATAATGTTAAGATAGATGTTCTATTAATTTCCTAACATTAAATTTTGCACTCAACATTCTTAAGACAGTACAAGAAATTAGTTTAGAAATAGAAAGGAAAAAAAAGAAAAGAAGGTAAGTCAGAACACTTGTGTGTGTGTGTTCCTTTTTAAGATGTTAAAAAAGTTCTAAATCATGTTAAAATTTCGTTTTTATTCTGTAAGTTATATATACGAATATATATTTCCGTTAATAAATATATAATGCAAATATAAAATTGAGCAAAATTAATAACATGCTAAAAATACAATTTGATTGTAAATGAATCCGTACCTATAAGCCAATGAACGATAATCTGTTGCATAAGAAGAAAAATTGCCGTTAAATTGTCCAGCATATATTTTAATTCTTGCAATTTTCCTCATTAGTATAAAATTTATCCTTTATATTTTCTTCTAAAAAAGAAGCAGAAACTTTTTAATGCTTAATTGCCAATATATTTTTTTTTAAGATATCGCATATAAAAAAGATAAATGAGAGATAGGTGCATTTTTAGTAAAAAAGAAAATATCATTTTACATTTCTGTTTTCGACTATTAACTCTTTCGTTATTCCAATTACCCAAAATTCAATTTGGATTTTCTTTCTGCTTTTTAGTATTTCCTCCACTATTACTTGAAATTCGAGTTCATTCAACTTTTCCGATTTAATTCCCGGAAATAGTGAATAAGTCTTTTGGTACTACGTTTCCTCGCATTTCAGTTTAAGACGATTTTGAGCTGAAAAATAAAATATTCCACTCTTATATTATATAAATGCAGGCATTTTCATTATTATTAATAATTTTGAAACGTTATTTCTATCATTATAGAAAGATATATACAAGAATGAAAAGTATTAATGAATTTGAATTTACCAAGTCTTATCATGATGACGTGAACAGTTACAATAAAATTTTGACACAAAAAGTTAAACATCAATTATTTGTAACGTTAAATGTGAAATATAAACATTTTATAACATGCATATATATAGACATATTGTGTTGCAGAGAAAGGATAGTAGTCAAAAAGGATAACATAAATACTCGTATTTTTCGTAATTCTTATCGTCCCTGAAGAATGCTGTGAGGATCTCACACACGCATCTGGCAAGAGACCAAGCATATATGCAAAATCTGGCAACGAGTCAGATATATATGGGAGGATCTAACAGTGGATCATGTGTAAAGAGGAGGATCTGGTAGCCAGATAAAATACCAGAGCAGTCTCTAACCCAGTGCTTCTCAAAGTTTCAGCACTCCCGACCCAATATTTAATCATAATTTTTATCGCTCCTCCCTCACACAATAAAAATGTATTTAATTCAATAATACTATACTTTGATGCTAAAACTAGATACGACTTTAACCTCTTAAGTACAATCGGCGTATATAAGCGTCTCGCTCAGTCAAAACATTAATTACCCCGGACGTATATATACGTCTTTCCGAAGTACGATCTTTTCTGTGCAATGCTATCCATAAAATTGTATCGAAGGCTTTGGAATACAATAAAATGACCTGGACAATGTTTGCGAAGGATTTACTTACTTCAGATTATTTGTTTCTTTAGTCATCTCCACTCCACAATACATCACACACGCGCGCCTACGTAGAAAAAGGTTGGCATTGGAAAGGGAATCGCAAAACTTCTAATCGGCAGTTAAGGGATTAATTATAAACCATATAAAAATTATCAAGATAAGTGTTAATTTTTGTATATAATTTTTTTATATATGACTATCCCATGGGGTCATTGGTAATTATTAAACTTGTTCTTATCCCAATATTGTTAAATTAATTATCAAATACATTGTGTAGTACTGGTACATTTATATATGTAATATATCAGTGTAAATATGCATTTTATTTTTTATTATGTCAGAATGTTTTCTTTGTTTTCTTTCAGTAAATTAACATTTTTTTTTAAATTCTTTTGTTTTCAAATTTTCAACATGCTCGTGCCCCGCTCGAAGAGTTGTCACGCCCCCCAAGTGGGACGCACCCCACAGTTTGAGAAACGCTGCTCTAAGCTGTAACCCGTGCCAAAAATTTCTTACAACTCCATTCAGAAGAAACCATTAGGCTTGCATTTCGGATCTCCTTGCAACAGCCAATGACCATCATGTTTCTGAACAAAATGAAAAAAAAAATCCCACTTTCTTCATCGCTTACTTCGAAAATCACCAGATATGGGATTAAGGACTGCATGTGGTCCAGATGACCGAAGATAAACTCCCATTTCATCCAGAAAAGACCAGACTAGACTGTATGAGACAACAAAAACAGCCTGAACCAGAGCAAGAGAAAGAGGAAGACGGAAACACGTGGTCGGTAAAAAGCATGATTGAAAAAGAAACGAAGAATGATGTATTTTCAATCCAGCTGAATCTATTTAATGCACTTGTTTTGCTACGTGCCCCTTAGCGGAATGAAAGTAAATTATAGGGACGGAATGTTGTGGTGATTATTTTTATCATTTGAACACAACACTGGTCAATAAAACCCTCAAAACGAATCCAGAAGTTTTTAACGCATCAATACTATTTGCTCTAAGGAAATTGCTGGGTATCTAATGTGATAAATTCATATTGCTTATAGTTGGAAGCACATTTAATTTTAGAATCAGTTTAAGGTATCCGACTACATTCGGAACCATGATTTTGCAAAAGCGTGTAAATGGATAATATTTATTATACTTAGTGTCACTGAGATTAGAAAATGTATAAATAAAATTGTTTAAGAATACTATTACAATAAAAAAAATTTATCGAAGTACAATAATTTGACAAAAAAAAGGAACATAGAATGACCCCTTTTCAAAATACTCTCCTTTGAGGAAAAAAAAAAAATGCTTCTATTATATAATAATATTTTGCCTGTCTATAACTCAGACATCTGTACAAAGGCTAAACTAGAATTTTTGAAATATATAGCTTAGAAGTGGGTTTATCCATGTTTTTCGACAACAGAGGGAAGAAATTTTAAGAAAAAAACGCCGATAATTATTTCAATGGGTTGTAACTCTGAAAATAATGTGAATTTTTCAAAAGTCATGGTTGAGTCTCTGTACAGAGGTCTGAGCTATATACAGACAACATATTATTGTAATAAAGGAGAACATTTTGAAAAAAGGTTATTCTAAGTTAATTTTTTACCGAAATATTGTATTTAAATAATTTTTTTTGTCAAAATGTCCTTAAAACAATTTTATACATATATTCTAATCTAAGTGACACTAAACATCACGAAAATTATCCATTTATGTCCTTTTTTAAATTTACGGTTCCGAACGTAGTCGGATTCTTTAATGATACAAATGTACCCTATCATACTTTAATACATTTCTTTTTAAGTCAGGAGTGAGATTGCTTGTTTAAATTCTCATCAGAGCCTGCAAGTTTTCCTATTTACATCTATATTTATTCTTGCTAATCTTCATGCAAGGAAAGAATTGCGGACAAATATGTGTCGATTAAAATATAAAGAACAATTTCTTCGTACATCACCCTTTTTCAAGCTGTGAGGCATACCTCTTTAGGTGAGGGGCGTGATATCCCTATGTGGGGGGGGGCGGCGGCCACTAGCAGATTGAAAATTTGAAAAAAAAAAATATTTAAAATTCTGAATTTTTTCTAAAATTTTTAATATTTGGACATAATAAAAAATTGAATACACATTGACATTGATTAAATATGCTTATAAATGTATCAATTCTGCACAATAATTTTCATAATTCTTTTATCAATGCATTGAAAACAAGTTATATAATTAGTAGTGACTTCCATGAGCTTGTATATACAAAGTTTAGTACTTATCTTGATAATTTTTATGGTTTATAGTTAAATTCGTATTGTAGCTTTCCAGTCAAAATACATTTTTATTGCATACAATACATTTTTATTGATAGAATAGGGGGGGGGAGATGAAAATTAGGATTGAAAATTGGGTCGCAAAATTGAAAGTCTGAGAAGCACTGTTATACATGGAAATTTTTCAACTGACATAAATTTGTAAAAGTCAATACACTTTCTTCACACTGTGGTCATACACACAAGTGGTCAAGCTGTAGCTCCTCAGGCGATGTATCAATATTAGTAGTATTAGTATAGTAGAGCAAACTAAATTCTGAATTTACGCCCCACTTTCTTAAAATTCTGAAATCTTCTTATGGCCTTGTTCTAGTAACCCTGCAGATGACTTATTGGTAAAAACACTTTGAGGTACTTTGTTTTCCTAATAGGGAAAGATGAAAGGCAAATCTTGTGTCAGTCACGGTAAAAAATCACGATTTAAAGCAGATTTTCTCACTGTCTTGGTGGGCCGCACGTGACTCGCGAGCGGCTAGCTACCAACCCATGGCTTACAATTAACCTGTTCAGGAAGGGCCGTTTTCGTTGCTAAGCCTAACTTAAGGAAAAAAGCATAAATAATAAAATTTCAGTCCTATAACGGCGTAAGTTTTGGTTCACCTTTAGATTATTACACAAGTTGTCATCTACATTAAAACTAGAATCTAATAACGTTTTTTCTTTAACTTACATGAAATTATATAAAAAAATATGATGACTTACCTTGGGAAATAAATATTGTGTTTTGCATTTGCATAGTAAAATTCTAATTTGATGTTTAAAACACATGTTTTTTTTTTTAAATTTTCTCTTTGCACAGTCCAGCAAAGTCATTCCTAATAACCCTAAATGTTGGCTTTTCTTAAAAAATTTAATGACCGTTTTCTTCGAAATTATTAAGGGTTTAAAATGATTATCTTTTATTATCTAAGTTTAGAACACCTAACAAATCAAATGTTTCATCCAAATTGAAGAATTTAGTTACATAAAAGCTAAAAATGATGTCGAAATTTCTCAATTTAAATTTAAGTGAATTTAAGATAAAAAAAAAAGCTTATAACGTTAATCTCCTATAACAAAAAAACAAAAAAAAAATTTAGTTCATTAAACTTGCATATAAAACATACATAATGCCTACATCCACAATCTTAAGAAATAAGTTCTTGTCACAAATTTATTTTGGTTGACTTTTTGGATAAAGTATTTTACCCATTGTTCCAATAGAGGTTGAATTTTACTATGTATCTGGCATTCCACAAATTGTTTTTGGAAAAAAAAAATATAGAAATATTTTTGTTATCAATTATTTATTGAAATATTATAAAGGAACGCAATCACGAGAGTTTTGTTCAAGAAATAACAAATTATCTCTCTCTCTTCCTGTGTGTGAAAATAATTATACATCACATTTGAATTTAAAGTGATTTATAATAAATAAATACAGAAAATAAAATATTTCACAATTACGCCGTCAAGCTAAATAATCTGCGGTTATGCGACTACCAAAACACTTGACAAAATACTTAGATAAAAAAAACCCACCAATCTTCAGACTTCTAAAAATAAAACAAAAGTGATACCGACACTACGTGAAAGAATAATATTAATTATCATAAAAATTTTCTTACGAGCGTGCAATTATCTGTAATTAAGTTTTTTTTTCACTTTTAACTGCCTTTCTATTAATCAAAGTGCGTCCTTTCACTTTCACTACAGATTAATGACTAGTCGTTAAAATGATTCCGTCGTAATTTCTAAAGAAGCAAGAAGACGCACCAGTTAGTGTCGAGGTGGCAAAATACCGATTCATATTTACGTTGCCATGGCAACCATGCACTTTCCTTTCAAAGAAAATTGTTTAGGTTATGAGGGTTTTGGCGTTTACATTTTAATGGTCTTTTTTCGGTATTTGAAAGTAAAATGCAGCACCCTGCGATTTTGAAGTTATTTGCGGAGTCTATATTAGTGCAGAAAAAAAGTACACGTAGTTATGCAAATGAGTAATTTAAAAAATGGTATATTTACTTATGCTACCTGTAGGAACGTAAAAAAAGTATTTGAGAATAAAAATGCGATATTCGAAGTAAAAAGAAATGCATTTGATTTCTCTCAAGTTTGAAACACAAGCCAAAACGAATAAATTCCTTTTGAGGAATTTTCAATTAGTAACAATGGGATATTTGTTTGGTGTCTTCATTGCGTCAAAAATTTGAGCTTTGAAAATTTAAGGACGATTTCCCTATCGTTAAAACGTGGTGATTTTATTTTTCAATTGATTCATTGCTTATTAAAATCTTTAGTAGAAGCAAGGCATGGACTATTCCCAACGAATCTCAAAAGTTTTTAATGTGGTCATAAGACAAAAACAACTCTTAATATAGCATTCGAAACACTGAAAATTTCCAAACCACACCATGATGACGATAGCCTATTAGGAAAATCGGGATTGAGGTTATTGAGTCACGAATATGAAATGTAGTACCACTGGAGACTCACCTTTTAGATTAGCTGATGCTCGTTAAATTTATCAAAGCTCAAAGTTCCCAGTTAGCAAGATGTGGAAGTGTAAGGGAACAACAGGTTCCAGTCTCGTAATTTGACAATGAGTTGAATCCACGATCGTTGCCATTAGCCATCATGTTGCTTTACGATAATTATAATCAAATCAAAATCTGACCCATGCTAATTTCGAATTGTTCGAAGTGCACCAACTTATCTACATCTACCAACTCAGCGACTACATCTCAAGACGGTAAATATTTAAGGGGGTACCAGGTACCAGGGTTCAAACTCCCGATTCGACAGAAACTAAACTGACTACGAGAAGGCAGATTGACGCTGGACTGCTGGAATTGCTGCAATATCATTATTATTGTTCTGCTACAGTTCTTGAGGACTATGAGGGTTGTTGCGATACACCTTAGACAAGAATGTTTCCGACAGAATTAATCGAAAAATGACAAACACACTAACAAATAATCATTAACTATTTTCAACGTCCCACTACAGCCCTCTATTTGTACGCTTTCGCCATCATTTCAGAGGGCGCTGCGCTCGCCACGCAAGTGCAGTGGCTCTGAAACTTTACTATTTTACGTACCTTCCTATAATTCACATTTGCTGCAAAGTTCATCTAATTCTGATGATTCCTTCCATGTGTCTCACTTTTTACAAACAGCAGTATTTATATCCCTTTAAGACCCAACCCGCATGATAGGGTGGTTTAGATATTCCTATACGTTTTTCTTCTGGAATAGTTGTATGTAAGAAAATAGCGAATCTAACGATTGAGCCGGTTTGTAGAAAAGGGTGAAGTGTTACTTTTCATCAACAAACGATGGTTGTGGTCCATGTTTTACTTTCAGCAGGCAAATCTAGCTTTGTTTTCAAATACAATGAAAACTCGTCTTATTTTTATCTGTCGCATAATGGTAATTATGAATATTTTTCTAATTGCTTGGATACAAATTTTTGTATTAATGTTTCAATAATTGTAAAATAGAAAACATATTAATTATATTCTATTAATGTGGCTTGTAGGACTCGGGATTTCGTTACCCGCATGATCGTGCTGGTTGGGCGTTACTTAAGTCACTGCAGCTGTAAAGGTAAGTACTTAACATGCGAATTTTCTTTTCAGTTTCAATAACTTTGATGAAAGCCTACATAAAAATGAAATGAATAGTTATATAATTAATACCCAATTTTCTTAGGAGTTGTAATGGATGAGTCCTTTTTTTCTTTCTCTTGATCTTTTTTGCAATTAATTTTCTTTTTCATACATTTGTTGAGGAGTATGGCATTTTTATCCTCTCCACAGATCTCTGCGTCCATACGCCCTGGAAGATTTTTCCCGTCAGTCCTGCGTTAGCTGGCACTGGGTGGAAGTTTTTGTGAACACTAATCTTGATGGAAGTCGTTATTTTCGATTCGTTTCCCAAGATAGTATGTTGTGTGATATCGTATTTAAACGAATAACTTGTCAACCTGCTGATGGTGTTTGGAGCTGCGGATTGTAACAGGAACATTGTATTAGGAACGTTATTCGAACAGGCGGGCTCAACATCTCAAGACATTCACAATTTTGAACAGAAGGCTACCTGAGACCTATTCTTTAACGAGAGCTACAATGAATCAACAGCAAATGACAATAATCTTTGGCAGTGAGGTGGCTTTCTTATATCTGATAGAGGACAACGTTACTCAAGTACTGATAGTACTCAAGCCATAGCCCGCTGTCAGGCCTGCCATACGACTTCTGGTCGTAACTTCGAACACCTTCTGCTGTACAATCTTTCAGTTAAATGTTTTCTGTCCCATTAATATATTGCTGTTTCTGTAATTTTTGTCTGCTTTTTTGCACCATAGCTCGCAACTACGGCATTTGCAGCCCTGCATTCCTATGTGATTCCGAGTGATTCCTGTGCCCTCTAAGCACTTCAAGTTTGCCTGGTAATTAATGAACCTGTATATATATGTAAGGATATTTAAATTAGATTAAAAATTAAATTCCCTATATAGCACTTCATTTTTATTTTTTCTCCTCACCTCTTCAAGTATCAAACTAATCACCCATTTATTTCTTCCGAACATATGGCCTAGCCAATAAACATATCTAATTCCAGATAGTTATATTTAAAAGCCCTATATGTCAGCATTAACTTTCAAGATCACTCATGAACGCCGCCATCGGTGTTTTAAGTGTTTAACCCACTTAAGATTTTCGGTGGCGTTCTTTTTCTCTCTGCCTCTTGCATCAGAAGAGATGTACTCATTCTGGAATACAGACCTTTTTTAAAACTAAGTCTGTTTCTGACTCCAAAATCATGCTATATATATATATATATATATATATGTGTGTGTGTGTGTGTGTGTCTGTGTTTGTGTGTGTGGGTGTACGTTTAAAAAACCATAAATATATATTGATATTTATTTGTAAGAAGCAAACGATTACAAGAATATTTAAATAATAATATTATTAATTTATTAAACATACGGCACCATCTGTTGAATAATTGTATAATTAGTTAAAAATACTAGTATTAAAACATATTGACAAAAATAGTTATTAATACATATTGTATATCACTTAGAACTATTAGAAATATAATTGTAAAGAAAGTTAACAGGATATCTACATGTTGAATACATTGTTTAATAAAGTTATTACAATTTAAAAATATATTAGCTTTATCGCTAACTAATACATTATTACGATAAATATAGTTAAACATAATATTTCTATATATAGATATAGATAAACTTTAATTCCAGTAAGGCACTTCAAGAATTTTAAAATTAAAGGCATCTATTTTATCATAAATATTACTGTGTAATTTAAAATCCTTATAATACAATGATACATCTAAGTAATTAGTTTTAATTGGATTATGATTATATATATATGTATACGGTTTTATATTAAATGTATTTATGATCCTTTATTGAATTCTTATATATATACATATAATTTACTGATTGTTAATCATAAACCGAAACAAAGCCAATTTAAGACATAAGAGTTAACATTAGCTAAACTTTAAAATACACATTTATAATTTGGTGCAAATTTATTATACGTACGATTTCTTTCTAATATTTACTTCCATTGTAACATTTTACCCCAAAAAATGTCCCATGTACATGCAACGTTGGAGTGAAACGTAGGAAAAATGTATAAAATAATCTTAAAGAAAGAAATTTTCGAAAAGATGGAGGTTGAATAAAAAATAAACCTTGCCTTTTCAAATATGCAGTAGAATAAGGAAATAAACACCTTTCTGAAAAGTTGGTTCTGGTTTTATGAACAAACTACTACAGCATACCAAATAACTTTGACTTTGGAGGTGAAAATTCCCAATCATCTCCATACATCAAAAAATGTCAGCCGCAGCTGCTCATACCAAAGCATGGTTTTCACTTTGCCGAACAGGATGCTTCTTTCTCTTTCAATCGCAGAATAAGTAAAACTCGAGAAATACTGAAGTGAAAAGAAATTGTGATGGAATAACTTGCTTTGATGTTTTCTTCTTTAAGTAGCATGCTGTTATCGTCCAATACATCAAGCCAAAAGTTTGTGACGCAGCATGTTTTCTTGTGTTCTATTGCTACCAATTGTGTTCCAAGAGTAATAGTCTTATTTTTTTAATTACGTATTGCATTTATTTAAAAAAAAAGTACTGTTAAATCATTCTGATTTGACTAAATCAAAAATAAAATAATAAAATTAATATTTTAAACCCATTCAGCTAAATGAAAAATATTGTGAAATGCCATAAAGGAAATGAAGTGGTCAAATTATTTAAATATTTAAGACAATGTACTGACGCAAATTTTTGTTTCGAGAATTGACAGTTTTTTTTTTTTTTAACTTGCTGTATGCTTTCGAATATTTTGGGCCCACACAAATGATATTCGCATTGTAAGAAGTCACGGTTGTTGAGTCATTGAGTCACGGTTCCGAACGTAGTTGGATACCTTAAGAAGTTATTAATTTCTGTTTAACTTATATCAAAGAATAAGCTTCTGTGTTTGACATATTAGGAATTGCTTGCTAATTACGTGTTGAATGATATTCAGCAGTACTGATACATACTATACTACAATACTAAATCTATAGGTTAATATGGGATGGTTGAACTGAAAGAATTGAGTTATCTAACCTTTACTCAACACCATGAAAAGAAAAATGCATATTGTACGCTTGGCGATGATTGCAATAAAATTACCAAATCTCAGCGCAGAATTTATGATTCTGTCTTCACAATTTGTGTAGTTCTGTTAAAGGGGAAATTTCTGATCAGCATGTATTGTTCTGATTATCTTCAGTTGTAAAATGCAGGTGTAAAAAGCAATAATGTAGCATTGCATAGTTGCACGTGCATGCAATGTATGCCCATGTATAGTCTACCATACGTGGACAGACAATTGTCGGAATGGAGTCTTTTCAGACGAGTCATGATTTATCCTACACATCACCGTAAAGATCATAACTGAGTCTAGAGGCACCACTGAGGTAAACTCAATGACTCTTGCATTGTGTCTCTCACTATATTAATAATGTAATGATTGACTCTCTTTGGGTCTTACATTTTTATCTCTTGGTATTCTGTGTTGTTCCAAGAAATGAAGATGTTGTACCACTCAAAACCCACAACAGTATCTCCTTCGAAGCCTGTTGTTTTTTACTTCAGGTCGTCTGAAAATAAATTCATTTGGACAATACGAGCATGTGCGTGTCATTTGATGTTTACAATTTTTTCATTTCCTACAAGGTTTTACTGTAGGTTTAGTATATCTCTTCTACTGATTTGTCGGTCATGTGGCTACTGATTAGCACGAACCAATGACCTAGCATACCCTACCTACTGATACTCCGGATGAACTTTGGTACCAAGCCAGTAGCGTAGATCAGTGTTTCTCAAACTGTGGGGCGCGTCCTCCTGGGGGGCGTGATAACTCTGCAAGGGCAAGGGGGGGGCGATCATATTTAAAAGTAGAAAATAAAAGATTATTTAAAAAAAATATTAATTTACTGAAAGTAAACTAACAAAATATATTCTGACATAATAAAAAATAAAATACACATTTAAACTGATGTAATACACTTATAAATGTATCAGTACTGCACAACGCATTTTGTAATTAATTTAACTATACTAAGTTAAGTAGAAGTTTAAATATTACCAGTTACCCCACGAGTGTCTCATGTATAAAATTATACGTATACAAAAATAACACATCTTGATAATTTATAATTATAATTAATAATTAATAATTTATAATTAATCCTTTAACTGCCGATGCAAAAGTAAGCTATTCGCTCCCCATTCTAATATTCCACGTAAGCAATATAATGGGGAAAAGGGGTAGAAAAGGAAAATAAATGAGTAAATCCTCTGAAGTAAGTAAATCCTTCGCAAACACTCTGTGAAGGTCCTTTTATTCCATTCCAAAGCTTTTGGAATAATTTTATGGAAAGCAATGCACAGAAAAGATCGTATGTTGGAAAGATGAGCAAGACGTTTATATACGCCGGTGGTGGCCCAAGTGTCAAAATATAGCATTATTGAATTCAATACATTATTATTGTTTGGGGGGGGGGCGACGGAAATTATGATTGAATATTGGGTCACAAGTATTGAAAATTTGAGAAGCATTGGCGTAGGTTGATGTTATTGGAGAATACATTCTCAAAGCACCTTTGCCAATACCGAGGTTTGTTGCAGTATTTATTGCCAGCAGAGGTGACTAAACATAATGCTTATTTCTTCGTACTTCAAGTCCAACGGATTAGGTAATTTAATCATTTGACTCATGTGTGTTTTTTCCTGATATACAAGTTTTCATAACATTTGCCTTTGATGATAATGCATTCATTGTAAGTAAATTTAAATAATTATAATTGTTTCTAAATCTTATTGCAATATTTGTTGGTGTGATCATGCTTATAGCAAATTAACATGAAGTATGATGAATTATCTGAAAAAGCCTGAATAGGGCATCACTTTCCATATGCTACGAAATGATAACTTTTAAGAGGTTAAGTTCATCATACAACACATGTTTTAAATAACTGACTATTCTATATTTAGAGAGCTAAAAGTATAAGTGTTCCATTATCAATATAACACGCGCAATATTGTACTGGATGAAGGATACGCACCCGAATTCTTAAACATAAGTACTGAAACTTCACTTCCTTAACAAATATAACGCCTTTTACATTAAATTTTATAGCACTATTTTACTTTACTACGGAGAACAAAATACATTCAGCTGCTTGGTTATTTAAAGTTGTGTGTGTGGTATTACAGTTTAAATTTCATTTTTTAGAGTCATCTATAATTGAAATACTTTAATAGAAATAATATATATATATATATATATATATATATATATATATATATATATATACAATAAAATATACTACAATATAACGAAAATGTCTTGTAGGTTTAAGCAACAAACAGCAGTGGTAGTGTTTGGTTATATTCGCAAACATCTGTTGAATTTTTTATAGAATAACTATTTATTTACTCACATTTATATGAAATGTTTTAATATAAAAATAAGCACAAATATATATAACACGGAGATATACCAAATTCAGACTTTGAATAATGCATGCCTACAGTTTATAAACATTTAAATAAGAAAAGAATACACACAAGAAACGGAAATGTTTCAAAATGAATTTTATAAATTTATTTGAGATATATTTTTTTCAAAAAATTATATTGCCTCTCTAATACTACTATTGTACATCTAATATAGAATAGAATAGAACTAGATAAAAATGGGTTGTATTTTAAGCATTAAAATAATTCCTTATAAAAAAATTAAAAAAAAAAAAACAAATTTGACTCTGTTTTTTTTTTCTCTTGTTAAAATTTTTTTCTTGAACTTTAATCTTCTATATTTTTATATATTTTGACACTTATCACGTATGTTTTAATAATATTTCTAAGTTCAATTATTTATGCATATGCAGGTAATGCTCTGCTAATAATGTAATGCTAAAACCCCTTCCACGTGGTTAACTGGTACTCTATGCTGCGCCACTCATTGAAGCTCTTTATCTCATCACTATACTCCGTTTCACCTTAAGTTGGCAGCGCTGGGAAGGGTACGCGGACCAAATCACAGCCACTACAGGGTTACTCTAGGAGAAGAGTGTGACTATAACAAATAAAATTCTCCATATTTGGCGAGTAAAAGAATTACTCTTGAAAAATTTGTTCATTAAAATTGTAGGAGTATTTTTTTTTATAATAGTATAAGCCCCTTCTTTAATCGAAATATTTAAGAGTTTATGTTTCAATATGTTTAAAAATATTGATTAATTAACTAGCAAAACTTTTCTCGAATAAAATCTCAATAGTTCCCAACATGTTGATTGCATTTTTTTAAATGATAAAATACGGTTAAATTGTAATTCACATGCTATCATTACATTGATTTTTTTATGCTATTTTCAAAATAAACGGCTCATATATCTCTCTCTTTAGTTTTATAATTTCATTTATTACATCTGTTTATAAAATAAAAGTTTCTATATCTTGTTTATAAATAATTAATCATCTGTTTTCCATTATTACTGTTTTAAATCAGTTTGTAATTATTATTCATATTACATGTAAATGCCGTTTATGTACGTTAGCTTAAGATATACAGAAGTACATAATAGAATTTGGGGATTAATTTCAAAAATTTATCAATATTAAAACTTATAATCTTTTATAAAATTTATAGTTTATCTGGAAAAAAATATCACGATGCATACTTCAAAAATTATGTTACTAACATTATATGCAAAGTTTATATATTCAGCTCAAGAAGTATAACTTTTAAAGAAAAAAAAAAGATTTATTATAATAATTTAATACAAAAATAATATATTTTGATATTTAGAACTGTTTTTGTTGTAAAAAAAAATGTTTAAAATTTCAAAAAACAACAAGAATTAAGATAGCGTACGAGATGTAAAAATATTATCTAAGAACGAAGCTAAATCGCAAAGCGAATGGCGTTGATTTGGCGCGAATATTTCGGAAGAAAATAATCTTGAAAACCGGTTTTTTCAGCCAAATATTGTTGTTGTGAGCCAAAAGTCATGTGATTGTTTTCTACTGTATTCGTTCACAGGGATTAAAGAATAAATGCTTTTAAGATGTGATTTATATACTTAAAATATATCTTTAAACCTACGATTTATATAATACATGATACTTTTTAATAATTTTCTGTGCATTTGCATTGATTTAAATTCCAGAACATGTTGGAACTACTTTTTCAAGCGGATTGTTACATTCCCTACATTTCCAAACGCTGCCAACTTGAGGTGAAACAGAGTATAGTTGTATGATATAAAAGGCTATTGTGTGGAAGTTACGCTCTTCAAACGCGTCTACTTGTGTAATGAAAATGGAGAAATCTTTTTATTGCTTCTTATAGAATTCAATCACAGATCGTACCGATAAGCCTGGCAATGCCTTTTCAGCCTTGAGCCCTCTTGTGTAAGAAATTAACTTCAATCTTCACACTCGTATTAGAAAATGAGATTGACTGGAACAAAGTTGCCATGTGTGAAATCGGTCTAAAGCCTTTACACCCAACTTTTTTTTTCAATTCCTACTATTAGCTCACACTCTCTCTATATTTATTTATTTATCTTGGTGGAATTTTCAATGGTTAATAAAATATATTTTAAGGCGCTCAATTGAGCTGAAATTTTGTATACATGATTATTTTGGATGACTATACAATAATTTAATTATACTTAATAAAAATTAATTGATTTAAACTAATTAATTACAAGTGCAGCCACGTTGGCATCATTTTTGGCGACTTGTGTCAAAACTTGAAAAGATTTTTTTTCTCACGTGTTAAAGCATTCAGTTGAACTGAAATTTTATATACACGATTGTTTTGGATGACAATACGATACTTTAATGATAATTAATAAAAATTAATTGCCACTTATGTTGTGATTCTAACATATGTATATACATATTTTTATTAATTTTAACTATTTAATAAAAAGTAGCTAAAATAAAATTTTTCTTAGGTGATCTATAAGTAGGAATTGAATTAACCCTCTAAGCGGTCTGCACGTAAAATTTTGCCATTCTAGAGATGCTTCGAAAATGCACCACATGTATTTTTTTGCCTTCAATTAAGATTCTCAAAAGCGGTTGAGCCGTATTTTTAAAATATGGCTTAACCGCTTTTGAGAATCTACGGCTTGGAGGGTTAAAAAAAATTTTTATGTTACTTGTTCTGCATGATCTCTGTAACATGATTTGAAATATCACGGACGAAGATAAAGCTGCATTTTTACACGGTAAATTTATTCTAAAATAATTTTGAATCATTGATTACTCCACGAAAGAATGAGAACTAAACTTTTCTGTTAAATACTCGTTTAATTTCTGTGTACTAGTCTCGAGCATTTTTTTAAAGCATTGACTTAAGTGTACTACACGCCCTGCACTTTAAACATGATCTGAAAATTTTCTTAAATGGTCTCGTGAATAATATAAAAAAACTTTCAAAACTAAAAAAAAAAAAAAACCACAATAAATTAATAAAGGATTTTCCGATATATAGGAAAAATGATACCACAAGGATTCAGAAAAGCCAAATAATTAACTAAAAACATAATTATTGTATGAAAATCTATAAGACAGAACCATAATCTTGTTGGTAAATTTTCAATTGAGAATAACAATTAAGGTTCGTCACGATGGTAGGGAAACCATTCATACTATTAACAAGTAGCCTCAAAAAATTACTGGATATTATTTCAAATATTTTGATGATATATATGACTCATTCTCAACTATATAAATGCAACTATATATATCTAAAACAAGTGCTGAAAAGAAGAATTATAGAGAATTGAATAGTATTGAATAAAATTCGATATAAGTCCTCAAATTGTAAAAATAATAATAATAATAAAATAATTTATTTGGCTTTGGACATTGAACTTTAAATTCAGATTTCATAAAAATAGTACAGTTATTTTCATAACATTTACATGATTTTCTTATATAAAATCTTATAACAATTTTAAACTGTTTTAGAATTTTCTGGGGAATATTTAGAATATTAGGGTGTTTTTCCGTTTCGCTGACGCAAATATCGCAAAGCAGGTTTTATTGGCAACAACGCACATTATAATAAAAAAATGTTAGTAAATATTTATTCTTATTCACTTTTCATTTACTTTTGATGTATTATAAAAAGTACTTCACTTATAAGAAAAGACCGCCACTTGTTTCGAAAAGTTAGTGGTAAAAGGTTAGCTTTTTGAATATTCCGTTTGGCTCCAGTTGTATAATTTTTGGCGGTTTTATCTCCTGCGCCTGCTAAATGGAAAAGTACTGATAATAAAGTTATTTGAATACGTAGTATAGAACCTAATGAAATTAATGTTAGCTAACAGTAAGATAAAAATAATAATTTATGCATATAACTAAGCCTAAAATAAATCGAATAAACAATTATTTTTTCTTCTCCTTATGGAACACTTCATAATCATTCGGCGAAGTCACTTTTATAAGACAATATGTTATCAGCTTTCAACATTTTAAAATTGAAATATAAAATTTGCTTATTGGTACCTTTAATAAAAATTATTTTCTTGTACTTTTATTTTTAAATCAATAAAATAAATAACATAAATTTAAATTGAAATAAATTTAGAACGATTTAGCAAACTGTATTTCTTAATTAATATACCATATACACAGAAGGAAATATTTTTATAAAAATTAACACTTTTCCCATTTTTCTGACAAAATTCAGATTTTTAATGAAAACAAATATAAAATTATAAAAATACCAAGCTCGGAAGATCAGTTAGAAAGTTTCACGCCTAGCAACCGTTGCAAAATATACGCAAAAGGAATATTCTCGTAAATAAAATCTTTTAAGTGACTTGGTACCCCAAAAATGACCGACCTATCGTTTTTTTATTTTTATTTAATCTTATTTTTTGCATTATTATCTTTCGATTGATATAGCATTTGTGCAAGTTGGAAAGTTAGAAGTTGAAGAAAACTTAATTTGAAAACAAATGAGGCAATTCGGCCACGCCCCCTTTTTAGAAAAAAAAGCTAAAAAAAGCGTTATGATAAAAGAATCTATTTTATAAAGAGTTGTAATAACTATAAAAAAGAACGTGCAATATATAAAACAGAATATTTACGAGGCAATACAATAATGTGATTTTTCTTCTTTGTCAAATATGTGCATGTAAAAATTTTGAATTAAGGCATTTTATATTAATAGTTTCATAATTTCAGTTCTTATTCCTGCTATGTTTTCCATACAAATATAATACTTCAATATTATGTGAAGAAAAAAACTAAACTTTTTGTCGTGACAGAAAAAAACATTTTTTTTAACATTTTTCTTGAATTTTCTTGTGCAATTGATACCTTCTTAAAATTGATCATTTATAAAAATGTATGGGTCGAAAAAATACGAAAATGCAATTATTTTAATAAAAAATATATGAATAATATTTTAAAGTTGTATTTTAAGTTTATTTAAGCTTATTATAATTTTTGTTTAGAATTATAAACTTTAAAGTCTTTGTGTTTTTCGAAACATTAGTGCATTCAAAATGCTATTCCTTCCTCAATTATTTACCAATCACTTCCATTTTTTTCCTGTGTGTTGCATGTAAAGCATGTAATAAAATTAGGAATCTATTTTGCTGTTAATTGAATACTTTTTAAAAAAAAAAAAATAATGTAAGAGATATTGTCTTTTTCATTGATTTTTAGCATGTATATCAACATTTTATTTTTTTTCTCAGAAACGAATTAAGGTTTTGTAAAATCGATCCCTAAAGTTATTTATAATATTAATAAGAATATTACAAAAAATTTCAAGTTAAAAAGTTAATAATAACAGAAGGAGTAACATTTTTCAAATTTTCTTGAGAAAAGTTAAATTTTTAAAATTGTGTGAATAATATGTGAAAAATTTAATCTAGTATCACTTTCTGGAATAGAATCACTATATAAAATGTAAAAATATAATTTTTAAATACATAAATAAAGAAAGTAGCTCAAAGGGTACCAAGTCCCCGTAAAATGATTTTTTTAGTAAATTCGAAAGTATTTTGTGAGTTTAAAAGGACGTTTCTAGAAGAGGGATACTTTTTTCACTCTACACCAACATACATTTCGCTTTTCAAGAGCCGTTCGGAGAATTTTTCAAGAGTCAAATTCATATTCATCATCCATTTCTGGAGTGAATGTGGACGGTAAACAGGAATTTTATACATTTTAAAAAGTTTTTCGTCGACTTCGGAATATTTATGGGAAGCTCGCGATGTATGCTTTACGCTGAGAGTGTCAATATTTCTCTTAAGCAAAACCCGACTTTTTTAATAACTTATTATATTGATTTAAGGTAACCGACTTCGTTCGGAACCGTGATTTTAAAAACGCACATAAATGGATATATTTTATGATATTTAGTGTTACTCATAATAGTACACATGCATAAAATTACTTTAAGTACATTTTAACAAAAAAAAATTATTTAAATACAATATTTTGTCAAAAAATGAACTTAGAAAAATCCTTTTTTCAAAATGTTCCCTTTTGTGAAAAATGCTCCTAATATAATAATATTTTGCCTGTATATAGCTCAGACCTCACTACAAAGGCTAAACTAGAATTTTTGAAAAAATTAAATTATTTTCAGAGTTACCACCAATTGAAATAATTATGGGCGTTTTTTTCTTAAAATTGCTTCCATCTGTTGCCGTAAAATATGAATAAAGCCACTTCTAAGTTATATATTTCAAGAAGTCTAGTTCAGCCTCTGTAGAGAGGTTTGAACTATATACAGGCAAAATATTATTATAATAGATGCATTTTTCCCAAAAGGAGAATATTTTGGAAAAAAAATTTTTCTCAGTTAATTTTTTGCCAAAATATTTTATTTAAATAATTTTTTTTTGTCAAAATGTCCTTAAAACAATTTTATACATGTATTCTAATCTAAGTGACACTAAATATCATGAAAATTAACCATTTATGCTCTTTTGCAAAATCACGGTTCCGAACGTAGTCGGATACCTTAAACTAAAAAGGGACAGATCTGCATCTAGAGTTTGTAAACTGTACATTCATCGACAAGAATTTAATATGCAATGTGGTGTAATATGTGTTTAATAAATTGCTTGCTTTGAGGTATCCAACTACGTTCGGAACCTTGATTTTAAAAAATGTGCATAAATAGATAATTTTCATGATATTTCGAGTCACTTAGATTAGAATATATGTATAAAATTGTTTTAAGAACATTTCAACAAAAAAAATTTATTTAAATACAATATTTTGGCAAAAACATAACTTAGAATAACCTTTTATTCAAAATGTGCTCCTTTTCTAAAAAAAATGCCTCTGAAATAATAATATTTCGCTTTTATAAAGTAAAGTCTTCTAAAGAGAGTCTAAACCAGAAATTTTGAAAAATTCACATTATTTTCAGAGTTACAATAAATTGAAAGAATTATAGGCGTTTTTTTCTTAAAATGTCTCCCCTCTGTTGTCTTAAAATACGGATAAATCCACTTATAAATTATATATTTCAAAAATTCTAGTTGAGCCTCTGTTTAGCGGTCTGAGATATATACAGGAAAAGTATTATTATAATAGAAGCATTTTTCACAAAAGAAGAATATTTTGAAAATGGGTCATTCTGTGTTCATTTTTTGTCAAAATATTGTACTTAAATAATTTTTTTTATTCTAATAATATTCTTAAAACAATTTTATATACATGTTCTAATCTAAATGACACTGAATATCATAAATATTATTCATTGAAACGCATTTGTAAAATCATGGTTTCGAACGTAGTCGGATACCTTAAAATGCTTTATAATTTGATTGATCAATTGTCAAAAATCCACTTTGATGTAATAGGATGACTTCTAGCAATATTCCTCGTAATTTTGAACTCTGGTGAAGAGACGCTGGTCACTTAAGCTGATATCCCACACACACACACACATTTATCAGTCTTCCTCATCACATAAATGTAGAGATTTCGAATTTTCCTCAATATATTAAATATGTCAACCACTCAACAATTTGGGCTTGCTTCTAGCGATCGGAACCAAGACTAGCCAGAAACACCCCCGGGCGGAGGTATTGCCAAACGGAGGATTGATACAAACGTCAAATTAGCATGAAACGAAACAGATACACGGATATGCAGATTATTAGCATTTTAATCGTAATCGAATGATTCATGAGGGAGAAATGGCGTTAAAAACTCTGTGTAAAAAGAAAGATACGCAGCAGTTTTTTAATTGAAAAGGTATTTGAATGTTTATTGTTTCTGACAAATATCTTATTATGCCTCGTATAAAAAGATAAAACGGTTTCCAGTACGTGTGTAGGACTTTGGTAGTGGTAGAACCGTCACCTCTCTATCCAAAGTGTGATACCTCGTTCCAAGATGTTGATACTCGTGTTGGTCATAATCCAATGACTTCCATGCAAACATAGAATTGATGGGTTTTGTAAGAAGAAGGAAGATTCGATCTGAGCACCTTCCGTTCTGAACGCAAGTACTTTATCAACCACGCCAAAACTATCGTCTGCGCGTGATGTTTGGTACTAGTTTGTATAGATATCACACCACCACAGGTTCTAGAGGGCCAAACTGAAACAATGTAGGATCTCTAAGACCTCCTGCCTCTAAAGCATTGAGAGAATAGATGTGTTGCCACAGTCAGCTTTGCAGGATCGTACAACCATATATCACCGACCGTGAATCAAGAAATAGGCTTGTTTCCAACAGAACAAGTGTCTTCATGGACAGTAAAAAGATGTTTGGAGTAGCAGGAGATTACTTGCATGACAGCTGTTACTGCATTTCTACTTGTAACTACAATATGCATACATGATAACAATGGTGAAACAAAACTGGATATAGGAGAGGGGTACAGCGTCATGTTGTCAGGACAGTAAAAAGATGTTTGGAGTACCATGGATTTACTTGCATGGCAGCCGTTACTGCCTTTTTACTTGTCACTGCAACATGCATACGTGGTAACAATGGTGAAACAAAACTGGATATAGGAGAGGGGTACAGCGTCATGTTGTCAGGACAGTAAAAAGATGTTTGGAGTAGCATGGATTTACTTGCATGGCAGCCGTTACTGCCTTTTTACTTGTCACTGCAACATGCATACGTGGTAACAATGGTGAAACAAAACTGGATATAGGAGAGGGGTCATGTTGTCAGATAAATCCTGATGGTACGAGAAAAATCACGAGGGACGCATCCTCGGAATACTTGTATTAATATCGTCCCCGAACCTGTCATGATGGTGTAGGTTACCATCGGGTGCCCGATATGAACACCTCTTATTCGCAACGACGGTAATCTGAACAGCCTACGTTATGTTCCTCAGATTGTACGGCTTATGTCTTTGAGCCATCTTCGAGGTCTGAGATGTCATCTTCAAAAATAATATCCGAAGAACATATGCTGTTCGCCACATTCTCACCTTCCTTGGCGCAGAAGGGGCTCGACTATTACTTTTATACTTACACTTATTGAAATCTCTCACCCATGGTAACAAATGGTTATGGGCTCTGAGAAACTGAATGACAGCGTTTCTCAAACTGTGGGGCACGCCCCCCTATGAGGGACGGCACAGCTCTACGAGAGGGGCACAAGCAGATTGAAAAGTCAAGAACAAAATATTATTTTGAAAAAAAAAATTATTAATTTACTAAAAGTAAACATACAAAGTACATTCTGTCATAATAAAAAATAAACTACGCATTTACACTGATTTATTACGCTTATAAATGTATCAGTGCCACAGAATGTATTTTATAATTAATTTGACAATACTAAGTTAACGACAAGTTTATTAATTATCAGTAACCCCATGGGCTTGTCATATATAAGATTAAAAACAAAAGTAAACATTTATTTTGGTAATTTATATGGTTTTTAATTAATCCCTTAACTGCCGATTAAAAGCTAAGCGATTCGCTTCCCAATGGCAACCGTTTTCCACGTAGGAGCGCGTATGTGATGTACTGGGAAAGGGGACGAGGAATAAAGAAGCAAATAATCTGAAATAAGTAAATTCTGCGTAAATATTTTCAAGGTCTTTTTACTCCATCCCAAAGCTTTCGGAATAATTTTATGAAAAGCAGTGCGCAGAAAAGATCCTACTTCAGAAAGACGTATATATACGTTCGGGGAAATAAACGCTTTGGCTTAGCGATAGTTTTATATACGAGGCGGCGCATAAGAAGTTAAAATCGTTATCGTAGTTTTTAGTGCCAAAGTATAGTATTATTGAATTCAATACTTTGTTATTGCATGAGTGGGTGCAATGAGAATTATGACTGAATAAGTGATCGTGAATATCACATTTTTGAGAAGCACTGTTGAAGTACCATCACTTTTCAGCTGTTACTTTCGTTGAAAAGTGGAGCTGTGGTGGAATACGATAATTAGCAAGGGATGACTTGCGCATAAGTGAAATCCAAGCTCCATTGATTACGATGCTTTAACGGGTTAGAACCATTTTAGCTGTTTGAGTCAATGGCTGTATTTATCAATTTTAGACACTGCATTCCCTCAAACAGACTGCTAATGTAATCTTGTACTGTCCTAATATGTTAAATAAGTATATGAAGTAAAATGTTGTTATTTTTTTCCTTCTTTTTTTGTCTTCATGGTGTTGCAATTAAATGGCCAACTGAGCACATTGTTACCAATTCTATTTCATTAATTTTAAAAATTTTGCCTTGTAATTATATGAAAGTCTCCCCAAAAAATTTCAAAATAGGGACTTAAAATGTGTGTTTAATGTTATTATTTTTTTTTATCTAAATGTATTAAGAAGTTTACAGTAAATAACGATAACATCATTCAATCCCTAATTCTGAAAAATAGATGCCATCATGCATAATCAATATTAACAAAATTAAAATAAAAAAAATAATATTATTGTCTATAAAAATGTGTAACTTAGCCTAGTTAAAAACTCAGAATATTACTACCGACGTAAATGATTATACAACTGAATTTCAATATTTCCTATAATATACATCTTTTATTTCCTTGCAATTAATATCTTATTATATCTTATAAATTTCTCAATACCCTTCATTTCTGAGAATAAAATTTATTTTACATTGCAGGCGATAATTGTTGAAGAGGACTTTCAAGTGTATAACGTGAAGAGGGGGTAATTATCAAAAGTAATTCTATTACAATTTTTATTCAAAATTATATATTAAACATAAATTAAATTCATATTAAAAATAAATAAAAATTAATATATTATTAAATCTACATTAAATTATGTATTCAGAAATATAGAAGATTAACAGATCAGATTACATTTGATTCAGAAAATCAATTTTATTCTATATTTGAAAGGTTAAAAAATGGAAAATTTATGATAAGAGATATATTTTAAGTTAAATAATACATATGCTTTTTCTTTTCCCAATTTTCTAATACGTCTATGACTATTGAATTTTCTAAATTAATGCAGTAAGTGCTAAGTAAAAACTAGTTCGCTTAGATTTAAAACTTAGGGATTCAATTATTCCATCCCCAAAATTTTGCTTAGAGTTAAGAAATTTGGGATTTTTCTCTAAACACACTTAACATCCAAGATTTCTATTTTGAGTGATTTTGTATAACTTTTCTTGACTTATAAAATATATATAGAGAGAGAGACGACGAAACTTACTTTCGAAATGTTTCACTATATAATTATAAACACAGTTTTTAATAATCTAAACTGGATGGAAATTACTTGAAAAATATATTTTTATGTAAAAGTATGGCTTAAAAAGGGTCTCAGGGTTGCTAAATTTCTCTAGAGGGCTGAAAATATAAACAATTTTCAAGTATGTATAACTATTTTAAATTTAGATGAAATAATTCGAAACTTTTACACATTATTTATAAAGGAATGGGGCTTCAGAAAAGTATAAAACGTTTAAAATATAATCACAATTTTAAACATTATAAGCATATGGAAATAAGAAACTTTTCTATAAGCAATATTTATTAAGTTTTACGCTGCGCATGCTATTTTCTAAGATCGTAGATTTAATTACTAGCTATAAGTTGATTTATAAAGTTAAATATATTCTTATTACATTGTAGTAATATTATATTAGTAGAATAATAAATTACATTTTTTAAAAAATAAAAAATGTTACATTTTCAAAATTTTTTTTAAAAATTTCAATATTTTTCAAATATTTTGAAATACAAAAAATATATTTTTCTTAAATGATGTAGAGTTTAAGGATTATGATGCATTTTATAACTAAAAAGCTTTATACATCAGAGGTTACTATTTTAGAAAATAACGTGCGCAACGCAAAAATGTGATCAGTGAACAAAAAATCAGTGAACAAATCAGTGAACAAAAAAAATAATGCCAGATTCAGATCCGAATACAGATTTAAAGTTATAATATTACTCTAGCTGGAGATATATATATACGTATATATATATACATATATTTGAACAAGGCAATAATCCTTTTGTTGTTTACGTATCATATTATAATGTGATTTTCTATGACATTACCCGTTCAACTTTAATTTATTTTAATTATGTTATTTTTTTTTGTTTTGCTCTCTAAATATTAAATTTATTTAGATACGGGTATTTTCCCTTTATATGATTGCTTGTTAGAAATAATTAGCATTTAAAAAGAAAAGAATTAACAAAAACCACTTTGTATATAAATATAAACTGTCCATATTGTGAAAAGTTATTAGTTTTCTTTTTAAATAAAATTGAAAATAAATGTATGAAACGAATGTAAAGAAGTGTATTTCTGAACTTACGCACATTAAAGCTTGGTATACATTTGACTTGTGTACATTTTTTTTAAATGTAACTTAGTCTCTGCGTTGCTTAGAACAAAACATTTATTATTTTTAAGACTGCAAAACAAATATTTTTAGTCACAATTAACTCCATTTTTTTATAATGTAACCGTTTATTGCTTTTCTGTTGGGGATATATTTGTCCATTATAAACAGTTCCCCCCAAAATCATATAGACGCATACCATTTGTACACCTTTAAATATATATAAATAAAAGCCGTTTATAATGCAAATAATATTCCCCAAACAAGACAATAGCCCAAAATGCAGGATATATTTTAACATAATGCCGTTAGGGTGAGGGTTTCATTTACTTGTTTGGAAGTGTGAAAACTGAAAGAAAAAAGGCCCCGCAAGATATAAGAATAATATTAATTATCCTTAATTTTCCTTCTAGTGCTATTACCAGTAATTAAAACAGAGAGTTTTCTACTTTTTTTGCAAATATTCTACGCAAAACTGTAATAAGGTATAGAAAGTTGAAATATATCTTTTAACCACGACATCATGCTAATGACTCTGGTCATTAAGTTGACTTTAGAATAGAGAATTTCCAAGAATGATCCGGCAAACATTGGGAAAGTGTCCTAGCACTACATATACCAATGCATTTTTACGTTGCCATGGAGACTGTGGCTGGTCTTTTGAAAGGTATAGTTAGGACTGATGGCGAGGATTTTGATATACATGGCTTAATGTTTCTTTCAGGCTCTATCGAATGGAGAAAAGTGTTCTGTGTATACGAGGCACAATTTATTTCGACCTGGAAAGCAGGTCGTAGTCGTTAAATAAATGAGCAATTTGTGTAACGACTTATTTAGTCATGCTGCCTTGCAAAAAGATAAAATTGCTTTTTGAGAAAATATTTTTAGGGAAAAGCAAAATAGCCATCGAAGTCCCCTTAAAGACGTCGTTAATAAAATTAAACAATATTGTTTGTGTCTGTGGGTGTTTCAGGCTATTATTAGATTTTATGTTATCAGACAAATTAATTTATGTAAAGTTCTACTCATTTCCATAGTTTTTTGCTTTTTATGGATCTGCTGTTGCTCTACATGACATAGATTAAGATATTAGGTAGTCTTGTATTAGGCCTGGAGGATAACATATCGACTATCCAAGGTCATTTTCTAGATACAATGTGTGTGTGTGGATAAGGCTTATAATTTAATAAAACTTCTTATCAATAAAATAGGTCTAAGTGTTAGAAATGTGTTCACGATTTAAAAAAGAAAAATTTGTTGGTATTATTTAATATTATTAAATATCACAATAAATCAGTTAAGGAATTTTATTTATAATTATTTTTAAAATATTAACTTTGATCTTAGAAAAATAATTAAGTTTAAATTAACTTTTATGTTATCAGACAAATTAATTTATGTAAAGTTCTACTCATTTCCATAGTTTTTTGCTTTTTATGGATCTGCTGTTGCTACATGACATAGATTAAGATATTAGGTAGTCTTGTATTAGGCCTGGAGGATAACATATCGACTATCCAAGGTCATTTTCTAGATACAATGTGTGTGTGTGTGGATAAGGCTTATAATTTAATAAAACTTCTTATCAATAAAATAGGTCTAAGTGTTAGAAATGTGTTCACGATTTAAAAAAGAAAAAATTGTTGGTATTATTTAATATTATTAAATATCACAATAAATCAGTTAAGGAATTTTATTTATAATTATTTTTAAAATATTACCTTTGATCTTAGAAAAATAATTAAGTTTAAATTAACCTCTGAGACAATCGGTTATATTTAGTTGGAAATGTCACTGCGTGTATGGATTTTTCTTATACGTACCGCATCAAAAACATTTGTTCCATTTTATAGGTAATTTAAAAATATATTAAAAATAAATAATTTAAATTTTCGAGGACAAGTATTTTTTTTAAACACCTTAAAAAAATGTTACATTCATGAATATATGTACAATATGCATAATATTTTGTACATATTTATAGTTCATTTTTAGTGTTATATATAGCATTTTAGAATTTTACTTTTAAATAATTTTGAAATCAAATTTATTTTTTGACAGAGATAAGATACATTTCTGGAACACATCACTATGAAGAAAGACTAAAATGCTTTTTTTTTTAAATTTATGGAAATCATATCTTATAGAAAATACGCAAAACTGGAAAAAAACAAAGTATCAGGCTTTCGAGAAGAATGTCATTTTTTTTTATAAAGAAAAAGTACTTTTCTTGTGAAGTTTGTTTTGAAATAAGAAAATAAATATCCGTCTGGGAAGCAGATTCTGGATTTCTTCATTTCAAACATCATTGACTTCGGAGGTGAAAATACCCAATCTCTCAACATGCATCAAAGCTTGTCAGCCACGGCTGCTTATGCCAAGTGTGAGTATTCCCTTTGACAAATAACATGCTTTGCAAGATGTAAGATGATTTTCTTCAACTTCAATAAAAACATAAGAAGTAAATGCCAATGATGTGGCATCACAGAAATAAAAACTCTTTGAGAAAGTATATATTATGTATAACATTTTGCTCTTCTACTGTTATAAAATTTCTATTTTATGTTAATAAAACATATTTTTAAAATTCTTAGAAAAAAATTGTAGTAAGTAATTTGTATGTGTTTACTCTTTATCTTTAGTAGGTAGGCTTTTTAATGCAAATTTCTTTTTACTACTTCATTTCTGTTTAATCCAATGCTTCTCAAACTTTGAACATTTGCGACCCAGTTTTCAATCATAATTCTCGTTGCACCCCCCTCTATATAATAGCGATGTATTGAATTCAGTAACGTACTTCGACGTAAAATCTATAACATGACTTTAATTACAAAGCGTACAAATTAGCAAGATAAGTATTAAATTTTGTATATGACCAGTCCATGGAATTACAAGCCTAAGCAAGTAAATATTAAACTTATTCTTAACTTAGTATTGATGAATCAATTATCAAATACATTGAGCAGTGCTGATGCATTTATAAATATATTATATCGTTATAATTGTGCATTTTTTTATTTTATAAGAATGTTTTTTCTTCTTGCTTCTCCTTTCAGTAAACTAATAATTTTTTCAAGAAATCTTTCATTTTCAATATGCTCATGCCCAATCCATAGGGTTACCACGCCTTCCAAGGAGGACGCGCCCCACAGTTTGAGAATCACTACTTTAATCCATAAATGTTTCCTTATTATTTATAAAAACATGTCTTACTACTTTTTAAAAATTATTTTAAGTTACTAAAAGTGTTCTTTGTAAAAGCATTATAGCGAATGTTTATTTTATCAACTTCAGGGAATATTCCTTCATACATTTAGTTTCAACTTCTTTGCATGTGACTTGTGCATTGCTTAAAATATGTATGATGCAAATTAAGCGCGTTATGTGCTAAATATTTGTATGTTTTGAAAAAAATAATAATAATGTTTTTATGCTCAACATTATTAACAAATCTTGTTCATAGAATTTATTGTAAAATGTTTCTTTTTCTTTTTTGTTTCAGTTAATATATTTTTTTTATAAAAACTTTTTATAAATGAAAATGTAAGCATTTAATTGTAACAAAATTAGTGTAAATAGACTTAAATATAAATGATTTCAATGTATTCTTAAAATACCTAAATAAATGAAACTATTTTGTTGAAATATTGTTCTTTTTGTTTATTTTCCTTGCATGAAAAGAAAAAAGAAACTGGCCAAAAAAGAACACTTTGTCATACTCATATTTATCTGGAGTTATTACCTATGCTTCACCAGAAAATCATTCGGGATATTTTGGAGTTTCATGTCCATTTTTTTTCTTTGAATTTCCCCGTATAATTGACACAAAATAAAATAAAATGCATAAACAAAAAATAAAATAAAACTGTACGTATCTGTTAGCTGTACATGTGCTCATTATTTTTAACCCTTTATCTACCGCATTAAGATTTACTACAGTTTTTTTCATGCAATATTTTTTTTGAACCACTACATTGAAAACTAAGGGATATACATAGACAAAATACTCAACTTTGGGAAATTTAATACGTTAGAGCTAAATAATTAGTTAAATATATTCAGCTGTAAAATTAATTATACACACTATTCACTTAGAATAAATAGTCAAATAATTTTCTAAGGTCTTCATTAACATACAAAAAAATAAGACACTTGCCTTTTGACATTAACTATTATTTTTCGAGCGAAAATGACAATCTTCGCAATCCGCGGAAAACGCCCTATGTAATTTTAAAGTGAGTGGTGCTTATAAGTACCATCGGTAGATAAAGGGTTAAAGGGAGAAGGAAAAAAATTTTGTTATCCAATCAAAACCTTTGTAACATATTATAAAAAAAGTAAAAAGCAAAAGAAAAAGAAATATGGTAGGAGAATTTTGGAATACAAGATCATTTAAACAGCAGTGTCAAGTGTGTCTGCAAACCCTGGGGATCCCCTAGCTGCTTTCTAGGAGGTCCACGAAGGTATCTCATATAAAGTTAAGATTTCCTTCTTTTGCAAACTTTAAAAGGTCCCCGTGGAAAATGAAAAGGTTTTAGCCACTCTTTACTAAATCACTAAATTTCCCACAATGTTAAAACTTTACTACAACGCGTATTTAAATCAAAAATATTAAATTAGTTTTTTAATCTTTGCTACTACATATCCATTACAACAGCGTTTCTCAAACTGTGGGGTGCGCCAACCTAGGGGGACGTGATAACTCTTCAAGTGGGGGCGAGTATATTGAAAAGTCGCAAGCAAAAAATTTTTTTTTAAAAAAAATATTAATTTACTGAAAATAAACACAAACAAAATACATACTGGCATAATTACACTGATAAACATAACTCACACATTTACACTGATATACTAATCTTATAAATGTATCAGTATACTGCACAATATATTTATAATTAATTTAACTATACTCAGTTAAGAACAAGTGTAATAATAATCAGTCATCCCATGGACTTGTCTTATATTAAATTATATACAAAAATGATACAGCACTTATCGATAATTTGTGTGCTTTATAATTAATTCCTTAACTGAAGATAAAAAATAACTCGTTTCTCTCCACAATGCCACCGTTTTCCACGTAGGCACGCGTATGTCATGCATTGAGGAGGGGGGGGGGAGAGAGAAAAGGATTAAATTAGCAAATCCTCTGAAATAAGTAAATCCTTTGCAAATACTGTCAACGTCCTCTTAATGCAATCCAAAGTCTTCGGAATAATTTCATGGATAGCAATGAACAGAAAAGATTATACTTCGGAAAAAAAGTATGTATACGTCCGGGATAATCAACGCTTTGGGTGAGCGAGACGTTTATATACGTCGATGGCACTTAAGAGGTTAAAGTCGCATTGTAGCTTTAGCGTCAAAGTATAGTATTATTGAATTCAATACATTGTTATTGTAAGGAAGAGGCCGCGATGAAAATCATGATTGAATATTGGGCCGCAAATATTGAAATTTTGAGAAGCACTGCATCACAACACATAATTGTTTCAAAAAATGTAGTACCAGCATATGTGTAATACAATTTTTTCACGTTGTCTACGGAAACTCTGATGCCGTTCCAATTATTATTATTTTTTTTGACAGAACATTTTCAGCTCTTTATTCTTAAAATAAATACAAAAACCGTGCGGAAAGTGTAAAATGCAATTGAGAGTGCAGACTTCAAATATTACACCTGATATAACAGCGCTTGTAAAAGAAATGCAGCACATCCTTCTCATTAAAATTTTAATAAATATAGTTATCTACATTATTAAATTATTCGAAATCAATATTTTGTGATATTTTATATATATAATTATATGTTAGATTAGAAAAAAAA
>BMAV01000168.1:632397-647176 GCA_019973955.1 Trichonephila inaurata madagascariensis
GCATGGCAAATTTAAAGTGCATAACAACTTCTTACCAGCTGTGAAACCTCTGCCAATCAATCTCAATCCAAATACCAATAAAGTATTGAGAGAGAATTTTTTATTTTCTTTAGGAGTAGAAGTAAAGCCAATCATGTATCCACAACTGCAAGCCACACACAAGTTAGAGCAAAGTCCTTCCCTAGAATCTTCTGACAGTTTCAATCCAGTTGCATAACATTCCGGACAACACAGGATTGAAATAATTCCCATCAAAGCTTGGAAATTAATAATTATATTCCCTGTAGAACCATGAAATTCAGGTTCAGGCACATCAAAACTTCTCAATTTCGCCTCACTTGCAGACGTATTATTACTGTTTTGTGCTAACTTGGTAAACCTATTACCATAAAACTTTCTCTTTCTGGACACTTTCGATCTAGCTTTTGGCATTTTCAAATAAATCACAGTCAAATAAAACGTTAAAATTAAATGAAAATGAATGAATAAACTGTAAAAATATCAAAAGTAAGTAATAATTAAGAAGAACGCTTTAGAATGAACAATGTAAACAAACTATAAACGATAATATTATTGCCACTCAGTAAAACAAGCTTGAATTAAAAAAAAAACAGTTGCCAGATTAAAAAAGTATTAATAAATAAATAAAGGATACGTTGATCTATATTTACAATAAATATTAAATATTTATATTGCTTAAAAGTCACGAAAAAGACGTTCAAACTATTTGTTTACATTTTTATGTCTCTGTAAACACCCATTTCCGGTTTTGAAAATTCCATTTCCGGTTTACTAAATAAGCTATAACTTAGCTTCTAAATATCGTAGGAACTAAAATAAAGCATTTTTGGAATCTTAAGGGTATGGGCTATAATATTAAAACATAAAAAAAAATTCGAAAATTTTCTACAAATCGAGGATTTTTGGGTAGTCACATACCTTAATTCATAAAATGTAGATTTACGTCAAAGTACATATATTATTATTGAATTCAATACATTGTGTTATTGTTTGTTGTGGGAGGAAGGCGCGAAGAAAATTATGACAGAATATTGGGTCGCAAGTATTGAAAGTTTGAGAAGCACTGCCTTACGCCGTTGAATTTTCATTATTTGTATCTTTCCCCAATGTTGAGTTTGCTTTTGTTTTGTTCAAGGCGCACTTTTTCAAAAAAGTGTATGTTATAGGAAACATTTTCTTTTCCCTTCTTCTTTTTTCCATAAACATGGGTTAGTATATTTGTTACTTAACTATAATCAAATAATACAAAGTATTACATTATCAATAATAAATTATAATATAAAATTATATTATTAATTAATCCAAATAATTAGTACTAAACAAATAAAATAATTTCTTAAGAATGCATATATATTGGTGGCCAAAATTGTGGTTTTTTGTTAAAATTGTTATGTTTTTTTAAGTGTGTGTGCCAGCGTTTCTCAAACTTTGGGGTGCGCCCCCCTTGGTGGGCGTGACAACTGCACGAGGGGGGCGCGAGCATATTGAAAAGTCGAAAAATGAAGATTATTTGAAAAAAAAATTAATTTACTGGAAGTAAACAAACAAAATATATTCTAACATAATAAAAAATAAAATACACATTTACACTAATATATTACACTTATAAATATAGTGAAGAACGTTTAATAAATTTACCAATTACCCCAAGGGATTGTCATATATAAAATTATAGATAAAAAGAATATATAAAACATCTTGCTAATTTGTACGGTTTATAATAAATCCTTTAATTCTGTTTTCGGTTAATGTTAAAGAATAGGACTCGAATTTTGAATATTTTTTTCAGATATAAAAGAAATGAAAAATTAATATCATATTCTGGCTTAACTATTGTTTAGAGAGCAGCATTTTTTGTCATACTTCCCATTTTTAACCGAGTTGATTCATTTTTTCTGCTATAAAATGTGTTTCGCAATTTTTATCCTATACCTTAATGTTAAATGGGCTTTGACTTCACGTATTAAAACAAAAAAGAAAGTATTCAGAGAATATTTTGAAATTTTTAAAAACACTATATAGTTAACAGAGGTACGAGTTATAATATTGCAAATTTCCAGGCAAATTGGGTCATTTTTCAATTCCTACTATTAGCTCGCACTGTCTGTATATTTATTTATTTATATATTTGTATATTTATATATTTATCTTGGTGGAATTTTCAGTCGTTAATAAAATACATTTTAAAGCGCTGAATTGAGCTGAAATTTTATATACCGGATCATTTTGGATGACAACAGAATAATTTAATTATAATTAATAAAAATTAATTGATTAAAACTAATTATTGAAAGAATTACAAATACGGCCACGTTGGCGACTTAGCGACCCTTTTGGCGACTTGTGTCTAAACTTGAAAAGGTTTTTTTTCTCACGTGTTAAAGCATTCAGTTGGACTGAAATTAAAAGGACAATACGATAATTTAATGATAATTAAAAAATTAATTACCACATAATGTTATGATTATGTCCTATGTATATACATATTTATATTAATTGTAACAATTAAATAAAAAGTAGCTAAAATAAAATTTTTCGTTGTTGATCTAAGTAGGAATTGACTTTATTATATATATACTATTTAGATTTTAAACTGTATTTGGAGCTAATGACCCAAACGATTTAACGAGAAACAAAACATTGCATTAAATTTACGTGAAAAATCGAAGAAAGTTGATTCGCCAACACAAGATTTTATTTAATTGGTTAATTGTAATTCATGTCAATCCTACAGACTACTTGTGTTTCTTTAGTAGTGGTTTTTGATGAATAACTTCCGAATTTGTAAACGTATTTAATATTCGTAAACTGATCTAAAATCTACAGGAAATTACGAACAAAATGACACAAAAAACATTTGCTTTATTTAATTATTAGTTGAAAAAATGTAAGAAAAAAAAAGAAAATTCTTCATTTTTGTTAGTAATGCTATATTTTTCAATAGTATAATAGGTATGTTTAAGCACAGAACTTGAGGTATGGCAAAATATCTTTCAATTTATTCAATTCCTACTATTAGCTCATGATCTCTATATAGTATCTATTCATTTATTTATCTTGGTAGAATTTTCAATTGTTAATAAAATACATTTTAAAGTGCTCAATTATGCTGAAATTTTATGTACTTGATTATTTTGGATGACAATACAGTAATTTAATTATAATTAATAAAAAATAATTGATTAAATCTAATTATTCAAAGAGTTACCATTACAGCCACCTTAGCATAATTTTTGGTGACTTAGCGAACATTTTGTCAACTTGTGTCAAAACTTGAAAATATTTTTTTTCTCACGTATCTATTTTATACATATTTCTGTACAATAATTAGTTTATTCTCGTACCTTTTACCAACACCATCGACTGTATTTAGCTTTTGCGTGATGGCAACATGTTGTTTGTTTTGAGTTGTTTGTGTAACATAATTGTTACGTCAAGATTAAATGTAATTAAAACCATTATCGTTTGGCGAAGTAGTACATGAACTACTCAACAAGATAAAATGTAAAATAATGTTCTTAATTGCTGTTCTGTGAATTAATGTTTTCATTGGAATAAAATGATGGCTTAGTGTTTCTTGGTGCCATAAATTAATTTAAAAGTAACCTTCAAATACGTAAAAATAATATTTGTGGAACATTCAGCTGCTTTTTAATCGAATTTTTAATTTAGTTTATTCAATTCCTACTATTAGCTCACAATCTCTATATATTTATTTATTTATATATTTATCTATTTATTTATCTTGATGGAATTTTCAATCGTTAATAAAATACATTTTAAAGCGCTCAATAGAGCTGGAATTTTATATAAAGGATTATTTTGGATGACAATACAATAATATAATAACAATTAATAAAAATTAATTGATTAAAACTAATTATTTAAAGAATTACAAATACACACAACCACGTTGGCATTATTTTTGGCGACTCTCACGTTTCAAAGCATTCATTTGAACTGAAATTTATATACACGATTGTTTTGGATGACAATACGATACTTTAATGATAATTAATAAAAATTAATTACCACTTAGTGTTGTGATTCTGTCCTATGTATATACATATTTATATTAATTGTAACTATTTAACAAAACGTAGCTAAAATAAAATTTTTCTTTCTTGATCTAAGTAGGAATTGACTTTAAAATTTTTTTTTATATTACTTGTTCTGTCTGAAAATGTACTTCGCGTTTATTTAGAACTCTCGTACTTTTACCGAAGACAGCCTTAACTGCTAAATAAAAGTTACGCTACTAGCATCCCAATGCCAACCGTTTTCCATACGTTAAGGCGCGTATAAGATATATTGAGAGGGGGGGGGGATAAAGAAGCAATTAATTTGAAATAAGTAAATCCTTCGCAAACATTGTCAAGGTCCTTTTATTGCATTCCAAAATTTTATGGATAGCAGTGCAGAGAAAAGATACTACTTCGGAAAGACGTATATATACGTCAGGGGAAATTAATGCTTTATTTGAGCTAGACGTTTATATACGCCGGTGGTACTTAAGAGGTTAAAGTTATATTGTAGCTTTAGTGTGTCAAAATATAATATTATTACATTAATACATTATTATTATATGGGGGGGGTGCGATGAAAATTATATGATTAAATATTGGGTCGCGAATATTGAAAATTTGAGAAGCACTGGTGTATGCTTATAAAAAGAGAAAATTAAATCATTTTAAAAAGAGAATTTAATACTGAATTCAATACCAAAAGAAAAAAAAAATCAAATACTTGCATTGCATTAAATGTTAAGCTGCAATAACTATCGATATACATTGCAAACTGATGATAGCATTGCGTTAATGGTGCTTAGTGGGATAGCCTTTATTTTTTATTATCCTTCACATGGATGTTTCATTGAGCTGAAGGTAGTTTTAAGCTCTTCTTTCGTTATTACATGATGCCAGGAAACAATTATATCCTCAATTAGCTCATTTTTATTTCATAGGTAATTCATTCGGACAAGATCTTTCAAACTGTTCCAGAAGTTTTCGATAGGATTGAGATCAGAACTGTTTCCTGGCCAGGACAATAATGATATTTAATCGAGAAGCAATGACATAAAATAAAAGAGCAGATTTAATACCTAGAAGGAGATGTGCGACGAGAAAGCGGTATTTCCTATGTTAAAACTGCAAGACAAGTCGGTGGTTCAGGGATTACACCGGGAGATTAAAAGTTTTGTTTAAGATGTCAAAGACAAATTTAATAAAAAAAACAATGCAAGAAATTTGAAGAAGTTGCACCACATCTGCTCATGACAGAAGAACAAAAGTGTTATGTCTCCAATGTAAAATAATATCATCAACGGGCATCAAAGTTATCTAAAAGATGCTGTTGTTTCTGTCAGTTCAAAAACAATTAGCTGAAGATTAACAGATGTTAGACTAAGAGATAGAATTCCACGAAAAAGACCTTATCTCAATTTACAGCAGCGCTAAAAAAAACTGCAGTGATCAAAGGAACACATTAATTGGACAAATAATTAGTGGTCACAAGTTGTATGGAGGGATAAAAGTAAGATATCGTTATTCCGTAGTAATGACCGAAAATATGTAAGGCGTAGAACAGAAGAAATGTTATATCCAGTCTGTATTCAGGCAACTGTTAAGTACCCACATAGTTTTATAATTTGGTCATGCATATCAGCAGATGGTATTGGTCACCTTCATATAATCGATGGGAAAATACATTGACACCATTCTAAAACTCAAAATTCTACCTTCCATCAGGGATCTTTTTACCAACAATTATTCATTTATTTTTCAGCAAGATTCTGCTCTTTGCTACACAGAAAGGTAAATGAAAGACAGGTATCGTTCTGAGATCATTGTGCTATTGTCCTGGCCAGGAAACAGTCCTAACCTCAATTCTATCGAAAAATCGTGGCACCATTTGAAAACTCCTGTCTGAATGAGGTACCCATGAAATAAAAATGAACTAATTGAGGATATAATTGTTTCCTGGTATCATGTAATGACGAGGGAAGAGCTTAAAACTATTTTCAGCTCTATGAAACATCGATGTCAAGGGGTAATTAAAAATAAGGGGGCCATCCCACTAAGCCCCGATAATTTACAGCTATCATCAATACCTAATGCATATCGATAGTTATGGCTGCATAACTTTTTATGAGTTTCAAATATTTGAACTTTTTTTCCTACAATGTGAGTTTAGTATTATTTTTTTAAATGATATAAAAGACTTTAAATTTTGTGCAACGCAACATTTTCCGTAAACATACAAGGTTAAAAACATAACAATTTTAAAAAGTGTCCACAATTTTGGCCACCACTGTATATTATTTATTTAATACATCGATTGTTTTCGTTAGAATTTTTTTTTAGAATATAATATATTTTAAAACAAAGTAATACGTATAAACAAACCCACGTCACGCTGAAACCATTTCACACTTTAAAATCAAGTACTAATACTCATTAGATATTGAGTTTGAATCTCTATCATACAGTCTATTGCTTCTATGTTTTAATAAAAGAAACAACTATTGGGTGTAGGGCAAAGTTCTGTTCGTTTTTTTTAAAGACAAAAAGCATTGTTTTTCATTTTTTATTTAAAATTCGATCCAAAATGTAGTATCCATTCAATGTTACTTAAAATTGTCTGCCAGCGTACCAAAACAAGTGTTAATATTTGTTTTTAATTATATATATGACAAGGCCATAAATTAATTATAAAATACATTCAGTAGCACTGATACATTTATAAGCGTAATATATCAGACTAAATGTGTATTTTATTTTTTAATATGACAGAATGTATTTTTTGTTTGTTTATGTATACTTTTAGTAAATTAGTAAATTAATAATTTTTTTAAACGTTCTCTTGTTTTTGACTTTTCAATATGCTGGCGCGTCCCCCTCGTATAGTTGTTACGCCCCCCAAGGAGGCACGCCCCACAGTTTGAGAAACGCTGGTTTAACCTCTTTGTAAACATATACCATTTTACTTACTACATGTTTATAAACTATCCACTTTTCATCTCCAGTCATCAACTCGTTCAAAACCGATCCCCTTTTTGTGACTACCAAGTTTGAAAGATTATACCGAAGTTCTGTCCATTAATTTTTTTCCGCTTAATACGTGTGGCACAAAAAAGATATTTTAAACACGAAACAAAGCATTTTAATGTGATCCTAAGCAGTAGTCTGATTAATTCCAAGCTTGAAGTCCTTTACTGTGGAAGTAACGAGGGATTTCAGCAGATCATACTGCGTAACTCTTAATCATTGACAACTGATGCCATTTTGGACCCGGATTCATCTTTCAAAGAAAAATGACCTGTTTGAAATTTCAAGATCCATCTTTGTAATATTTGAGCTCTTACTGCGTCCTCTCCAAACACGGCATACATTTTGTTCTGCCTCTGTCACGTTATTCTCTGATTCGATCTCATACAGCATATAGTGTCTAAAGTGCACTTTTTCTGCACTCATGTTGCCTGTTTTACAATTTAAAAAAAATACTGACTGAAATACAAAAAAATATGCCTAAATCGTCGTTCATATACTCATCCAAATTTTTAAATTTCGCTCGGATCTGAATTCCGGATAAGGATCGATAATGCATAAAATTGCACGTGTTGAAAAGCGTCAAAAGTTTACCTTATGCCCAATACTTTTGAAAGTGGCACACATGTTTGTATCGTTTGAAACAGCGCAAAATCCAGATGAATAGGTTCAGTGGGTTTGAAATGCCCAAATACTCCATGTTCTTTCTGATTCAAATACAAAATATCTTATATTACAATTAGGAATATTTTAATAAAAATAAAATAAACGAGTTCGTAACGATATGGAGCTAAAAACAAAGTATTAAGTAGCAAAATTTCAAAAGAAAATTTAAAATATTAAACATAAAGGGTTTTAAGGCTATCTTCTGCTAATGTTAAAGAATAGGACCCGAATTCGGAATATTGTTTCAGATATAAAAGTACTCAAACATTAATATTATATTCTGGCTTCACTATCCTGTAGAGAATCACTTATTTTATCATACTACATATTTTTATCCGAGTTGACACAAAATTTAAATTATTAACCCACGGTCACTCGAGCCTGTTTTCACTACCTTCGTTACTCGCGGAGAGTAGAGAACACCCCAAAGTTTTAACAAAGTTTTAATTATGAAAATAAAATTAAGTCATTATGATAAATATTTATAAAGTACAAGATGTTTTTTGTATTATACAAATAAAATTATTTAATGTAATGCATACAAATGAGACTAACATAAATTTAAAATACACATACAAAATTTTCATTTTAAAACACATAATTTTGTATTTTTTTATAAACCAGTGTGAAATGTATATACCAGTAATAAATATACTTTATAATTAATGAGATAATGATAGTAGAAAGTATAAAAATTATATTTTAATCATTTTCCAAACATTCAGAGCCGACTGTATACAAATCCTCAACTTCTCGCGGGAGTTCTTAGCCCCCCAGAAAAACTTTTGAAGGTCATTGCATTCCATTCGTTCGAGAAAGAGGGATTGCATCAGGTCTGAAGGTTCAATGACCTAAAATGTGCAGCTACAGAAAAAATCGTGGTTCTGCGCATTCTTTTTAGAATCCTGGGAGGATATTCTTGTTCCTGGGGTGTACAAGACACCCAGCGCGAGTGATCGTGGGTTAATTAATATTATAATGACAGATATTATATTATTATAATGACAAAATTTAATTAATTAATTAACAAATAAAATTGAATCAAGTAAAACCATCCTTAAACTACCCGATTTCTATTCGTTATGTTATGAAAAAAAAATTAAATTCAAAATAAACTGAAAAATACACAAATAGGACCACACAATCGAAGCTCAGAAATGAAAATAACCGAATATGAGACTTAGCAAACTCAAACGTAGTGAATCGGTACTGGCGGAAACTTCTACCGTTCGACGTCACTTAAGGCAATTTGATTACTTTACACATAGAACCGGAAATTAATAGCAAATATGCTGTTTTCTCCTTGTGCAAGGTACTACACACTCAAACAGACATTAATTACTGCAACGAATCGCAAAATGTCAAGTTGTTACCAGGAAAAGATTCGGGCTTGAGTGAAGAATAGCTAATTAAATCTCTGTCGAAGCACCTAATTAATTTTAGCTGGTGCTTAGTAAGATAGCCTTTCCAGACATCTGCTACTTTCAGTAGAGGGCACTCAGTACTTTAATTGCTTGTGATGTATGTATGTTTGCCAGTGGTATTTATCTTTTAACAATGGAAGCTAAGCGATTGAATTTTATGAGATCAAATGATATTGTTCATTACATTCGATACACTCAAGCGAATAACATCTGCTTGGAATTTAAGTTTAAGGTATCCAACTACGTTCGGAACCGTGATTTTAAAAAAGCGCATAACAGGATAATTTTCATGATATTTAGTATCACTTAGATTAGAATACATGTATAAAATGGTTTTAAGGACATTTTGACAAAAAAAGTTATTTAAATACAATATTTTGGCAAAAAATAAACTTAGAATAACCTTTTTTCAAAATGTTCTTCTCTTGTAAAAAATTCTCCTATTATAATAATATTTTGCCTGTACATAGCCCAGACCTCAGTACAGAGGCTCAACTACGATTTTTGAAAAATTCACATTATTTTCAGAGTAACAACCCATTGAAATAATTATCGGCGTTTTTTTCTTAAAAATTCTCCCCTCTGTTGTCGTAAAACATGCATAAATCCAATTCTAAGTTTCACATTTCAAAAATTCTAGTTGAGCTTCTGTACAGAGGTCTGAGCTATATACAGGCAAAATATTATTATAATAGAAGCATTTTTCACAAAAGGAGAATAGTTTGAAAATGGGTCATTCTATATTCATTTTTTTGTCAAAATAGTGTACTTAAATAATTTTTTTCTTGTAATACTATTGTTAAAACAATTTTATATACATTTTCTAATCTAAGTAACACTAAATATCATAAATATTATCCATTTATACGCTTTTTCAAAAGCACGGTTCCGAACGTTGTCGTATACCTTAAGTATGATTTGAGTCAAATCGTTCCAAAACATTTTACTTTCTTCTTTTTTTGCTAGAAGTCTCACATAATATCTCAATTAATCAAAAGTAAAAATAAATTTTTAATATTTACTTATTCGTGAGGACCGAACTAACTCAAAGGGTTCCGAGCTGCAAAATGGCCCTTTGAAAATGCAGTTTATTTATACACAAAAGAAAATTACAAATAGAGAATAGTCTCTCATTAAGGACCCTTCCTCCCAATAAAAAAAATATATTCTTGCGAATATATTGGAAGTGTCCAGAGTACAATAAAGGATAAGAACCGTATATATCCGTCTTCACTGGATATCGAAATTAGACAAAAATGAGAAGAATATATATATATATATATATATATATATATATATATATAGATAGATAGATAGATAGAAAGATAGATAGATAAAAAGCAGATAGGTAGCAAAAAAGAAAGCAAAAGGAACATTTGCTGTCTTTCTAATGTGATAAGTAAGTTCTTGGATATAAACAGTAAAATACCAACATATACACTATTTAAAAGGGAATGAAAAATTGCAGAAGGTCCTAGATATCAATCACTTACATGCCATGTAACGTACCTCATTGATACATGGATGCTATGTACAGAACAAAATTCCAATGTAACATCATGTGGATATATGGCTTATTTAGGTGTACAGCATTGGGAACATTATAGGTAGATTTTCTTTTATTGTGATTGTATACAGCTACAAAAGTTAAGTTACAAAATGTCTGGGTTTTAAAAAAATAGGAAAATTAGAACTAAAATTACGATTCTTTGTGAAATTATTCGAAATATTCTCTGGAGGAAAATATTTTTCCATTTTTACATAATTTTTTTTTCTATTTCTTTATCGTCTTCATCACAAATAGATAAACCGTAACTGTTGAATTCATCGGTTTTCCTCAAATATTCTGATTCAGTATCACTTCCGTTGAAATCCCACTACGATGCCATGTTGTCAAGAAAAGAAAAAATAAGTAACAAAAATATTTTTTGCAAACTTATGAAAGCGAAATGAAATTCGAATGAACGTGCGTCTTAGTCAGCGTCAATAGGATTAATGAATAGTGCGTCGAAACTTCAAGGTCAAGTATATCCAGAAATTCCAGATATCTGGGAATACTAGAAAGCACAGTCTGGTATGAGCAAGGGTTTGAACAAGGTCACGATAGATAATTTTATTTTCCTTTCTTATTCTTTCCTCTATTACATTTTTAGAAAGAAGGCAAGAAAGACCGTGATCACAGAAACAAAAAGAAACATTGAAGCAAAACGTATCAACAACAGCCAAAACAAGATCTTTGATTTTCCTGTAACATTGATCAATATTATAAGTAAGTTATTCGAAAAATATATAGAGGAATGACACTGTAATATCTTGCAACTACTTTCTAGACTACTTCTCAATATAATCAAACAATTCAAACACAATTATCTCGATTATCACTACAATCAAGCAAACACAGTCCGTGGTGTTAAAACACTCTCAAAAAACTCTTTTCTTTGTACAGAAAACCACTCGGTATGCGTCAGTTCTCAAATTCAAACGCTTTCCTTAACACTGGTTGAGCGCTTCCCTCTTCCAAAACACAAGGGACTCTCTCTTCCCTGACCGCTTCGTTCGAGGGTCAATACCCTTCTCCTCCCAAAAACAGCAACCTCTCTCCCGCAGATGCCAACTTTTAAAGAATCTACCGCAAAACAGAAGTCAGACACTACCGACACTGAAAAGAAAAATTTATTTGAAAGTTATGATTGTTTTATTATTCTCAATATGGATATAAAAAATTGAAGATTAACTATATATACATATTTATGATTCTATCTCTTATTCATCAGTTCTTTCCAAGTGTAACCAAAATTATTCAATTTTAAAAACCATAACTCATTAGTAGAAAAAAGTATGGACAATTTTACATAATATATGTTTTTGAAACAAGTTTTCAATGTCTATGCCTTACTAATTTGTGCATAATAGGCGCATAATATATGAGACAAATTTATACATAGTTTTTGTTCTATTTGAAACTGTTCACATTCAATCAATAACGCCTTCACAATATAACTCCTGGCCCAAAAATATTGTTGCATAGTTTGGAGTTTATGGAGTTTTTGCTTTCAGTCTCAAAGCGCAAAAAAGTTCCTTAAGAGCGATGAATATATTGCAGATAAATAATCCGTTATGTTGCAGGATATAACAGCAAAATTCACAAAGTAAATACCAGAAAGTCTTCATATCTTCTACACAGCTTCGACACAACTATTTGTATCTAAAAATGCAAATACGTAATGATAAAGATTATTTACAAGTAATCGATCGATCGTAGTAACTCTTCAATAGCCAATACAATTTTGACTAGCTTACATCAAATTATTGCAAATATAGGATGTACGGATCTTTCTCAAAAGATCCGCTTATATCATAGATCGTGATATTAAAATATTTCTCTCAAGATCTCTTGATATCCATTTGCTAGCCAAATTACCAAAAATGGTTACAAACCCACCAAAGTGGTCACCAGCTCGCCACATTTGGTGGGCAAAAATAATGCCAGCCTGTCTGTATCGTCAATATTTCGCCAAGTCTTGATTGAAACGCCATTACGATATAAAGGGTCTCAGGGTGTTAAATTTTTCTAGAGGTCTGAAAATATAAACAATTTTCAAACAGGTATAATTCTTTTAAATTTCAATTAAATGATTCGAATCTTTTACACATTATTTATAAAAGAATGGGGCTTCAGAAAAGTATAAAATGTTTAAAATATAATCATAATTTTAAAAATTATAAGCATATGAAAATTCTATGATAAATATTAAGTATTTTTTGCGTTGCGCACGCTATTTTCTAAAACAGTAGCTTTAATTACTAGCTATAAGTTGAATAAAAAAGTTAAATGTATTCTCATCACACTGTAGCTATTTTTATATAAATAGAATAATAACTTACATATTTTAATAAATAAAATAAATACATTTTTTAAAAATATTTTAAAATACAAAAGACATATAATACTAAAATTAGGTACGGCTTAAAGAGTATGATGTATTTTATAATTCTATAAATTTTTATACATCAGATGCTACTATTTTAGAAAATAGCGTGCGCAACACAAAAAAATACTTAATATTTATCATAGAATTTTCATATGCTTATGATTTTTAAAATTATGATTATATTTTAAACATTTTATACTTTTCTGAAGCCCCATTCTTTTATAAAAAATGTGTAAAAGATTCGAATCATTAAATTTAATTTTAAATGAATTATACTTGTTTGAAAATTGTTTATATTTTTAGACCTGTAGAAAAATTTAACACCCCTGAGACCCCATAAGGGAAAAGTTGCTTACAGATATTATAATTTTATCTTAAAAAGATACAACAGAAAGTAATATTAATGTATTAAACATCCAGATATAAATAATTTACACTGTTTTAATCATAAATTACACAGCATTCCTAATAATATCAATATTCTCTAACATGCAAAGCATTTAATATATACGTACAGATTTAGTAAAACTATTTTTAAATAGGATGACGACTTGAATATTACGTCTTGTTTCCACAACTGCTTTAAAAATATTAGCGGGGTTTAGTAATCCTCTTCCGCTTAGTATAATTTGATTCCTCGAAAAGGATATTTTGCACGTTTCCTTATTTTTCAAATTTGGGACGAATTTCTTTTTGAAAACGAACGCATTCAAGGAATTAATAATAATTCGATCTATCAATTCGTTTACTAGAGTTTTCCTTAATCCTTTTGTGGAAAACAATTGAAAATTTCTAATACACAACAATTTTCAGAAACCAATAGTTTACATGAGCCGATTACCGAAAGCGTACTTCTTATCTATGTAAAAAAATAAACCGTGCAGTACAAAAACAGAAATTTCATCTGCGAATGGTAATCCACCCAAACTTGGATTCCAATGGTGCTGTTTAAATTACATTAAAAGAGAAAATTGAATAACGTTAGGAACAGATAAAAACAGCAACTGGAAAATGTTTTTGTATTTGAGGAGGAGAAATCAGCAGATATAAAACATTCCACAAAGAGAGGCAATTTAAAATAAATGGATTCCCGTAAGCCAGCTTAAAGTTCTGACAGTTGCATATAAAAGGTTGAAGACGCTCAAAAAAAGACTCGTACTGTGCATTCTGTTTTCACGGTTTAAACGAAAATTATTTTTTTTTGCTTTGAATGAAGAGGCGGTTAGCAAGAAAAGGTCTTATGTATTGGTCTGTTTTAGGGCTTATAAAATATCGATTATTTTGTGTATTTATTTTATTCTATTTTCCATAAGGAAAAGAAGAAATGATTCAAGTAATGTGTTTCGTGTACTTTTATTTCTTAAGAATGTATTGAAAATTGAATTGTTTCTACCTTTTTCAATAACCATTGCACTGAAAATGAAGTTCTCTAAATGCTGAAATGAAAATCTTAAATTTTAGATTTAGGTTACTCAGAGTTTCAGAAAATAATTGCTTTTCAGGAAGGGATTACTTCTACGAAGAATGGCAACAGAATAACATGCAATTTATCTGCTGAACAGTGGTGGGGGATGGGGATTAAGAAAATAAGAGTATTTGGCAATTTTCTTCCTTTCTCGACTGTACACAAGTGTTTTTGGTCAAGGGATTGACATTAATGAATTTTGACGGACAACATGGTGCTGATAAA
>BMAV01000168.1:660095-672654 GCA_019973955.1 Trichonephila inaurata madagascariensis
TTTTTTTTTTTTTGAATTTCTATATCTGCTGAAAATATTCTGTTTAGTAAAATATCTTTAGATTAAATGCATGGAAAAATATATTGCACTAAGTGCATAATGAATTCAGTTAATATACCAAAGAATTTATTTTTAAGACAGTCTATCTCAAACACCTTTTGTCAGAATTTCGCCAAATTTATAATTTAGGCTAATTCCTCGATCAGATATGATTTAAATGAAAAAAATAACATACTCAAATGAAAAATTATTCTTTACAGTATAAATACTTATATTAATTTAATTAATTAATAGATTTATTAATGTGATAATTCAAACCGCTTTAAAGTACAAAGCATAACACAACTTTGTTTTTTGTCAACAGACTTTATAGGAGTTCTTATTTTATCAGACAATATTTGTTTTCGTAAATAAATGCGTAATTTTTAAACTGACAACTTCTGAGTTATACATTAAATATATTAAATAGAACTGTGTTAATTTATAAGCAGCGTTTGTGGAAAATTTCACAATATTTTTTTTTTATTTCCTAACAATTTAAAGGAATAAGGAATAAAAACGACATTTTACAAGTTTTACAACATCTAAAATTTTAATGAGATGGAAAATTCTAAAATCGTATGCAGTTCTAGAGATTGCACTCAGCAACGGGAAAAAGAAATTACATCATTAAGTGGGACACAGTAGAATTTAAACTTTATATGCTCATTTACTGAACTTATCTTCGACACTTTTGCCTTTATGTTCTCTGTTTGTACAAACACTGAATGACTTTATCAAACACGTTGCAATGCCCCATGAAGTTAGATAAAACTCATTACTTTAATGGATTTTCGTAATTTCCCTTTTTCAAGAGAACTTCACAAATTTACATATTTCCCAGCTGTAAGTGAATTGATTATCGAGGACAAGTACTTAACACAAGCATCAAGAAATTCATAAGTATGATAAGAAAATAAAATAAAATTTACAGAGCAATTTAAAGTTTAATGTTTCTATAAACTCCGCGAGTTATATCAATTCTCTAAATAAACAGCCAGTTTAGAATCCGTAACGTAAGATAGTATTCAAAATTAAAACTTATAATTTCCTTATCGGTGCCTTGACATCCATATTCGAATTTTGACAAGCATATGAACATTTAAACTAAAATCCACAATGTGTGAATTCTTAATATTTTTTTTCTTAAATGTTATAATTAAAAAAAATATTGCTGTTTTTGGCCACCATTTTTTTTTAAGGCCACTAATAATTCTGCGCCAAAAAACTGTTTCGCCGTAATCGCCCATTTCCGCGTTTACTGATCTCTACGTTGGGCCTAATTTTCTAACACATACGAAAGACGATAAAAAAGAATGTAAACAGGAGATGCAAAAAAAAAAAAAAAAAAAAGACAGAGAATTTACAAATGAATCAAAAGCTTTATTAATCCAAGAGTAGAATAATTTAATTTTTTTGTAGAGTGTTGTGGAGGTGGAGTTGCTTGATTAAGTTATCTTGATTTTGTTTGGTTTCGTAGACATTCGGAAGAAATCGGGTTAAGAATCTAATGATTCTTTATTTGTCAGACGTATTTAAAATTATCAATTTGTGAAAATTTACAGAAGTAATGGTCTACTTGAATTTAAAAAAAGGAAAAATAAAATGTAACTATATAAAAAAATTGAATATATATTAAAATGTATTATCATTATCAATTTTAGCTACTATAATCAAAGAATAATAATACAATCTTGAAGTGAATTTCTTCAACGGCTTAGCAGACAAACTTATATAAAGTCTAGAAGAAGCAATTAGCTTCACAGTTCATATCAGACAATGTTCTGAAAATGAACTTCGGTTCTCTGTAAGGAGTAGAGAATCCATAGAACAAAATAAAATTCTATTAAATGATGTAATAAAAAAATGAGAGATCTTCACGATATTTTCTTTTTAACAAAGTGAATGATGAAGTGGAGCAAATTGCGGTTTTCTTAGTTCATCCAGGTTCACCCTTGAAGTGGCGCGTACCCGGAGGACAGAACTCGGTGCTTTCGGTTTTGTAAACACGTAACATACTACAGTACCTAAATGATCACATTGTCCGGAGGCTGTTACTGGCTTATGTAGATGATACCGCTACAAATATTCTTACTTTAATGGTAGAATTAATTCAATCCTAGTAAGCACTCAGAATTACCTGTTACCATCCGTTATTCTTTCTAACTTGTTTAAAAGTAATTAAAACAGTGTGACTCACTGAACAAGTTTCGCAATGTTCACTGTGACTGTATTATATATATGATTTTTATTCTTTTTTTAAATCTGGCCTTTTTTTGATCGTAAGTTTGACAATTTATGTGTACTATTCTATTAGTGTATGTATTCTATTAGAGAAATAGTTTGAAAAGTAGAAATTAGGAGCTTTAAAACATTAGGATTTTCATTGCAAATATAAAAAAAATGTTAATATGTAAAAATACACTTTTTTTCGAAATTTTTTTGGATAATTGATATTTTCACAATATTTCATGTCTCAATATATCTTATCTTTTAGGTGTTGGAAAAACTGTCTATCGATTGGGGTCAAATCATTTTTGAAATGTGTTAAAAGACTTTTACGTATTGAAGTGTCTTCGTCAGTTAACTAATATTAATGAAATCATTTTAACCTCTCTCATAACTTAACTTCGAAATAGAATATGAAATTTGAAATATCGGGCTGATTTTAAAATGAAAATAAGTTTTGAGGCAAAGTCAATAAGGATTGTGAAGAGTCACGCTTCTTTAATTAAATTATATTATATTAGTTAAAATTTCTGGTGCTGTTGAGTTTTAAAGTGAGATTATATATTTGTGAGGAAAATTGTTATAATTATAAAGGAAGTCCAAATAAAATATTTTTTTTACGGTGTGCATAACTTAAATATCGATTTAATGCAGTGAACATACACAAAAAAATAAAAAATAATTACATGCAAACTAATTATATTACCATTTTAATTTCTTTATATTTCTTTCTGATGCAGATAATGCCGGTCTTAAAATTTTTGAATTTTCTTTAACATCCTGTATTGAAGCTTATCAGGTTATTGTCTTTATTATTTTCTTGGCTTGTCTTATACCAAAATAGTGAACACCAGTTTAAAAAATCACATTTGGTTTTCATAGTCATAATCAATGGCCTTGTTGATACTTTTAATGTCAGCTGTTGGTATACTTACGAGCTGCATTCCCACCCTCAGCAGCTGGTGCAGCTCCATTTTGAGCCTGTCGCAGAGCAGGATGATGCGCTCCCTATGCTCGTGGGATGTGTAGGCGGAATCGGTGAAATCCTGAGACCTCTCCACCACGGAATCCAAGGCACTGGTCAGGAGACTCCGGTAGGCTGGGCTTACCATCGTTATACGGGTCATCTCGACGTGGTCCTGTTGAAAAATGTTTCAAACTGAAGAACGAACTAATAAATTAGGAAATTAGCATGAATTTATGATGCATTTGGTCTTAAACCTTCAATGACTTGTATAAATTGTAAAAAATCTCTGCTGTAATAATAATAATAATTATTATATGATTTTCCAATATATTCTATGTTGTAAGTGAAATGTGATATAAACTCGAAGTTTCCCTTTGTAGTTTTAATTAGAGATATTCTCTCTCTCTCCTTTGGAAGGATTTCAGAAAAGTGATATATTCATTATATTTATACATAAGATAAAACAAATAAAACGCTTATCTTTACGTATTTCGTTATAAAAGAGAAATGATAAATGCATTTACTTTGTAGCGATCATCTTTTCGAGTAAGTGTGAGAGTTAATCAAAAGAAGAGAGACATCTTTAAACACAACAAGCTTTATTTCAAATAATTCTAAACATAATAAGGTTTCAAATAGCTAATGGGTGTGAGTTAAGCCTAATACATAATAATAAATATTAAATATACTGATCAAAAGAATATAAAGTAAAGCTGATGCATGACTACCTCCTCAGAGTTCGGAACACAAGGTTCCAATTCCTATGCCCAGATATGCTGGCAATTCAAAATACAATTCTCTCTGATATAATTGAAAGTAGCATCTACACTCATGTTTCTGCTTTCTGTTTGAACTCTAATAACATAGCTTTAAATAGTACTTCTCGTTTGTATTCATTGTTGCTACTTTACAGAAAGAGGTTCTTAAATCAAACAATACACAGGAAGTATTTTCCCTTGAGGATTAGCAGAAGGACATGGCGAGAACCCGTTACAACTTACTGAATGTTTTACTGATTATTTATTTTATTCCAATCAAAATTTTAATGATATCAAATATTTTATTCTCCGTTAAATACGGTCAAAACGCTTCGCAATTTTGAACTATGGTCGAATTCCGAAGTCGACATCAGAGCTTGTGTACCATTCAATGATCATGACATGCTGCCGGGAAGAATGTGAGTTCCATTAGATTGATTGTGCATCAGCCTTGCTACACGAGGATTTATGACTGGACGTTACATAAGCCTCTGACCTATCAATTCTTTTTCATAAGAATAAACTGAGCTTCTGGTTACTTGCCTCAAACAGTCAGCATGGACTGTTATAGATTTGCCACTGCTCCTGACTTTTTACTGAAGGTGAGATGGGTTGGTGAAAGACATGAAATATCAACGCGTGTTCAGAATGTTTTTGCTTTTATCTAATACACTGTCCCACATCTCATAAAATAGTAAATGAGCTTTAATGTTGCTTGTTACTAGATAAAATATATGAGAAACATTGTAATACGATGGTCTACAGAAAAGTAAACAATGTGGAATGATAATAAGTGTTACCAAACGACAACAAAGAAATTAAAAGTTAAATTATTTCTCTTCAGTTCATGCAGACACAACTTCTTTCAGGATTATTAGTACAGAATGGAATTGATTGATTGATTGATTGAATATTAACGTCGCACTGTTCAGCTGCACGAGGGCTTTTTGCAGTACAGAATGGGAATGGAAGATTCAGATTACTTCCCTCATTGTGACCATGACTGGATATCTCCTCAATATATGCCCTGCTTTTTTAAATTGCCTTTCTTTGAGTGTTGTTGACTGTGCTTTTCATGACGGTTTTTATCATTCTACATTTGTATAGGGTAGCTCATGGACTTGTGATTGAAAGGTTGGAAATGGGCACAGAATAAAATTCTTTTTAAAAAAATAAGAATAAATTTTTTGGAATGTTTTTTAGGGAAAAGGAATTTTCCTAATTAAAATAAGAGAAACTCACATATAGAGATAAAGATAAAATTTAAAAAGAAAACATCATTGTATTTAAACCAGTAGTAATGCTTTGATACTCCCGTTAAGATGGATTGACTGTGTTGAGAAAGACCTAAACATTTTAAAGGTCCAAAATTGGAAAAAAGTTGCCAAAAGTAGGGATGCTTGTGTGTGGAAAAGACTTCTGGAGAAGGCCTGGGTCCACCCAGGGCTGTCGAGCCATTGGAGAAGAAGAATACTTTGCTGGGTGTATAATGATTCTTTTATTAAGAAAAAAAAATCTTTGGGAAATTAAATAAGGCAAAACTTAAAAGAGATTTGTGGTACTGTTAATTCTGAAAAAATTAGATTTTATTATTCTTTTAGCACTACTTACTGTACGAATCTGTATAATGTTTGAACATCTTTCGTATGTATCTTCAAATTTTTAAATGTTCTACGTAAGTATAAATTTAAATTTCTCAGAAATACAAATAGATCACCAAATGAGTAGGAAGTCTGACATAAATAAAATAAATGCATTTTGAAAATTTACATGAAACTTTCTTTATAAAGATTTAAATTAACTTGACTCAATGGCGCGACAGCCTATGAGAGGCAATGCTTACTGTGCCCAACTCAGTATACGCGACCTTGGGCCCTGAGGTGCATGAGCAGATGTTCCGGTCAGGTGGTCAGTATGACGCGAAAACCCCAAGTGTTAAGTTCCTAAGCAAGCTTGGTATTCATTTATCGATCCACTGAAGGGTTGAAAAATTGAGTCAACCTTGCCCAGTCCGGGGTTCGAACCTCGGACCTGTGGTGTGGAAGTGCGATGCACTAACCACTCAGCCACTGGGTTTCAAAGACTTAAATTGCATACAAAAATTTAAAAAAAACATTATTAAGAATGTAACGATTTTTTTAGATAGTTATTTTTGTCTCATACATCTTTACAACCGATGTATTCTTCAACAAACATTAAGCACAAAATATGTATCCACATACAAAAAGCAAACAAAACGGACGCATTTTTATCGAAATCATCCGATCAAGGAATAATAATAAACGTAATTACTTCCCTTTCAAATTGTTCTTTAACAAATGCGCAAACTTTCCTTTGCTCCATCTTTCTCAGAAACAAAAAGAAATACTCCTTCCATGTTTGCATATACAATAAAAAAAATCGTAGACGCAGTAATTGGACGGGGAACGTATCTACCAGACTCTCATTTTAAATGCCATCTTTTCTTGAAAAAGTAACAAGCCGAACGGAAAAAAGAAAGAAAAAGAAGAAAAGGGAAAAAAAAGAATGAAAACCGACTAACTGATCATTACGCAACGTTACGCGATTTGACTTAACGACTGTCGTAGTGCATGAATAACTTCTAGAAAGGAAGTTCATCAAGAAACATAAAAATTCTTAACAAGAAAAGTAAAAAAAAAAAAAGCATTAGAAACGCGATAATGCATGCAAAATACTGTTGTTCATTTCCCCTTAGCTGTTGCCACATCCAGGGTAAAAGAAAGCAACTAAAAAGAGCAAACTCTCAGTAATGTGATGGCTCGTCTCATGCTTGCATTTAGAAATCTTTCAACCTTTTTGATGATCAGCTTTATGTTGGAAATTTTCCTGCATAAACCTTTCTGCATTACCTGGCTGGAAACCTGCCAGAATTATGATGACAACAGTGAAAGAGAATTCTCTCAAAATTGCATTTACTCTAGCAAGTTACTATTTTTAGATTGGCAACGTGTGAACAGCTATTTCAGTTTATTAATAAAGATACATCAAATCCGCGCTTCTTTGAAATCTTGATAATAAAGGGCAGTTTATCCCATAATTTTTTTTTATGTGTTTTCTCTATGATGAAGTTTTTCACGAAAAAGTTTTATCAAACACATTACTTTAAAAGTTCGAATTTCAAAATTTTCATACTTTTTATGAGAAAATTTTATTCTATAGATCATATAATTAAGGTATATTAAAGTCTAAATATTGTTGAAAACAAACATATTAGGAAATTACTAATAACTTTTTGCTAAAATATTTATATAAGACGTATATAAAGGAAAAAAAATATTTATCGCAATTTGTTACACAGACCTTAAGAATAAACTGCAACTTATATTTTCATAACTAAAACAATTTTGAAAATAAATCCGAGTAACAGAATAATAATCAATAAAAAATTGTACTAAATATTTAAGCAAGTTGCGTATTTTAACTGCATGTTATTGATTTATAAGAAAATAAATTGAGATGTCACAATAATTTTTTATGAAGCAAGAATAAATAAATATATAAATAAAAGATCATCAACAACTTCTTTACGATTGCAAAGTAGTTTTATCTGTAACAACAACAAAAAAAAAAAACCTTGCAAAACTAATAATGGTAGCCAGGATATACATTTCTTGGTTTGATCAATTCATTTTATATACACTGAAGCTCAAAGTATAGGTTGTCAAAAAATAAATCACAGAAAAATATAAAGGAAACTATTTCAATAGAAAAGTAAGAATTGATAGTAACAAACTGTTTAACAGATATTGCTGATCAAATAAGACAAATAAGTTTAATGTTTGTGAAGGGGCTTTAGGGTTTTTTCACATTAATCCTCTAGGGGAATCTTTGGGGCCATCATTGAGTTATTTCACAGCCAGCCCTCTCAAGAAGAAACCTTTATATTCAGATTAGTTAGTAGATATATAGTGGAGGTTTAGTAATCGCGTAGAAGAAGGAGGAGGAAAAGGAAGCAGTGGTGGTGAACGCCGTGAGCGTATGGTAAGGATCTAGACTTAGACACGTAATTATAGAACGGGCTTTAGCTATTCAAATAAAGTAAGGAAGATTGAGATTCATAGGATAACTTTATTTAGAATTAAACCGTTAGAATTCCAGGCGCTTAATCACATAAGATTTAGGGTTACGATATATCACTCCTGATTTCCTTCCTATAGTAAGACTGTATTTGATCAATATAATTGGATAATAATAAATTGGTTTTTTATTATGGCTAGCTTGGGTCATCAATCATTACCACCCACAAATCTAGGTCTAGTAGATGAAGAGATGGTACCCCCAGGTAGGGGGGGGGTATCACATGTTAGATCTGTGAAAATAAGTTGATTTGTGTGAAAAATAAAAGCTAATGGAAGGTAGTCAATTTTGTAAGCTCTACTGTAAATAATCAGAGTTAGTCCTTGAAAATTAAAATGGGTCTAACTTACCTCGAACTTCTTGATGGCGTTACAGACTGTGAGGCACGGTTCCATCTCCTCCGCCCTATGGGTCCCCGTGTGATTGTAGTGGTGGGCCCTGCTGCGTCGATGGGCCCCGTGATTCCTCCTGGGCTCGCCGTTGCTCGTGGTCCCGGCTAACTCAGGAATGACGCCCTCCTTCACGACGAAATGGATGACGTCCATGGACCGACGCATCTGAAGGAACACAGTGTCTCGGTTCTCGCGAGCGGTGTCGCAATCAGGGTGCCTGAGGCATGCCTGCAAATATAAAAAAGGGGTATTCACACAGTCTTATAAAGGTGTCCTCAGTTAATGTTAAAAAAATTGAGATTCTCACTGCTGAGTGCATTTTTTCATTCAATTCCTACTATTAGCTCGCACTGTCTATATATTTATTTATTTATATATTTGTATATTTATTTATTTATCTTGGTGGAATTTTCAATCGTTAATAAAATATATTTTAAAGCGCTGAATTGAGTTGAAATTTTATATGCAGGATAATTTTGGATGATATTACAATAATTTAATTATAATTAATAAAAATTAATTGATTAAAACTAATTATTTAAAGAATTACAAATACAGCCGTGTTGGCGACTTAGCAACCATTTTGGCGACTTATGTCAAAACTTGAAAAGTTTTTTTTTCTCACGTGTTAAAGCATTCAGTTGGACTGAAATTAAAAGGACAATACGATACTTTAATGATAATTAAAAAAATTAATTACCACTTAATGTTATGATTCTGTCCTATGTATATACATATTTATATTAATTGTAACTATTAAGTAAAAAGTAGCTAAAACAAAATTTTTCTTTGTTGATCTAAGTAGGAATTGACTAAAATTTTTATTTTTATATTATTTGCTTTAAAATTTCGTCTGGTGCGCAATTTTAAGCTCCAGTTTTGATGTAAGCAATTTTTTCTCTACCAAATACAGCGTAAAACATTTTATTTTCATTAAACTTCTATCAAACTATTCCAAAACGAGAATATTGCAATAATGTTTAGCTTTTAAGAGATAGCAGACGATAATATTTTGACATTATGTGGAACGTGACATTATGTACACGACTGTTTTAGATGACAATACGATACTTTAATGATAATTAATAAAAATTAATTACTACTTAATGTTGTGATTCTGTCATATGTATATACATATTTATATTAATTGTAACTATTTAATAAAAAGTAACTAAAATAAAATTTTCTTTGTTGATTTAAGTAGGAATTGACTTAAATTTGTTTTTTTATATTACTTGTTTTTAAAAAAAAATGTATTCGATATTTCTTCTCCTTATATTTTAATCATAGATGTGTTAAACTGCGTGTATGTAAAACGCTTCTACGGTTACAGATTCCAGCATGATAAATAGGAATACTTGTTGCTACAGAGGATTTTTTTTTTAATATCAAATATTTTTCTACCAAAAAATGTGTTCACATTTCACTTATGCTCCTTAACAATAATGCGAACACTATTCGGTTTGTTTCAGGCTGTGCCGTTCAAAATTATGATCCTGTCGCCAGTAGTTCTCGTATTGATTCTGTATTTGATGTTAATAAACAATTTAGACTGTATGTTAACTTCTTTGTAATGCTGATAACCGTGGAAATAATTCCCAATGAAAATGAGAAGAATATTTCTAATCTGTTTCATTTATATGAGTATGGGGACACGCAATGCTTTTTTTATTGTATACGTTCGATTATAATAAAAAACGCTAAAAAGTGCTGACCACTTTTGTTGCAATACAATACATTGCAGGATATCATATATTAAATATGTGATGCCATATTTTGTAGAAAATGTGGAGATGTGGATGTCTGAATGCGCCTATTTGGAGAAAATTAGATATAATTTAAGAAAAAAACTTTTGAAGATTTTCTCCACTATGAATTATACGAAAATCCTTATTATTTCTTTCTAAAATATCGGTACAATTTATGTAAATTGATGGATCAAAAAGTTTTATCTTTGATAGTAATAACACACAATATATACAATGGATAACTATATTTAATATATTATAAGGGAATTTATTCACAAAATTTCTATTATTTTATCCACATACTCATATAAGGATTTAGATGCGATATTTGGAAGCAAAAATTTTCAAATTTATTTATTTTTTTTAAAAAAATAGCCTTTATCAGTATAAGACTTACTATATCCAATCCAGTTCATTCCAACCACGCGCGATTTATTTTCCTCTTCGTTTTGCGTTTAATATTCTACGATGTTTTTGTTTATTGGCCCTTAGATAGTTGGATAAAAATTATGTAGTATTTTAGCAAATATCTCAGAAATAATAAAGCTGCAACTTAAATAACAACATAAATTTACATTCATTATCCATTCTAATTTTTTATGAGTTAAAAGCTAATTATATATTTATATAATTCAATTTATATAATAATGTAATGCTCAATTAATAATATAATGTTCATTTTTCATTCATAACAAAGGTAGCCCCCCTCTTTCCCCTTATTCTTGAAGTCATGTCAGGAAGACAACGCAATCTGATATAATTTTGAACAAGTGAAACTGTTGGAAATATTTAAACTAAAATGTGAATAAATGTGGTGAACAATTTCTGAATTTCTTCGGGGATTCCTGAATATTAAAGACACAATGCAGAAAGACACAACAATTAAGATACAATATAGAATCTTAAAATATTCTACATTGTATCTCAAGGAATCTTCGAGTGTCAATTTGGTTTTAAATTTAGCACTTAAATGATTCATTATTCTAAGATACAAATCAAGACTCGGTAGATTAAGATAAAAAACCTTCGATTTGCAAGCGCCTAGCAAGTGATTCTGATTTTATTATATTACAGAAAACTTTGATACGACAAGATACATGTCTACAGATATTGCTTTGGCATGTAATTATATTGTATTAAGAATAACAATCATTGAAAAAATAATCAAATATATATCAAAAATTTATATCAATTTTATTCTATAAAACAAAATATAGACTATGTTAATATTTGTATGCATTTACATGCCTGTGAATAAATCACCGCTATCAATCAGAGAAACAGTCACTTAACTAATCTGTATTTTTCAATATTTTCGTAAAATTATTCGATGTGTTTGTGAAAATTGTAATTACGTTAAAAGATATATTCATTTTATTTATAAATTATTTATATTTTGACTTAAATAGAATATGAATTGTGTACAAAGAATTTAATCCACAGTTGCCTATCTTTGTGGCGCCATCTGTTAGTATCCAATGACTATAATAAAAAACTTAAATGGTAACAGTATTTTTGATTGAAAAATATGATTAAAAAATGACATAATTTGAAGAAAAAAAACTTTTTACTGGTGTAATTTTTTCTATATTTTTGTTCATTTCATGTATTTACATTTCCTTAAAGTGACAAAGTTTACGTAATTTTTCGAAACATCAGAATTATATCATTACAGTAAACAGAATTCGGGTTCCTGTTAATCCCCTTATATTCACATATCAAATGCATTCAATTAAAAAAGTGTTCTCCCCCCCTCCTTTTTCTTAAAAATGTAGCCTTGTGCTTAGATCAAGAAGCTATTAAAGAAGTCAACCACTTTCTACTTTTAAAACTTTGTACTTTTCATAGAAATCTTATATTCTGCTTTTCACGTATAATTTTTGAAGAATACTGATATGCTTATATTAACTGATATGTTCTTAATCTACTAATACTTCTTACCTTAAGTTAAAAATAAGCAATTATGTTACAAATCATGCAACTGTCTGTTATTAATTTCAAACATATAAATATCAATCAAAATTAACTTGTAAAAGGAAAATTAATTGTTTGAAATTCCTACATACAATGACAAGGTGACACTTTAATGGATTTTGTTCAGATTAGTATTATTAGAATCTTAGACATTCTATTTTCTTATAATTTAATATAACTAGAAAAATTACTTAAGTTTATTAAATAGAATTCTTAATTTGAGGAAATATCTATGAGCGAATTTTAACAGAACGGATAACTTTTCGGATGTTTGAAGTTAAAAATTTTATTTCGAAATGACTCAAATCAGTCTATTTTCATATTTTGGATATTTTGAAAATAACTACTTTTATT
>BMAV01000168.1:676169-690404 GCA_019973955.1 Trichonephila inaurata madagascariensis
AAAATAGTTCATCATGGATAAGAAACAAGTAATATAAAAAAAAAATTTAAGTCAATTCCTACTTAGATCAACAAAGAAAAATTTTATTTTAGCTACTTTTTATTAAATAGTTACAATTAATATATAAATATATATATACATATGACAGAATCATAACATTAAACATTAAGTGGTAATTAATTTTTATTAATTATCATTAAAGTATCGTATTGTCATCCAAAACAATCGTGTATATAAAATTTCAGTTCAACTGAATGCTTTAAAACGTGCGAGAAAAAACCTTTTCAAGTTTTGACACGTCACCAAAAATGATGCCAACGTGGCTGTATTTGTAATTCTTTGAATAATTAGTTTTAATCAATTAATTTTTATTAATTATAATTAAATTAATGTATTGTCATCCAAAATAATCATGTATAGAAAATTTCAGCTCAATTAAGGGCTTTAAAGTGTATTTTATCAACGATTGAAAATTCCACCAAGATAAATAAATAAATATATAGAGAGTGTAAGCTAATAGTAGGAATTGAAAAAGAAATTAAAAGAAGCGAAAGCAGTAAAAAATTATAAATAAATAAATATATAATTTGAAGCCGAAAGAAGAATTAAATACAAAAAAAAAGCGACTTTACTTACGGGATGTGAAAGAAAAAAATTAGGAAATCATTTATTAAAAATAAAACATCAGATTAATTCGCAATTTTGTACCACCAAAAAACGAATTCTGCCTGACAGATTTATTGTTACAGTTGAAATTCATACCATAAGAGAGAGATCCACAGTAAAAAATTCGACCACCTAATTTATTCATTTTTTAAGAAACGGATTTGTCACATTTCCCACTGGGTGAAATCAGTAAAATCTTAACTTAAGATTTTACTGATTGAAAAAAAGAAATCCATTCCTTTATAAAAAGTAAAATTGATCAAAAGAGTGTGTGTGAATTTGGTACTCACCAGTAATTTCTGACATATCCATTATCCAACGGTAATATAAAAATAGAATAACTATAACAAAATAGCGTCCAATATAAGAATGGTTAAATATTTTTAAAAAAATCGAATTGCTTAAGGTATCCGACTACTTGCGACAACCTTTCTTTAAAAAAATGGAGATACGGAGATTTTTTTTTGTAGTTTCTATAGATTTATTTAGTATATTTTAAGACAAAAGGCTGAAATATTAAGAAAAAAATAAATTATTACTACCGAAATGGGAAAAGATGGGTAAAAATTGACAAAAAATTACATAAACGGGGCCAGCTATGTACAAATAGTAAATGAACAAATTTTCAATTTTTTAATTCTGATGTGTTTCTATGTTAATCATTTTTGAAATGACCTTCAGGATAAGAGATCTTTTAAGTTTTACAAAAACTAGGGCACTTTATCTTAGCTATTATATGAAATTGCTTAAAAAAACAGTGATTATATTCACATAAAGAACTGTAAGTTTTGTAATAAAACAGTGATTGATAATTCTGAAGGTTAAAACACTTCTACAGTTACACAGAACATACACACAAAATTTCAGCAAATTATTTTAAGAACTTTTTGAGCGTGAGTGAGGGAGTGAATATTAACGTCGCACTGTTCAGCAGCACGAGGGCTTTTGGCGACGGACCACGTAATTTTGAACCATGGTCAAGTGACGTGTGCGACACTTGAAAAGTCACTTTCAAAAGTCAGGGATAATACTTCGAATAAATTACTTAAAAACATAAAAGCAATGTATACTAATATTTCAGATTTCTTCGTTAAAAAGCCTTATACGGTGAATATAATTAAAAATGAAAAAATTCAGCTTGAAAGTATAGGTGCGCGTTATTTACCGGTGCGCGTTATACGCCCGATTTTACAGTATCTCGCCAAAATACACTCATGGACAAAACAATTAGCGCACCAAGAAGGAGTCGTCAAAATGAAACGAAATTTTACATACGAGATGACTACTTTGATATAAGTAAATGATTAGAAAATCAAAGAAAAAGGATGATTTATTTCAGAGAAAAAGGAAAAAGAATGGAGGATTTAATACCCTGTTGAACCCCCTCTAGCGCGAATGCACGACGTGATACAATCGGTCATTGAGGCATACAAGTACTGTATGATGTCTTGAAATATTTCGTTTCATATTTGCTGAAACCTTGCCTCCAGTTCGTTCCAACTCGTGGGATGCCCAACTCACCGTTCCAAATGATCCCATATATTCTCGATTGGAGACAAATCTGGGGATCGGACAGGCCAAGGAAGGGTAGTAATGTGGGGAGACAGTCTTGTGACACTCTTGCCGTGTGAGAACGAGCATTGTCTTGTTGAAAAAGGGCTCCTGGGAGCAGTTACATGAGTCGAAACATATAGGGTTGCAGGATGTCATTGACATACCGCTGGGCTGTCATGGTGCCACGGATCAATACTAGGGGTAACTGTGTATTGTAGGCAATGGCACCCCATATCATCACACCAGCTGTGGGAGTGGTTCGATACTGCAAAACAAAGACTTAAGACGTTCACCATGGGGCTTCCACACACGAACAAGATTGTCATCACTGCTCAAATTGAATCTGGATTCGTCGCTAAAGACGACCTGGTTCCATTCCGCTGCAGTTCAGTTTCCTCATGCGCGGTACCACTCCAAACGGAGGCGTCGATGGGTGGCGTCAAGGGCAACACACGTAATGGGCGCCGCGATCCCAAATGTTCTTCAGCCAGGCGCCTTCGTATGGTTCGAGAAGACACAGGGGCCCCTAATGAAGGTGCTACTAGTGCCTGGATGGCGGTCGATGAAGCAGTTGTCTGTACGCGAGCATTTCTTACGATGTGGCGGTCTTCTCGACGACTGGTCTGTCGAGGGCATCCCGAGCTTGGATTTCGTGTAAGTGATATATCTCGGATCCACTGGTTCCAACACCTCCTCACAACACAATCAGAGCGGCCTAATTGACGAGCTACTCTACTAGCTGACCACCCAGCTTCCATCATGCCGATGATTCACCCCCTCTCAAACTGCGACAGCTGCTCATATTGTCTTCGAAAACGGCGTAATGGCATGTCTACCTGAACTCTTCCTTTGTAAATGGCTCAGCACATTCAAACAAGTTTTGGTTACCTGTTTTATACTCCACAAAGAATGACGTTAAACGCCCTCTACCGGCTATACGTAATGCGCAATCACGCTGCATTTCTAATCATTTGCATATCTCCCCGACATGTACCTTCATGCCAAGTTTCGTTACGATCCCGCAATTATTTCTTGGTGCGTTGATTTTTTTGTCCATGAGTGTATTATCTTGAAGAAATATCTGGAGTAAAATTTTAAAGTACATTTTTTCCCTTTAATTTTAAAAGTAGCTTAGATATTTCTAAAAACAGACATGATATTAATCCCAATAAAAATTTCTCTTCATTTTTTTTTTACTTTTTCAAATAATTTGATAAAATAAACTTTCTTATTCAATTTTTGAACTGGGAATTTGAAACTTTATTTAAGTACATTTAATATCAGATATTTTTGTACATCAAAGGTTGTTCATGCTCAATTTCAATATGGAGAACAAAAGTCAATTTAAAAACTGCACGATAAAATGAAAAGAAAAAAATGTACAAAATATGTATAAAATGCTTGAAATTATGGTGGCTCCTAGAATTGATCGTATACTTCAGAAATTTGTTTGAAAAACATCGTAGCTGAATTTCCAAAATTTTACTCAAAGGTAAAAAATCAATATCCCTCCCCCCTTCCTCTCCTTCATAAACCACATTTAAATCTAAATAGTAAAACTTTTTTATTATTTCCAAAGTTCGTTAAAAATAAAAATATATGCAGTGGCTCTCAAAAGTGTTCGTACACTTGAAATTTTCTAAAAAGTTTAATATTTTCAACTAATAAAAATAAATATACTGGAATTAAATTTCAGAAAATTCAACATTGATGTAAAATTCGTTGGAATGACAGAAAATTCAACATTTTTGGTTCAGACAGGAGTATTATAGTTTGGAGAAGAAAAAAGAACTTCACCCCAAACATGGTGGTGAAGGTCCTCTTGTGAGCGATGTATATTGGCTTCAAGATTAGGTATTTTTGTATTTGTTGATGGTATTGTGTATCATGAACTTTATTTAGATCTCTTAGATAGAGAACAATTTGAAATTATCCACTCAAACTTTGGGTATTGGGGAGATGAATTAATTTTTTAATGAGAGGATGACCCCTCATCGTGCGCCTCTGGTGTCTCTTATAACTGTCCCCAAATTCTGAAAACACGACCTCAATTACCTGGTTTAAGCCCAGTTGAACATACTTGATGAGAATCTGAAAGAGTAAGAAGACATGACATATAAAAACAAAACGTGAAGTAAAAACAATAATCTCAGAAGAATGGAGGAACATCGATGCAGGAATTACAAAAAACGAATGGAATCTATACCAAGACATTTAAAAGTTGTTTTGGAAGCTGAAAGATATCCTACTAAGTACTAAAGTAAGAAAAAATACAATAGTTAAAACTATGGTCAGATTTTTTTTTAACTGTATGAAGAATTTCCTGGTGTAACTCTTAAGTAGTTTGATTAGTTATTAATTTTTCAAAATAATAGAGAGAGAGTTACACCATGTTTTCAAAATTGGTAATGTCATTCCAATAAAAGAACCAGTTGCAGATATTATTTAAAAAATTACTTTTCCGATATTTTAATTTTAATTAGTCGAAAACATTAAATTTTTTAGAAAATTTAAGATAGAAAAGTTTAGTTTATAAGATAGAAAATGGCAACACTTTTGAGAGACACTGCAGATGAGAAGGGAAAAGAGTGCCACACATAAATGTAATAGAACACCTAATTTTTTTCGCATTTCAATTCTCATACTTTAAATAAATTTATTAAATGTTATATAGCCTCCCGCGCGCGCCCGGTATAGTGGATAGTGACGCAGATTGCTGTACCATTGGGCCTGGGTTCGAATCCCGGAGAAGTTTGTAAACGTATAGTACCTTCGCGGCATGTAGGTACTCTAAATAGTCATCGAGTTGCAAGTCCTCTCGTGAGATTGGTGGGAGGCCTTTGACCACCCCCAGGGTGTTCTCCCTCTAAATTCTGGTGGAACCGAGCCAAATCGTGCTGTCACCTGTATGGTGTCCAAAGCTACGGCTAACGACAGGTTGTACTACTACCGTCTTGTCACGATGAATTTCGTGGGCTTTGATCTGATTTTACTTTCGATCAGATGGCATAAGTAACAACAAAAAATATTAACATTTTAGCAACTTTTTTTTATTTTTGTGTTTAGTTGATGTTTAAAGTATCGTTTGAGGTAACTTTGTTTACATAGCAAACCAATTCTACTTAATAAAGTAAGGAAACAACAAATATAATTCGATTTTTTTAATATTTTTATTATAAAAGTGGGGTAACACCTGCTAAATTATTAATTTTATCCAGCTGGACTGCTTATTGTTTGTTTATAAAGCGTATTTGAGATAGGAATGTGTAGAATTTAAAACAATAGTAAAATTGTCCATTCGATAAAGCTAATTCGAAAAAAAGACAATATTTTTAGTTAAAAGAAATGTGAAGAATGTACATTTGAGCTCTGTGTAAAAATTCCCATAAAATTTAATCAATAGTTTTCCTTTTTAATTTCGCCTGAAACTAGCGGACAAGTACTCAGATCAGCTGGTTTAAGAAGCCATTCTGCTAAAAGTAATTTTATATGGACTAAGGAATAGAAAATTGAGACTTAAGATTCCCGAAGTCAATGATAAAGCAATTAATATTTTATTGAAATCGTTTCTTGTTTGCACATGAGAGTCAATTTCGCATTTTCGATTCTAATAAGCGTACAAAAGAGTAGAGAAAGTAAAAATGAAGTTAAATCATAACATCTTATTTGGAATAATGTATCACGGTTGTAAAATGAATAAAGAAGGCATTAAAAAAATTTTAGATGATGCTGTGAAAACGATAAATTTTATAAAGGCAAAGATAATTAAATTCCAGATTATTTGTTTCATTATGAGCGGAATTATCCAGAAAATGTTGAACTCTTCTTTTACACTTGTGATTCAAATTAATTTTAAATAAATCAAGTCATAACAAGGCGCTATAATTATATGATGAAATAGGGTTGCGAAGTTTATTTTATTTACCAAATAGGGTTGCTGTGTTCTAAATATGTAAATATATTGAATACATATATGTAATAATTCCCTCCAGTATCCTTTTAATTATATAACTCTCTTTAAATAATCTTTAAATAACCTTTTAATTCTTTGGTTCAAAATTAACGCGTTAATCTTAATCGCAATCAAATAGCATTATTACATTAGAAAATATCTTTCCCGCCTGTTTTAACCAATCACATTTCTTGTTACAAAGGAGTCAATTGATCGTCACTGCCGGTATAAAAGCGAAAGTCTTTTGTGCTCAGCCCTCTTTTGTCTCTGACTCGTCGTCTTGAATATGTGTAAATAGCTGCAGCTCTTTGTCTCTTTGCATGTGATCGTCGCTGCTTTTTTGCGCTTTATCTGTGTGCGTGTTCGTCTCTGTTTTAATATGAAATTCCAATGTGATTATATGCTTATGATGTGTGTGTCAAAAAAAAAAAAGATGAATGTCCATTCAGAAGATGTTTCCTGAAACCTTGGGTAATCCTCAAATATACCAACACCGGCCAACGCTACGTATATATTATAAAAAAAAGTTAAAACCCTTTTCAAATGAATTAACTTAAATGAAAATTAATTGAATTTAAAGGACAATGTTCAAATATATATATATATAATGGATCACAAATTTTCAATTAAAAAATATAAGATAATATTTTTTAGGAGAGGAAACTAAACAGGTATTCGAGTACTGTAATAAATCAGAAGGCTTTCTTGACACAGTTATAAACATTTAAATGTTTTTTTAAATGGGGCGGAGGATTGATAATTACCATTGCAGACCTAATACATTTCCCAAGAACTGGTATCACTTTTTAGTGTGGCACCATATAGTTGGATAATAATTGCTACAATGTTATTTTGACATCCAGTTTCCTCGCCAGATAAGGGCATCTGAGCTCTGACGATGCAAAATTCTATTGGGAATTGATCTTCACCGAGAGTACCCAAGCCAAGCAGGCACTTTAACAATCTTTAATAGGCTGCATAATCATACGCTGTCGATTTTTTGCATCATGAAAATCCACTGACCTGCGCCGAAGTTGCGCTTGGGAGCAGAAGGCCAGTGCCTTGTCAACTACTTGACCCAGCCGGAACATTTAAATTTCTTTCGAAACAAATATTTACATGAAGAAATATTTTAACGTATGTGGCAATAAAAACAAAATATACAATGAAATATGACTGCAGACAACTTCAACAGAGTTAGACTTTGCCATTTTGTGCAAAAAAATGCAAGCTTATATATACATTAAAATATCTCTGTCAGAAAATATATAAGGGAAGGTGTCACCTGCAGCATTAAATATTATTTTTAGCCAGTAAGTTACATAAATTTTAAGTTAGAACTCTTTAGTAAGAAATACTGTAATTTTTTTTATATATATATAAAATGCATAAAAAATGTCGATGTACTTTAAGTATTTTTTAAAATTATTATTCTAAGTGTACGATAGGGTTTCCCCCAAACACCTAATAGGTCTAAGGATTCCATAATTCGATATAGTTTGAAGACCACTGTAGACTCTAACCATGGAGCACCACGAGCCAATTTTCGCTCAATAAGCAAATTATTTTTAAAGTAAAAAACAACATCAATTGGTGAGGTTTAACTCTGGCCACACACAAATGGTGTGGGATTTCTATAAACGTATATATTGAACAGTTTGTAAGCAGTCTTTGAGTTATGTATAGCTTATCTATTCAAACAAAGAGAGCGCGGACTGTATACTTTAAAAAAAAATTGTTTATTGAGTGATGGTTGGTTCGTCGTGCTCCGTGGTTAGAGTTTACAGACATACTGAAAATACAAATGTAAACAAAGATGACTACTCGTGCCCTCTGCACATGCGGGTCGTAACAATCCCTGCTCTAAGATATATGAAAATATGATAAAAGACAGATGTGTAATAAAAGCACAAATTATACAATCAAATTAATCTCAACATATAACTGAAAGATTTGTAAATTTTTTTTCAAAACATCTGTTTATATATATATTGTGAAACATGCCACGTATGTTGTTTTCTCTGGAGTGATACTCTCCTTTCAAGGAAATTGAGTTTAATAGGCAAAGTTAATTTCCCAGCGTGAACTTGAATAAAATTATGCCAAGCATGGAAGATGTCACCAGGCTTACCAGATTGGCAAAGGATACGATACAGCCAAGGAATCATCCAGAAGGCTCTAAGATCCATTCTTCTAGAAATTACCATGAGGCTTTATAAAGAAACTTTGAAACAAAGGTCGAGTCAGCGCAGGAGAGAATTCAGTCGTGTGCATTGATTGTGAAAAGAGAGAGATACTTGATTTGTCTTTTTTGATAGTGGCAGAGAGGGGTGTAGCTACCGCAGTATCAGCCGTATCAATGATAAGAGGCTTCAAACTGCAGGGGTCTCAACATATGTGAGGAAAAATTGTTAATATATTAAGGGGCCCCAAAAACGGATGTGTAAGAAATTTTGATACGGGGCCCACTCAGGACTTCCTACGCCAGTTGCTAGTGGGACTGTTTGAAGAGCCATTTCTGGAACGTTGTAACGTAGACTACTGTAATTAGTCTATTATAATATTTATTTGTGTATATACGTAGATTTTTCTTCGTGTAGGTGTCTGTCCTTGTAAATTAATAGATCTGTTGTTTTCCAAATAAAAAGAGTCGTCGGCTGCTTTTCCCTCAAACAAATTTGTAAAACTGCCGCTGGGTGGCGTGGTTAGTTTGTGGCTGACCTTCTGCGCCCAAGGTTGCGGGTTCGACCCCGGCCTAAGTCGATGGATTTTCATGATGCAGAAAATGGACAGTGGCCATGTCTTATGATTATACGGTATGTTAAAGATCTCTAGAGTGTCTGTTTGGCTTGGGTGCTCTAGGCAAAATTAAATCCTAGTACAGGTTCGCATCTTCAGGAAACTGGGTGTCAAAATTACCGGCGGCGATTGGTATCCGTCTATATGGAACCACACTAAAAAGAGATACCAGCTTCCGGGGTATGCACTAGGTCAGCAAAACTACTAGGATTTGGAAAAACTCCAATCCGCAGCCCATTAGAAATAAAAAAAAAATTAAAACTACAAAGGATTTCTTAGCAAAAACCTTCACGTGCACAAAAAAGTTTACGAAAATTCTAGTCTAAATTATTTGCATATTTTCCAACTGTACGAGACAGCAATCACACATCAACTAACATCTGTAAGAAAACAAGCAAATTTTAAAAGTTCAAAGTATTTCAAATACATTTTTTTTAAAAAAAAAAACTTATCTCTTGAAGTGTTAACTTTCACCAGTACACATTCACCATTGAAAAAAGATATGATGTTCGTATTAAAATGAAATACGATCTTGATACGAGAACATAAGGTTCTAAAGACACACATAAGAAAGGGAGGGTGGGAGGGAATTTAAATGAGGCATTTCCACAGCAACGTAAGCAAATATCGTGGAATCCAAACATACCACTAAAAGAGATAGCGATGGATAACGCGTCCAGATTTCTAACATTATCTCGCGCTCATCTTATTTGATGAAAACTGCTGAAGGACATCTAAATCTCGTAAGATTTCGAATACAACCTGAGAAACGGTATCAGCTGTGTGTGTGTGTTTGGCAACACAGGGTTGAATTCCCGTTATCTCTTCTATTTTGTAATACCCTCAAGGCATTCTCGTTTTATTTGTTTACACATCTTAGAAAAAAAACGGCCTTATAACGACGAGAAAAACGTTATCCTAAAGCGATACGAAATAGAAATACTTTTCTCGGGCAAATACAGCCAAGTATAGGAAACTTAAAGTGACTTACAAATTAGATAAATACCTTAGAAGTAATTCAACATAAATACAATACAAATAATTCATCATAAAATAAAGTTTTAATGTTTTAACCCCTTAAGGCTTAATGGGTCAATTTATTTGCTTAAAAGGTTAAAAAAACAAGGCGCATTTTTCAATTCCTACTATCAGTTCACACTCTCCTTATATATATATATCTTGTTCAAACTTTCAATCGTTAATAAAAAATACTTTTTATTCATCCACTCAAGTTCAGATGTTTTTTTAAACTTGTAGTGGATGACACTTAATGTTAATATAGTTTTTTCAAATATTCATTCATTAATTCTATTTAATTAATGGATAAATAGTAACAAAAACAAGAATAAAAGTCCATCACCATATATAAAAAGGAAAATCGCTCGTTATGTCCCTGTAGCGCAATGGATAGCGCATTGGACTTCTAATCCAAAGGTCGTGAATTCGAATCTCACATGGGATGGCTTAATTTCTGAGAATGGGTTTTTATTTTTATACTATGCTATTTTATTAAAATAATTAAATTTAATGAATGAATAAATAGTAACAAACAAAAATAATAGTCCAACACCCTATATAGAAAGGAAAATAAAAAAGTTCAAGGAAAATCGCTTTCTGCCACTTAATAGTGTGATTCTGTCATATGTATATACATATTTATATTAATTGTAACTCTTTAATAAAAAGTAACTAAAATAAAATTTTTCTTTGTTGACCTAAGTAGGAATTGACTTCAAAAAATTGTTTTTATATTACTTGTTTATTGCATGTAACTAACCATAATACTTAAAAAAAATGGGTTGAATTTTAAATTAATTTTAAATTTTAAAGTTTTCGCACTTTTTTTTTTCTTTTCTTTTTTTTTTATAATTTTGAAACAAAAACCCCTATATGTTTTCTTTTTATAAGTACACTCTGCTTGCTCTATGAAGAATGTTTCGTATATATCAAAAGAATTTCTCTCTCATGCTTACAAAAAAATTTCATGTCCGTACCTCTTTTTCAAACGGTTGAGGATTTTTTGTGTTTGTGCATACATACATGTGCACACTTTTAAGCATGGTGTAATACTCAGTCTTACATTGCAATGGTGACAGAGACAATATCGTATTTTTCGGATTACCTTTTCATTTTCATTTCTTCTTCAGCAAGAAATTGCGCATCGCCTTACCCTATTCTTTATAGAATATTTTCAAGAATCTTAATTCCTGCCTTCAATGAAAAATTCCCGTCTTCGCCACAAAGAAAATCCCGAATGAGAAGTATTTCAGTACCATGAACAGACTGCATCTCTTAAAAACACTAGCACTAATAATTTCGCTATAAGAATTAAAAATATATGGAAATCAAAGATAGAAAGAAGAAAATATACCAGTACCCGTATAGCGTACGGGCAAATCGGCCGTGGTTAGCTTTCGGTAGCCCATATGGTATACGGACAAACCAGTTAACCAGCACACCAATTCAAATCCTTTAACTAACGATTTTTAAATTGTGGGGAGCGCCCTCCTGGGGGAGAAGGCAAGCCTATCGAATGTTCAAAAATAAAAATAAAATATTTAAAAAAATTATTAATTTACTGAAAGGAAGAAAAACAAAATACATTCTGACTCAGTAAAAATGCATGCCAGATGTTTACTGCAATCTATTCTAATTTAAGCATTACAAAGGAAAAGTAACATATAATATTTTTATCCTTTTACTTAAAAATAACTTACTTGAAATATCCATTACTTTAGTACTTATGAGTAACAAATACAAAATTTAATACTTATCTTGATAATTTGTATTACTTATAGTTAAGGTCGTATTGTAACTTTAGCGTCAAAGTACATTATTACTACATTCAACAGATTGTTATTGTACAAGGTGGTGCAAGGAAAAATATGATTGAAATTTGGATTGCAAATGTTAAAAATTTGAGAAGTACTGTCTTAAAGGCAATTTCGTATAAGATAAATAAATGCACAGTCGCTGTCAAATGTTTGACTCCAATGTTGCTTCCCTGCATGGCCGTTATAAAGACAGCGAAGCCCTTTTAGAAGTTTCAAGTACTATCTTGTGAAATAATCGTCTTAAATTCTCCCAAATTTATCTTGAAGTGTCTAGTTTTTCACCAAATTTAACGACTTGGTGACATCTTGTTTCCAAATTTGTCACACCAAGATTACATCTACTTACTTAAAATGGTTAAAAAGTATTCGATCTTAGTATACAACGGCATGCTTAGCCCCAATATCCTTTCGGTAAGAAGGGCGAGCAAAGCTAAAAAATTCCTCTCAGTGGCGCTGATGAGGGTCAAGGCCTACTGTATTCATCTCAGTTTTCGTGATCTTAGTCACTGAAGTGTATGAGCAGATGTTTCGGTCAGGTGGTCAGTCTGACGTGAAGCCCCCAGTTCCCAAGCAAGCTTGGTACTCCTTTATTGGCCCACTGAAGGGTTGAAAGGCTGAGTCGACCTTGCCCAGTCTGGGGTTTGGGACCCGGACCTGTGGCGTGGAAGCGAGATCCGCTATTAGACAGCCACTGGGCTTCTATTTTTATCTATTTAAATAAAAGTTTTCTTGATTTTATTAGTTGGAAAATGTATCGAATGGAAAGCACTGCACCCCTTCAGTTTTATGCTGGGATCATCGTTTGTAATAAAAAATCTATATTAAAGGTCCCCAAACATTTTTACCTCATATACCCCTTGCTATGTTTTTTGGTTTGTAGTAGACCCCTGTTTACGTAATATTGAACTTTTGCAAATTTATCAACTTTTAAATGTCTTTTTGACAGTTAATATAGAACCAATTTCTTTAAAAGAATTAAATTTCTCAATGTATTGAAGTATAGTGTTTAAAATTTAAACTCATATTAATTAAATTGAAATTTATAATTAACATGTGTTAAAGCTTTATTAAATTGAAATTTAATTAATATATAAAATAACTGATCAACAAACAAATGTTTATTATGGGAGGGATGAATCTGGTGCATCAATAACAAATTTTTGACATTTGGTATCAATGTTTTCAGGTTTAACCCTAAATTTCCTATGTTAGTAATGCCCCGGCCCCCCCCCCCTTTCTTCTTTTTTTTCCCCTTCCTTCTTTTGTTTTCGAGATTGGCAATCGTGCTGAATCTCCTCACTAAGAAAAGCAATTAAATACTTTCTCATGATATTCTATCGCAGGTATGTCTTTTTAAACCTAAATTTCTTTTATCCGTTTCTAAACTTTAGTTTAAGATCTTCGTAAGTGTCTATTCCACTCAGTTCATATTGTAGTATGAATTTTTTTTTTTTTTTTTTGCATTATGACCGTATTAATTTATTGTGATTATGATAATACAAATTATAATCAAAAAAAATATTAATACAAATTATACAAAAAACATAAGACACTTAAACTTTGACATTAACTAACTATATTTTCGGAAGAAAAATGACAGTCTTCGCAATCCGCTGAAAACGCAATTTCTGCTATAAAACTATTCGTCTTTCCCGATAAAATACAGATCATAGAACCCGTGCTGCCATATGTCTTGGAACAGCGGACTTAAAAAATATTTCTGCTAAGTATCGTCAAAGTATTCGTAAAAATTTTTATTCTATGTAATTTTAAAGTGAGTGGTTCTTATAAGTACTGCGCGTCGGTAGATAAAAGGTTAACTCATTTATTGATTTTTATGGTGTAGTTTATACCTTTTCTAATATGCAAAATTAATTAGTGAATGCAATCATTTTGAAAAGGTGTGGCCTTTCAGTATTATGTGATTCCACAATGTGGCCTTGGAACCAAAACAATCGCCCACCTCTATTTTAAAGCATTACAAGAAGGTTTCTTTGTCTCTAATGAGAACATTTTAGATTTATATCTGTTGAAAGATTTACTACCGCTTCAAAAGGACACAAACAAATACTCTTTTCTATAGTGAAAGAGAATCATAACCGGAAAACTTCCTGATTCGAAATCATTTTATTGTGTGTGTGTTGTCTGCTTTAAACTAATACCTCATCATCTACTTTAACTTATTTCATTACTATTTTTATTTTGTTGATGTTCAATTGTGCTGTTATTATTTATATTCTTAAAATTGTTATTCATATTGATATAAATGTAAAATGTACTTTACTATTATTTTTTAATTTATAAATATTTTCTCGTCTTTTTTAAAAAAAATACTCGAATCAAATGAGATTCAGAAAATAATTTCAAGCGAATTATTTTTTAAAGAAATATTAATTTCACATTACTGTTGCTATTAATCATGAAAAAAAA
>BMAV01000168.1:702040-713752 GCA_019973955.1 Trichonephila inaurata madagascariensis
TGTCAGTTCACGGCGTGCGAAACGCCATTTGTGTAATTAAGAGTATTAGGAGTGAATTGTTGTGTCTTCAAATAAGAATATGTGAACTGTGTTTGCGACAGCCCAACTGCGCATGCCCAGTAATTCTGATACGAATGTAAAAAGTGTTGTGAGAAAAAAAATAAATGCCAGTCCACTAGAAACTGTGTCGTGATTGTGTCATGAGAATAATGAAGGAGTAATTAAGCTATCGACTAAAAGAGAACCATAAATATGGACAGTGTTTGCACCATAAAATTGGTTATTGTGCTAGAGACTCTGGAGTCAACTGCTTAAGTGTTGAAGTTGACCCAACAATCACAAAGGCGAAAACGAATAAATTATAGTTTAAAAAAACTAAAAAACACGATTTTATAGGGAATCGAACTAAAAAGTGAAAAAATAATTCTTTATATAAGAATGTCTATAAATTAATATCATTCGGGTAAAAGCGTGGGGTGCTCTATATTAATTGTTATAATTTCTTACTAGTTCGGTTCCGAAATGCTGACTTAGTGTAAAAATGTAGTATAAAGCACTCCATGCTCTTACCCCAATATGGCATTCATTTTCTCTTTAATATCATTTTATTCTTATATTAAGAATTTTTTTTTTTACTTTTTAGTTCGATTCACTATGAAAGCGTGTTTTTTAGTTTTTTTTTAAAACTGCTTTATTTTTCCTTATTTAGTTCAATCTGCAATAAAAGCCTATTTTTTTAGTTTCTAAAACTACCATTTATTCTTTGTTGAATTTATCCTTGATATTTGGAGCCGGAATTACGTGGCTGCTAGAATCGTTAAAACTCCGATATTCATTTATAAACACCCTGTATTTAGTTGCACTTTATTCCTTCTGAGTTTTTAGATATCAAAACACCTTAAAATGGAAAAGAAGACAAATCCCTAAAATGCAGATAGAAGTGAACAGTAAATTTCCTAATTGTTTTTCAAATATGTACTCTTAAAATTAGCATTTAATATATAAATTTGATAAATTCTAAATTCAGCTTCCCTAACCCCATCTCTAGATCATGTAATTTACTGGTTTGATTATTTTTTTTAATTAGAATTAAATCTCTTACTATATTTAAAAACTATAAAAAACTGTTAATAATTGCCAGTTACAAACGGTCTCTTAAAGCTCATACATATTGAGAGAAATAATCAGTAGCAATTTGAAAAAGATTAAATAATTTCTAAAATGCGATAAAATGAATGCATTAAACTGATTTTTAGTTTTAAAAAAATTAATGTCTATATTTATGTATAACCAATCTCAAATTAAAATTTATTTCAAATTAATCTCTAATCTGTTTGTTTTAATAATGCTCTAATTCAGATGATATATTAAAAAAGGTACGCACGTAAGAAGTTATACTTCTTTGGCGTAACAAGATTAAAATCTTTCTAAAATTCTTTAGCAGGGCAAGCTGGAAAAGGCTGGACGAAAGGCGGTCACGAGCAGAGCTGAACGATTCTAATCTTCAGTTAATCGGAGCAGCCAAACCTGAGATAATCACGATTTAAATAAATTTAAACACCCCCGCACAGGGACAATAGGACCAATAATATGGGGAAGGGGTCGAAGGCGGGAATGATCTGTCCCGTTCTGCATATTTCTCGACAAAGCATTTTCGTATCCGTTCCTACGGAACGCTAAGCAAAGGTTCGCTGACGCGGGTGTATAGCTCAGTGGCAGAGCATTCGGCTGTAGATCGAGAGGTCTCCGGTTCAAACCCGAGAAAATTAAAAAAAATTCCATTCAAAAATTAAAATAAATCTATCACAGAATATATACAGCCCATTTTTTGATAGTACGTGAATTTTAAATTTGTTATTAAGTGCTCATGTTTAAATTTTGAATTATTGTACGGTTACAATATCTACGAACATGAAAGTATATAAACAGTGGAAAGAAAAGAAAACTATGGACCTACAATGTCTATCAAAACATACGATCATCTGACTCATTTTCCATAATAACCTGTATATACGTCGAAGGATGTTTTCAAATAAGTTTTGGATATTGAAAGCTAAATTATGAAGTAAGATCTAATTTTGATTCCTAAATGTTTTATTTTAAAAATAATGGGTACTTGCGTATTATCGTAAACTATTGGTGACATTATGTGAAACGAAGCACATGGTTACCAATTCATCTCGTACAACACATAGGAAATCGCAGTTGCTAACTTGGCGAGTTATTAATAGAGTTGGTGATTGTTACGATAATATGTAAGTACTCACACCGATATCAAATTAGTTCCCAAATGAGTACTTACATATTATCGCAACCGTATTGGTGACATTATATGAAACTTAGACCATGTTTGCCAATTCAACGCGTACGACACATGTGAAATCAGGGTTACCAACTTGGCGAGTTATCTTGAACGCGGACATTGTTGCGATAGTACTTAAGTATCCCCCAAATGTTTTATCATAAAATTTATTAAGCTTCTGTTTACTTGAAAAGATCCATTCATTAAAAATTACCAAGTATAATGTTGATAAAAGATTCTGAATATTTCAAAAACAATTTGGTATTTACGAACTGTACAGTCGACCAGTTTCACCGAATGAAAAGACAACGCCAATTCAAAAAATGCTGCCTGTTATTATTATTACTGCTGTCATCGTTATTATTTTGTTCGAACGCGCATGGATTAGCTACATATTGCGGTAATGTCTTTGGATTTTATGAAATAAACCTACAGTTTTAGAGAATTGAAAACAGAGTAACTTTAGATTGTATATCAATTCCAAAATGAGTTGAGAGAACATGTTCTGAGTACTGGCAAGTGTAAACGAGCAGATGGCCCCCAAACTCTCTATTTGTTACTGTTTCATATGGGTTTTATGAAATTGGCCAGCGAAAACATATTTTACTGTAAAAAGTTGAGCGAAGTAGGTTGAAAAAAAGAATAAGGTGCTTTCCCGATTTGGCGATTTCATGGTGTGATAACGATAAAATTAATCAACAGAGAGCTATATTGGTAGTTGATTGATTATTCATTTGCGTGGCATCTTTGAAGCACTACAAGGGCACTATTAAAGAAGGACGTAATTTTGAACCAATGTCAAGTGACGAGGACGACATCTAAGACGACACTCAACTTTCCAAACTTCCTTTTCATGCCACCGTGAAAAAAGATTTTGAGCCCCGACGAATTGAATTTGCATCAGCTCTTCTACTCTCTGGGTCTTTAGTGGCACTAGGACTTAACGATTCGATAGTAACAATGCCGGTCGTGACCACTTATTACCTTGCCCAATAATTATTTTCAAAAGTATTACGTTATCAAATAAAAATGGCGGATACTTACGTATTATCGCAACCTATTGGCGAAATTATATAAACGAATCACGTGATTGCCAATTCAGCGCATACGACAAGTGCGAAATTGAAATTGCCAACTTGGCGAGTTATCTTGAACGTCGGCAGTGAGGTTAATTCATGTGACGTCATAGTCACATGATAGTGAAAGCCACGTGATTCTAGCCAATCAATTCAAAATCTCACGTGACGTCATAGTTACGCGATAAAAACTATCTTGTGTTTCCAACTAATCAGTTCACGCGCTCCTCCAACTAATCAGCTCTCTTTTGCTCTTTGCAGAAACTTTCTCTTAAAAAGTAGATATGTATACAAAATGCATTTTATTTAAAAGTATAAGCATAAAATACGATTTTTTTTTTTATTTTAAAAAAAAATCTTTTTGAAGAAATTTTTTTCCTTAACATTTAAACATCTTTACCCAAATATGAAATTTGAAATTTTATCTGAGTTTTACAAATAGAACAAGTACAATTAGTTTAATGTTTGTTTTGAATTCAATGGAGAACACGTGTTTATTTTTATCATGTGACTTCATGAATCAAGTCCATTGTTGCGATAATACATAAGTACCAAATGGCGAAATAGCATTAAAATTAGTTGCCTCAGTTTGGGTTCTAGCAGAAGAAAATTTTGGATGGTACTTTCGTGATATATATCCTCGACCAACTTCGCCAAGTGAAAAGGCATCGCCTTTTCAAAAAATATCGCCAAATGCTGACATCATTATTATAATTGCGTTTAAACGTACGCGGGAATGTTTTCCCAATTGGCTGTATATCGCAGCGTTTGGCGACTTCTTTTGATTTGGCGATATAATACGTAAGTGCCTTTCGGGACATATAACTTTTTAACCAATTCAGACGGGAAACCTGTTGTTTTGAAACGAGTTTGTGTCTAGCTGTGCGGTGCAAAAATATAATTTCTTTAGCAGCACACTCCAGATCACTGTTATAAACTATTGTCATCTCTTTGGCTGCAAAAAAATTAGTGTCACCACAACAAAATTTGAGCCACTCGAATCGCGCCATGATATCAAAACAGCAACAACAACGTGTTTTATTTGAAGATAAAGATTCTCGTGGCGCAATTTTGGCTTCGGCGACGCTAATACGAAATTACCAAAAAATCTTTTATGTTTGTCGAAGGAGTAGCATTCATAGAACTCCAACGTTCAGTTATTTTCACTCATTTTCTTTTATATTTTTATGTGTAACAGAAAATTCTCCTGTACATAATGCTCAATAAACGCTTTCATTGTTACTGTCATTACACAATTTCAAGAATTTGTAAGCGACGCGCATTTTCTTTCGCCCAATACTTAACGATAAGGGGGAAAAACAAAGATAAAATAATCCAAAAACATGTAGACGAGTTACTTCATTCACGAAAACAACATAAACACATTGCTTGTGTTGCTTAATGACTAAGTAAAAAGTTGTTGTGAGACCAATAGCCGTGCCTCCGTCAAAATAGACGTCAGCGCTTTCACCAAGTCGGCTGAGAGAGGCACAAACGTAAAAGATTGTTTAAAAACGCGATGGCGAACAGATTTGTCTAAAATTTAAAAAAGAAATTCCCGTGAATCAAAATTCTCAAAACCATGGATATTTTAGCAATCCCTGATAACACTAAAGCCTAGTATAGCCCATGCTAAAGTATAGGATGCATGCTAAATTTGACGATTTTTTTATAACGATTTTACTTTAGTTTTTTTTTTTGTTTGTTTGTTTTGGTAACCCTTAAATAGGTTGATGGCCTACTTTTAATGTCGCCAACTGTACTTAATTTTAACCAAATTAAATTGAGACGTATAAATAGATTGCTACTCATTAAGTCCTCCCTTAGCTAGATATGGAAATAACAATTGACTTAATTTTTGTAGGATTAACGTCGTTCTCTAAAGCCACAATGAACCTCGTAATTCTGAATTTTGGCCAAGTGACGAGGATGACCGTTTAATATGTAAAGGCTCAAACGTCCTCCCGTTAGTGTGGTGTGGAAGTTAGGAAAGAAGGGGAGGTGCCAGCTCAGGTGTCTTCCTAGTCACTTGACCATGGTTCAAAACTACGAAGTCCGTCGCCAAAGGCCCTCTTTAGTTGAATAGTGTGACGTTAATATTCCCTCACTCTATACGGCGGTCTTCAGCAGCATCAGGACTCGAACTCACGATATTCCGGTTAAAAGTTTGGGACTACTCGGCTATTGCAGTCATTTGGAAAAATAGAAATACAGGTATTAGCGTAAAGTTCATGTTGCCTAATTGTGCTTCTCAATATGAAATCCGCCACCATATAATCATCATTCACTTCCAGAGCGAAGTTAATTCGCATGAACAAGCGAACAGGAGTATAATTGATGTAGTCAGAATAAAAGATATGCTTTACAGTCCAGAGAGAGATTATCGGTAGAAAGATATATTAAATTATTTTTTAAGAGATCATTAAAAATATAGTCGATGATACCTCTACTTTCATTGATAGAATTTATTGTTTAGTTGTTCAATTTGAGTGCTCTTTAATATATGTGGCTTTATGTAGTGGTGTAACGAAGAATATTAGTCCCCTCCTCCCCTCCAATCTGCAAAGTTGAAGTTATGCCTTTAATATTTTATAAATTGGTTAAAAATGTACTTGGCGTCAGTCAGTCTTAGGGCGCCTTCTAGAATCCTGCCCTCCCCCATACATTAAATTATTTTCATTTTATTTACTGTGCTGTATTTCTTTTAGGTTTGTGCGATTTTTTATGGAAATCTCTTTATATTTCATGTTAAGCCATTTTACATTCATTTATAGGGTAACTGTATTTTATTCTGTGAAGACATGTTTAAATACAATTAAATTAAAAGTATTAAATTAAAACAATTTAAAACGCGTCTTCTTTCTCTCCCCTCAACGAGCCGCAGTAAAATTATCAAACATTGACCGGTCCGCGGCGGTAGAAAGGCAGGCAAGCATTGCGTTACGTCTCTCATTGGCTTTGTTCATTACTTTTAAATGGTTGAGCAATTCGTTCAAAGTCGAAATAAACCATTCAAACAAACGTTTCAATCCTTTCTACCTTATCAGTGTGAGTGAACTAAATGATTGAGCAAACCGTTCAAAATGGAAATAAACCACTAATAAGAGTTTCAGTCTTACTCTTTGGATATGAAAATTTGACCGTGTGACAAATGTGTGTGACCGTGTAGTTACTTGCATTCCATACATGTACACGTAAATACTACAAAGGTCATGTTAAGTCATAAAAAATAGAGATGTACACCTTCTTTTCGAACGTTCCCCTCACCTCAAAGAGGAGCCCCAATGCACACTCCTCTCGCCTCCTCACCATAAGGAAGGCAAGGTCACTGACCAAAAGGGGCAGTTGGAATGTGATAGATTAGGAAGGGGAGAACTACTCGTGACGTGGTGTTAACCGCACGCTCTTTGAGTGTAACTGTATTAGATTGGAAAAAATTTTTATACAATCCACGAAGAAGTTGTTCAGAGACGTCTTAAAACTCTTTGAGGCCCAGAGAAATCTTAAGATTTTTAAGGCTCTGGACCCCTATGCAAATGTAGGCCCTACCTGAGATCTTTAGAAGTAGACAGTATGTAGCATGCATTGTCAAATACTCGTTCAAAAGGTAATTTGAAAAAAAAAAATGAATGTGTACTATATATATTCCCAATCTCAGAAACCTAGGCGCAAACCGGCTCAACCGATTGCCGTATTTTGACTAAATGAGTTGAATGACTGTTTATGGTATTAGGCCTAGGCCTAGACATAGACAACGGTCATCACATAATAACACAGTCTTACCACTTTTACCAATTGATATACAATTTGAAGATCCCTGGAGATGGAAGAGAAAAATCTCCACCGAAACAAAACAGGAAAAGTAAGAATTGAAGGAGGAAGGAGGGGGTGCTCTCGCAATGGAGAGGGGGGGGGAAGCGTAACTATTAAAAAGTCTGGGGTAATGGGGAGGTTAAAAAAGGCTCTGACCATGATACCATTGATGTCTGATCTACAAGATACCTGAATCAAATTACCCAATTTGGAAAACCAGTATATTTAACAGAAAATTGAAATTCATAACAAAAGTGTAATAGTAAAAATGTACCAGTCATTTTCAAGTGGGCTTCCTTAGTAGCCCTGAGGATATCCAGCTGTTAGTCCAATTCCAGCCAGGTTCTGTCCCAACAGCAATAATAGAGGTTATTGAGACCCAATGGGTATGTTTAGAGTAAATTCTGGATTTGATGAAGCGCCAAAAGAAAGCAATCCAATTTAGTGATGTCTGGAGGCCTTGCTGTTCGTCAAATTGGACTTCTTCGTCCTACTGATTGCTAAGGAAAATTCTATCCAAAAAGGCTTGAACACCTATGCTCATGTAAGAAAGGGTCCCATATTGTTGAAAGATAACAGATGGTTGTAAATGTGGCATTTGGGAGTATTGAATAAACTGGCTACATGCCCAGATAAATGTCACACAGTCTCAGCAAAGAAAAACGGTACTGTTTGATTGACATTAACGTCGCACTCAGAAGCTTCACCTAGGGCTATTAGCAACGGACCTCGTAGTTCTGAACCTAGATCAAGTGTTGAGATTGAGACCTGAGTTGGCACCTTACTCTCAGAATTTCCCCACCATTCCAACGTTAGGACTTTGAGACTCGACATCTTTAACATGCATCAGCCCCTCTATACCGAGGGTATTGGCATAAGGATTGTAACCTATGACACAACAGAAGCGTTGCTGGTCGCGATTTAGCAACCAAAATTGGAGGTCGCAAAAAATGTCCTACATCTGTATTATTTGAAAAAACACCTCACACACACACACACACACATTGATTTTTGTTCTGTTTCTATTGATTGTTAGCATTGGCACGTGTAAGAGCCCTCGTATTCTGCTCGAAGAATAAAAATTATCATTAAAATCTTCGAATTCCTAGCCAGTTTTGCCTAATACTGATAATACATTGCTAATATACTGTTTAAAATCAACTGTTAAAATTAAGGATATTTGGTTCGAACACCCTGTAGATGAATCTGTATTTACATTTAACTATGAAATATAATTCAATAAACGTTGGAGGAAACTGGAAGAACCGATGTGAATTACACTCTATTTAACCTATGTACGGGGAATACCCCATCATGGATTTTCTGATCCTATGTCCCATTAAAATGTGTTTCATAAGCTCCATGACTGAATAATTTCAGTTCTATTTTTGTGTTTGATGTTGTTTGCATTCCATTTTACTAATAGGAGGAGGGGATAAAGAAACAAAGAACTGAAAATCACTCTACAATTATCGTAAATTTGAGAAAGAGATTAAAAATCAATTTCACTTTTTTTATAGCATACTATCTCCATTAGAGTTCAAGATAGAATTAAGTATTAATTATGGAAAAGGTTTGAGTACATATATAATTTTTTCTGACTAAACGCTTCTTGCATTTTCTTAATTTATAATAGGAAGAACAGTACGAATTGGGGATTCATGGATGCAGATGTATGTTAGGGAGTAATGGAATTATTTGTTACAGTTCATCGTTTTTCTCTTTCTTCCTAGGCTTATGGTGGCCAGGAATCGAGTGGTCATGGTCTTGAACTCGTGAAGGACGAGTCGTGAGTTCAAATCTTGGTGTTACTGAAGATTCTTCGTGTAGAGGGGCTAATGGATGTTAAATCTGTCGTTGCTATAAATTCTCAGGTTGCCGTGGTGTTCCTGTTTGGAGAGTGAAATACCAGCTCAGATGTTGCGCTCGACATTTGACCAAGGGTCAAAATTATGAAGTCCACCGCTAATATGCCTTGCCCAAATCAATCCCAGTCATGTGGTTGGGGAGATACATTTCTAAATTTTTTTTTAAATTTTGGGAACATTTTGAACAGCTTAGAGCAGTGGTCTCCAACCTTCGGTTCACAAAAGAAACATTAAATTATTCCCCTTTTATTTACTGTGGTATATTTTACTTGTTTGGGCTACTTTTTATGAAAATCACTTTATATATTCCTTGTTAAACCACTTCATATTCATTTTTTGGTGTAGCTATATTCTAATCTGTAGTCACGATTAAATACAATTAAATTAAAATTATTAAATCAAAACAGTCTAAAATATAAACAATCAACGTCCTCCCCCTCAGCGGACCGCGATAAAATTAACAAACGTTGACCAGTCAGCGGCGATAAAAAGACTGGGTAACATTGGTTTAGAGTATGGACTGCCGCACAGATTATATATATAGTGATTTTCGCTACATTTGAAGCACAAAAGGATTATAGTGCAATATTTAGAAAGATGGAAAAATATTTCACACATCTGTATCATTCGTCAAAAAGTTACATTTTCTCTAAGACTTGATTTTGTTTTTCATATAATGGCCTATCAAATACATTTATTTCCTTGTGATTTTGAGCTGTATTCAAGTCACACAAAGACGACATCTAAGCTAGTATCCTATGCTCCAAATTTACACACCATTTCAACTGAGCATCGACAGAACTCACTTTCTGTATTGCAGGTTCTTAGTGGCAACAGGACTTCAATCCAGGACCCCAAAATAAAAACACCAGCCCCGGGGTCGAGACCATTGCCGGTTGAGATAAGATAAAGGAGCATATTTCTCATTTGTTTTTGTAAGGTCTCGCAATGTGGGGATTTAAATATCAAACTAGCTAATTCTTGAATTATTGAGCTGGGACTGGTTTCAATGGGGAACCGTGTGGATTACTAATTTTAGTATTCTTCTTCCAGAAATTCACTTGTATGAGCTGCTGAATTATTAACATCCATGGGCTGATAGAACGAAGGGCCTGAATGCTGGACATATTTTTAAAATAGATTGTTATAGTTTTTCCCATACTTTTTTTATTTGCAATTTTTTTTTGGTCGACATGGTTTCGTTTACATTATTAATATAAATACTAATTATTGGTAAATTTTAAAGTTGAAAAAGGTTTAGATTAACACAGGGGTCTCGGATTCAATTCTAAACTCTTTGATGAGGTGTTGATACAATTTATTAGAGAGTATAAGAGAGTTAATTTTCTTTTATTTTTGCTCAATGAAAATCATCATAGTCTCAGTTAGGAAATGGACAGTGCTTGAAAATAGCTTAACAAAACAGTTTTGATCAAAACTAACTTCAAATCTTTTTCCGTAAAAAGGTGAAATTTAGATTGCACAAGGAAGGTTCAATTAGATTTGGTTCTCTTGGCTGTTCATTATCATCCATTTCCGTTCGATTAATTTTGTGTGGCTATAAAAAACCAGCCGTCCATCCGGTATAGAGGTTAGCGACTCTGACTGCTGTGCCAATGGGTCAGGGTTTGAATCCTGGAGAAGGCAGGGATGTTTGTAAATGTATAGTGCCTTCGCCGCATAGGGGTATTCTAAATAGCCGTCGAGCCATGTCTTCTCCTGAGGTTGGTTGAAGGGGAAGAGAGGTTGGAGGCCCATGATCTCCCCAGAGAGTGTTCTCCCTCAAAATTGGGGTGGAAACAGGCCAGATCACACTATCACCTGTATGGTGCTCAAAGCCACGGCTAATGATAGGTGTACAAACTAGAGCTTTGCCATGATGAATTTCGTGGGCCTGGATCTGACATCGTCAGACAAGTGGCATTAGCAACAACAACTACATAGAAATCCATTTCGATAATATAAATTAGTTAATTCATGACGCTGTTAAAAAAATAACACTGATGGAGTCCGAAAGTGGCACATTCCCCTTTAGATAGTTAGGATGATGGTGGTGTCCATGGCCGGTATCAGTGCATTGAGATCCCGATCAGTTCCAGATTGTATCCCAGAGTTTAGAGTGGTAACTAGCCTCAGCGAATAGCAATAGTAAATTATCACTGGAGTAACTAGCTTTGAGGGGGCCTTGTATCAAAATTCCTTCGGGACACTTTTTTAGATATGGGAGCCCTGTTAGTGGGACTGTAGTTACACATGTTCGGGCCCCGTATCATTGATGCAGCTGATACGGTGGTAGCTACGCCCCTGTAAATTATCCTAAATGAAAATAGCTCGCAGAATTACAAGTTGTGACATCTCACGCGCCCTTCCTCTAACATAACCTCTGTGTTCTTTGACGGCCACGATTAATGGCAAATCTTTTCCAACCCAAATCCAAGAAGTGAAACGAAGCATAGATGCAAATAAGATAACCTTTAAAAGGATAGAAGTTTTAGTGGGAGGAATGGCAATTTAGAGAAAGTTCTGTTCAGAGAAGATAGAAGTGTTGATAGACGGCTTACCTAGAATCAAGACACCCTCTCGTCCTTATAACCAAGGTACATACCATTGTACGACCCTTAGGAGAAATATTTGAAGTAGATTGGACGTTGAG
>BMAV01000168.1:715340-735083 GCA_019973955.1 Trichonephila inaurata madagascariensis
TCACCTGTAGGGTGCTCAAAACTACGGCTAACGACAGGCGTTACTTAGCCCTTTACCATGATGAATTTCGTAGGCCTTGATCTGGCCTTTGCAGATCAGGTGGCATTAGTAACAACAACATAGTGTCAAAAGGATGTATGACAATGGACTTATTTTATGCTGCATATGTAAAGTAAAATTCAAGTTTTGATTCATACAGTTATTGATTTTAGTAACAACAAAAAAAAAATAATAATGATTTATTATTAATACCATTACATTGCAGTCAGAGATTAGCTCCTATATGATATAATTATAGGTTAAAACGATTTTTGTCTCATAGAAAATTACAAGCTATTTTACAACCTTATTATTCATTTTAAATTAATAATGTTTAATTTTTTTACGCATCTTTGGAAACAAAATAATTTCATTCTATTGTGACGGGCTCACGCGTCTTTTCTGTTACATAACCTCTGGGTTCTTTGACGGCCAAAAAAATACGGGACGTTTGTTATTTCCCGTATATGAGAAAATTTATTGATCAATATGTCTCTACATGCCATATGTGCCAAGTTAATAATTATAAAAACGCGTTACCAGCTGGTCGATTAAATCCGATTGTATCAAATTATCCAAATGAGATAGTTACGTTAGATTTGTTAGGTCCGTATCCTACATCGAGAGTGAGACGAATCGATATGTTTTAGTAATTACCGATCATTTCAGCAAATGGGCTGAAATTATACCTCTTAAAAAGGCCTCGGCTCGTATAATAGCGGATACTTATTTTGATAATTTTATATCGCGTTGTGGAGCTCCAATAAAATTAATAAGTGATAACGGTCCCCAATTTATATCCGAAATTTTTGAACATTTAAGTGAAAGATAAGGCATGTGAAGACTGTTGTATATAGACCTCAGGCAAATAGAACCGAACGCGTAAATCGCGATCTGGTGCAAATGATTGAAAATTATGTAAATGATCAACACAATACTTGGGACCAATTCTTTCGTGAATTTACTTATGCTATTCGTACAGCAGTGAATGAAACGACGGGAAAAACCCCTGCGGAATTATTTTTGGGTCGAAAGTTGATTACCCTATTTCAAAAATTAGTCATGGTTTCGGACGGAACTGAATTTGCAGTAAGAGATATTGAAAAATTGTTTGATGAAGCTAGACGAAACACAAAAAATAAACATGTAAGATGGGCAAAATATTATAATAGACGCAGGCGTGATGTACAAATTAAGGTGGATGACTGGGTCTTGTTAGAAACACACCCTTTAAGTTCAGCAGCAAATAAAGTTTGCACTAAGTTTAAACAAAAATTTGAAGGTCCGTATAGGGTGTTAGAAGTAAGAAATAATGTTATAATATGGAGGTCAGGAAAAAGGTTAACCGTCAATGTTGATCAAGTGAGAATATATCTTCATAGGAAATGTGACGAGTTTGAGATAGGAGCAGGTATCTCGGATAACATTAGTTCACGTCAGGAAACGAGTAGTTTGGAAAACGTACAACGAAGATCAAATGAGTCGCAATAAGGTAAGAAGAAAGGGTCTGATGTAAAACGTGAGTTAGAGGAAAAAGGGATAAATCTTAAGTCAAATGAATGTGAGAAACACACAGATAGGGCCGATAAGCGCGGACCACTTATCAGATCACTACCTAGCTCTTTTTCCAATAATAAAACAAAAACTTAAAGAAAACGACAGGAAAGATTGGGATATAAACGATCGCATGGATCTTGGTCAAGTGGACTACAAAGAAAATTGCAAAAACGTGGTGACCATAAAATCAGTAAAAGACCATTGTCATCAGATAATAATATTTATATAAGTAGGAAGAGGAACCGAAAGGAAGGAGTAGTGGTTCAAGATAGTGCACGTTATAACCTAAGACCACGCAAGAAACAAGACCAGGAGTCCCGACCGGCCAATGGAGTGAAGTCAAATCAAGCTAGGAAAAGTCGAAGAGAAAACTACAGACCCTACATCAGGCAACAGACGGGATCAAAGAGCACCCGAGAAATGAGAAGAGGAGCGAAAAGTAACAGCACGCTGTCACTGGAAGCTCTAATAGGTGACGACAAGCCATAAAAATCAGGTTGTATTGTTTCATTTTATGCTCTTTCCAACAAGTTGTCGGAAGAATTATTGCAAAGAAGGAAGTCTCGGGCGGTATTTAAAAATTATAATCCAAGCAAAAGTTGACACTACAATGAGTGTATATATATTTTTTTTGAACTTTTGACTTGTAAAATTTTTTCTCAATTGATGGAGAAAACAATTGTAACTATGCATTTGTTTACTTCGATGTATGACTTCGTTGAGATGCGACAATTCCTTTGGTTATTTGTTTTAATGATTTATTGAAAAATGTTTGTAATCGTATAGTGTGTGTATATATATATATTGTTATATTGTTTCATATTAATGTACATCTGGTTCAAGGAAGCGTGGCGTAGACAGGATTCTAACAATAACATTAACGGCGCAGCGCGACAATGGGAATTTTATGGAAGAACCAGATAAAGTGTGTGGATAAAAATTTGTTGTAATTTAAAAGTGATATATAATGTATAAAAATTGTGTGAAATATACTGGTATTATGTGAATATAGATTTTGCCAAGTAACTTAAAGAGTTTTTATTTCAGGGTGACTGACCCTGAATTCCGGATAGGAAACAGTTTTTTTTTTTTTTTTTTGAAATTGTAAATCCAACATAATGGATATAACAAATGTTAAACAGAAGAAGATTGTATAAAGAAGCAAATTTTTTTGTAAATCCTACAAGATTAATGGGCTATACCCATATTTGTTGTAGAAGTGAGAATCTACCATAATTGAAATACATGGCTATTGATGTTGGTCTAATTAGTTGAGTAAAATTTATTGTGGCTGTCTAGAGTTTAAATTAAGGAGTAATATTAAAAATTAAATTTAAGATGAATAATGAAAATTAAAATTTAAAATGAATAATGAAATTTAAAGTTTAAGTTTAATATTGAAAATTAATAGTTATAATGAAGATTCAAGGTTAAAATTTAAATAAAACTTGGAAAGTAAGGAGATTCAGAAATAAAAATTTAGGCGCGTAATTTCTTAAGGGCCATTAAGTCCCTCGAATAAATCACGTTTTGCTTCTTGGAGGGGTTGTGACGGGCTCACGCGTCTTTTCTGTAACATAACCTCTGGGTTCTTTGACGGCCAAGATTAATGGCAAATCTTTTCCAACCCAAATCCAAGAAGTGAAATGCAATTGTGAAATGCAAATAAGATAGCTTTTAAAAGAACGGAAGTTTCAGTAAGCAGAATGGCAATTTAGAGAAAGTTATGTTTAGAAGAGATAGAAGTGTGAATTGACGGCCTATCAAAAGGATTACCAAGATTTCTAGCCATTACTACAAGGAGCATACTATTGCACGCGTGCCTAAAAGTCTCTGAACAGGGATTGAACCATAGCTTGAATCAAAGTAGGACTGATTATTTGATATTAGGACTTGTAATATTATCAGAATTGAAAGTAGGCGGATAATATAATTATTTAGATAAGTGATCCAAGTTACGTGATTAGGTTTAACTACAGCTGTGTGTTTGGTTTATTTTCACTTAATATAAGTTTATCTAATTTATTAGAAATTTAAGTTATATTCTTAATAAAGTCATATTAAGAATTTTAAAATGTCGATTCATTTCGAGAATCCCACACCTCTAATTCACGCTGACAATCAAAGATATGGTCGCCATAGAACGACCATATCACACTATGTAGTACTCCAGAAAATAAGCTATATATTATATGTATATAGATATGAGGCCGCGGTAGACTAGCGGTCAAGGGAACAGATTCGTGGCAGGCATGTCATGAGTTCGAGCTTTGTACCGCTAAAGAGCCGCCATGCAGAGAGGTCTGTTGCACGTCAAATATGTCTAGGCTGAAACGTCCTCCCATTGGTGTGGAAGCAGAGGCTTAACTACCGCCGTATCAATGATACGGGGCCTCAACAAGTGTAACTACAATCCCAGTAACAGGGTTCTCATATCTAAAAAAGAGCCCAAAGGGATTTTGATAAAGGGCCCACTCAGAACTAACTATGTCAGTGTGTGAAAGTTAGGAGAGGGGAGTAACATAAGTCATAACGTAGTTATGTCCTTAGCTTTCAGACAGAGCGTGTTAGGTTTTACTTATAAGTTTCAATAAAATTAGAATTATTTTAATGTTTCAGGTAGCCCCTATTTAGCTTAAATTCTAAGTTTAATTCTCTGATTTTTGTGTGATGATGAATTCATTATTGTGCGTGGCGAACTCGAGATACAGACAATATATCTTACGCAGCCAAGCCAATTTTTGTGATATTTTCATGCGTATCGGAAATAATAACATTCATTTGCAAAAGAAGAAATAGATGTGTTTGAAAACAGACTTATACAAACTATTTGTGAAAAAATTGCTCTTGTGGTTATTTTCTTAGAAAAGTGACATTTTCTTGTGGAAGACTTAAATTGAAAATGATTATTTCCCTGATGAGTATTCTTACATAGCAATTTCAAATACAATTTGTATCTAAGATATGAGCAGAAAGAAACTTATTACATACCTATCAAACAAAAAAATTGAATTAAATACGCTAAGACAAATAAAAAAGATATCTCTACAAAAAGTAAAACTGGAAGTCTATTTAAACCTTTCTCCAAAAATTAAAAGTGGAGGTCTATCAAATCCTTCCTCTAAAAATTAAAACTACTTTCTAAATTCCATCTTTATTCTTAACCCTATGGGCATTGTTTATGATACCGAAGAAAATGTAAACGTACATGTTCATTCAATCGGGGATATCCCAAAACATTAGCACGGATTTAAAAAAAAAATGGTGCGTGGAACGCCATGCGATAGAAGAGAAACTTCTTTGGTGACGTTGGAACATATTGATTATTTGTCCTATTATTCCAAACTGATCGTGTACATGTCTCAATCACCTAATTTGTATGAAAGGTATTCGTGGCGAAATGAGTCTTTCTGATACCAAATCCAAAGTAGGGAGATGTGCTGAAATTTCTGAGTTTACACAAAACCATTATATTTTGATAAATTTGGTATGCTTTTACTACTTAAACTTTGTCGGCAATTGTAGTGTTTTAATAGCTTCAAAATTAATTCCCGGTAAAATATTTTGTGCTCAGTAACAAGAGTTCTCAAATAATCTCAAAACCATAATCTATCATAAATCGAACACCAGTGAACTAAAGGATTATCAACGAATCGCTTTTCAAAATCTTTGTGAGCATTTTAATGGGAATCACAGTCTTTGTATCGTAAGATAGAATTTATTTTCGATTCACATGCAACCACTCAGGAAAGGCCATTTCTATCAAGGCTCCCCAACATCAGAGCCCAAATACATCCAGTACGGGACGGAGGAACGCTTCGCGTTCCAGTTCCCAATGATGACCAGCGTCGTCGATTCACATGCATCAGTTCCAACACGCACTAGACTTGTTGAGGGCTCTGTAGTTAATGGCACAAGATGGTTCACAAAGTCCGTATTAATCTGTGCTGTCATTAGAAGAGTCTCAATAGCATTTTTCCATTCCTTAAGGTCGTATCACACGTACACGTTTTCAAGCAATTTTTCGTCCAATTCGTGCAATTTTTACTCTGTTGTTATATCAACGACTTTCGAACAACTTTTTGCTAGTGAGTGTAAAAAAATTGTTCCAAATAAAAATTGCTTGAAATTCTAGCCAATGTGGTTCTTCGGCTCCTCACGTCATAAACAAGATGGCGGCTTCGGTTTCGTCTAACACATCAGATATGCCATATAATATTTTAATGGTGTATAGTATTTTAACGGCGTATAATATTTTAAACAGGATGGTGCTCAATTTCTGTTTACGCTCATCAACAAAAGCGCAAACGAAATAAAAGAAATAATTTTGGATGTTCGTTTTCCGAAGCAGAAAAATCGGCGAGTAATTTTTCAATGTGGAGATAGAGCGTGGCTGACGTCAGAGCATGTTGTTTTGTTTACGGCAACCCTTCCCTCTAGGTAGGACGAAAAATTTCTTGAAAAAATTGTACCAAAAATGTACGTGTGATACGGCCTTTAAACTGGGCATTAAGAGAGTATTTTCCAGTGGTTTTTTTTCGTGCTTGATATTCTCTCATGTACTCTGATCGAGATTTGGCAGTAGCACTTGATGAATTTGCACTATTTTTTGTCACTTTTTCGACTAGACTCGCTGCTAGTTTTTTTTTTTTTCTTTTTCTTTCACGGAACTCTTTTCCTCTCTGTGCATTTGATTTAGGTATTTTGACTAGAATTAATAGTAATTCAACACAAATGAAAATTAAAGAAATAAATTGGAAACCGAACACCTCGCCATATAGCCAACAAACTAAAGAAAATTTCAAAAAGGCACACTTTTGCTGCGAGAGCTATTTTGTCTACACCGTAATGCTCACAATGCACCTGATACGACCGTTGATAATGTTCCCGGGTTTGGGGGAAAAGGACCCCCAATCGGAAGGAGGGTAAGTTGACCAGTCGGAGACGTGGGCAATTATCCAATTTTTCACCGATATGACGCAAGTCACGAGGTGTCCCCGCTCCCCCTTTTCCTCCTCTCGCTCTCTCCTTACCATGACGACGATTCGGGAGGATGGAGGGGCTGGGAGACTACTTCCGTTCACTTTTTCACTGTTACGCAAAACTGGGCAATTTTCTCATTCACTATCGAGCCCGAAAAAATTTCACTTAAAAAAAAAGACTCTGCGCATTCATTTCCACGGCAATTCTAAAAGACTATCTGTACAGCACTTTTTACAAAGCTTTTTTCCCCCCTTTCCGACCATTCAACCAATACTGCACCCCGTTGGCCTCACCATTTGATTATGGTTTTGAATAGTTGTTAATTTTATTGAAATTGCGCATGTGTTCTGAAATCGACTATATCTGTCAATCATTTCTTAACCACACCCCGTTGCTATAGTAACGAAGGGCTACCTTTTTACAAACATTAGCGCTTTGACGTCATCCGAGTTGCAAAGAACGACATCTGTTGGATAAAGGAAGTTTTTGAAATATGGACGTCCGCCTTATGATTGAATAGTCATAACATGATGAGGAACAGAATTAATAAAGAAGCTTTCTTCAAAAGCATTTGTATATATCGTATTAAGAATATTTCGCTATTCACTTAAATATGTGGATCAATATGTTATCTCATTCAAATAGCATGGAGAGCCGTGAAAACGTAATTTTATGTATTTTATTAGATCAGGGGTGTCCAACTTGCGGCCGGGGGGCCGCACGTGGCCCGCCTTGAATAATTTTGCAGCCAGCGAGATTCTTTTAACTTTACAAAATTCGACTATTTTGTACAATATTTTTTTTGTTTAAAGAAGGGTTTTTTTTTTTTTTTTTTTTTGTAAAAAATAAATCACATAAAGGTTATTATTTTATCACGTTGCTTCTGTTACTTCGAATCTCTATTTTTTCTAAATTGAAATTTATCAAACATAAATCGTGCTCAAACTTAACGCATGAAAATCTGCAACATCAATTACGATAAGCAAATACGCATGCATTGAGATCGACTTGCGAAAACTAAGTGAAAGAGTTGAGAAACAGATATCTCACTAATTAAATAAATTAAACATTATTTGATCATTGCGTCATTATTATTATACTATCTATGTTTGTATACATGAAAAACAATGAAAACAATAATAATATAGCAGTCTGTTTTTAAATTTTTACTCCAACAAATGTTTGTAATGGATCCAAATCTAATATAAAGATATATGTTTTTATATGCGGCCCGCGGAATAGTAAAGTTCTTCCGAAGTAGCCCGCGAGGTCATTTGGGTTGGCTACCCTTGTATTAGATGAACAGTTGGGTAGATAATAATAACAACGGGCATTACTATAAAATGTGTGGTTTAACGTTATGTTATTAATAAAACTTTTAATATTCTTAAGATAATAGGATTTGATAGAATACAAAATATAAATTTAAACACTAATTTCTCATATAAAATAAAATATCTTAATTTACAAATAATTAGGGATATTGGCATAAATGCATCAGTTTATTCAAAACTAAAAATAAATTCAATAATGACTCAAGAATAAAGTTATACAATAAATATAAATATCCTACCTTTCTTTATATCCAATTTCCTACATAAAAAACGTGGTAACGTGAAGCGTTATGTTAGAAGTCTCAAGCTTTAATGGAAGACCGGTAAAGTAATGGTTAAAACTGGGGAGAATTCTTTGGTCACATGAGGGGGAGTCTCTATCTCCGCGTGGGAGAATCAAGACTGCCTTGGTTATGCTTGGTGGAACTCCAGGGCTAGAGGTCATATTGACGTTGTGAGAAAGCACTGGGGTAAAAAAAGGTATGGGTGGGCAACCACCAATGCTTTGAGAAACAGAGGAAACAAACGTGTTTTTGCACATTTTTTTACAGAAGTAAATGATACGTGTGATTGTACACACCATAGATCTTGTAAACAACCTGTGAGATCTTGTTATTTTAAAAGCATTGGTGCCTAAACATTCGCATACATCAGCGCATTTTTCCCACGATCACCTTACGTAAACAATATGCCTTTACTTCTAATTGAAAAAAAAATTGTGAAAAATTTTGCTTCTGGTGGCTGTCTTTTGTTCGAAACAGTTGAGCAGTTACGAATTTGTAGTCTGAACTAACATTTTTCTGACTAACTTCGCACCGTCGATCCATGACGATTTTGCACAGGTAATAATTCTACTAAATTTTGTCTTAAAAATAATAAATAATAAATGATGATTTGATTTTCGAAAAAGTTTCCCTTAAGCTGTGCCCCTATGTAAAACAAAGCATTTTAAAACAAAACAAAACAAAAAAGGCTAGAAATTTATATTTAATTCCTTAGTTTAGTGCTCCTCAAACTTTCAATATTTTCTACCCAATATTCAATCATAATTTTCATCGCACCCCCTCCTTCTATGCAATAACAATCTTTTGAGTTCAATAACACTATACTTTGATGCTAAAGCAACAGTAAGACTTTAACCTCTTAAGTGCCACAGGTGTATATAAACGTCTCGCTCAAACAAAACATTAATTTCCATGGACATATATATACATCTTTCCGAAGTACGATCTTTTCTGTGCAATGCTATCCAGAAAATTACCCCAAAGGCTTTGGAATGCAGTAAAAGGACTTTGACAGAGTTTGCGAAGGATTTACTTTATTCAGGGAATTTGCTTTTATTTATTCCTTTTCTTCCTATCACATACGCATGCCCATGTGAAAAAAGGTGGCATTGGGGAGCGAATCACGTAACTTTTAATCGGCAGTTAAGGGAATAATTATAAACCGTACAAATTCTTAAGATAAGAGTTAATTTTTGTATGTAATTTTATATGTGACAATTCCATCAGGTCATTTGGAATTATTAAACTTGTTCTTAACTTTGTATTGTTAAATTAATTATAAAATACATTATATGCAGTCTTGATACATTTATAAGTGTATTATATCAGTGTAAATGTATATTTTATTTTTTATTATTTCAAAATATATTTGTTTTGTTTACTTTCAGTGAATTAAATTTTTTTAAAAATAATCTTTTGTTTTTGAATTTTCAATATGCTCGCGCTCTCCTAGGGAGGAGGGGGGGGGGGGATGCCTCACAGTTTGAGAAACGCTGACTTAGCCCCTTTACCGTGTCACCGTGTTTACTATTTTCTCTATATTAGCAGAAGTTATCTATCTAATGGTTTTTCATAACATCTCCTGTATGCATCACGTTTAAGACTGAATTTATGAAGCTGTGTTGAATTGTTTCCAAATATTTAGCCTGATACACTCATTTATAAATTAAGTAACAAAATTGTCTAATGCTGTCGATTTTGGTATAAGGCCAGATCATACTTTTATTTTATTCGTTGCTCTAAGAACTTCATACATATTTATTCGTACAACAGGATTAAACACTTTTTAAAAAATAATTTTAAATTTTTTTTCCGCATTTAGAAATTGGCTATCTGTTTATGCAGTCAACTTTTAAAAAAAAAAATCAATTCCACATATTTCAAATATACTCTGGTGTTTAGGTTTAAAAATTTGCTTTCCAGATTTAACAGTAATTTGCAACAAAAAATAATTTCTAATGAAAAATCATTTAAAATTATTTTCTTGATTTTATTATTTTTACCTTAACTTGTATATTAAAAATATAGCGACATTTGTCAAACTATGAAAAATCGCTTTAAATTAACGTAGATAAGAAAAGAAAAAAAAAAAAACATTTTTTTGTGGGAATTTTAAACGAATTTTGTATTATATAAGAATTTTTAATCTCTAAATATCGCCCAAACACATTCTTAATATTACTAGCTATAATCCATATCAGTATTTGCCAGCAAATATAAAGTCATCAACACGAGATAAATTTTTTACTACATCAGCACCAATGATGCATTGATAAAAGAAAAAAAAAAAAAAAAAAACTCAATATTGTGTGACGTGGCTTTATCAGCATTTCCACTAATTGTCCTATTGGTATTTCTTTGGGACCTGAATGGTAATTCTTTCCAACCAACCCAAGAAGAGAGCGTGTTTATGCAAATTAGGAATCATATATATTGGAAGGTTAGCATTCGCGAGGATCGCTAAGTGGGGAAGTAATGCTAGAAGTGATCTCTAAGTGAAGCTCTGAGTGCTAAGTAAGCTAAGTGAAGTGAGAAAAAGTCTAGAAGAGGAGTCTTCATTCTGGGAGTTGGCCTAACAGTGCCGCTGTAGATAAGTTAAAAGTGGGTCCGAGAACAGCCTAGCATTGCCTAAGCCAGAGCCAGCCAGATTAAAGGTTGAATTGACGTTTTACGGACCGTAGCTGTTTACTCAAGAAATAGCGGTAAGCTAGTTCATCTAAACTATAAGGATAGTGCGGATACTATTAAGTTACGAATTAATATATAAATATAGATTCAGATGTTAATTGCGCTAATTATCCGTAATACGTTTTGCGTTGTTTCACTCTTGATCAACAACCTTCTAGACTAGTATTGTTGTTGTATTATATATAAATTAAGATCAGAATAAACTGATTTTATTATGACTGAGTTTAGTAGTGCATCCTTCAGCCCCTTAGGTGTAGGTCGCGTGGATAGTGGAGAGAGGGTATCCCTATCGGAGAGGATACCACAATTGTATGTACGTGTGTTTTATGCGGCTCATACGTTGAATCTCGTCGTTAATGACGCTGCCATCTCCATTGGAGAAATTTCTGGGTTTTTTTATATGGTACAAGAGGTATGTAATTACTTTTCTGCGTCCCCATATCGATGGTATTTATCAAAAAAACACGTGAAAAGTCTAACTTTAAAACCGTTAATGGAAACAAGAAAGGAAGGTTATATCAACGCTATTAGACCTCTTAAACAAGACCTAAAAATATTATTAACGCATTAAATGCTTTAATTGACGATACCATCAGATACAGGAAAAAATAATTTAAACATTTAAATTTTTGCATTAAATTTTAATTTGGCATAATTTATCATCATGAATTGATGTATTGAGAGTAAAATGATTCAAAATCCTACATTAAACATCGTGGAATGCATTGAAGGCTTAGATAATCTTAAACAATATTTAGTTTCCCAAAGATCTGATGATAACTAACTAGATATTTGTCGATTCATTAACAGCACTTACTAGAGATTTAGGTATTGATCCCCCGAATTTCCCATCTCAAATCTCAGGAAAAAGGTCTATTTATTTGTTTATGAGGGAGTGATGAACCAACTTCAAATTCCTTCCCGCAATTCGCGATCTCTTCAGCTAATGGACGATTTACCTTTTTATCTGAGCGCTATTCGATATTCTGCTTTCTGTATGTTTCACAACATTTCTGATGATGATCTCATGAAAGCCCGAGATGGACTTGAATATTAAGTTACAGGTACAGGAGGAAGGAAATATTGTGAAACATATAGATGGTATACAACCCTTTAATGAAATGACTTCATTCAAAGATATTTATCCAGGTAAAAACAGCCAATTGAGGTATTAGAAATTATAGTCAAGAATGATCTCCAGGTTTTGCTCAAGCAATGAGAATTTTTTAACCTTATCTGTTTCTCCAGCTTCAGGGGAAAGAAGTTTTAGAAAATGAATCATTATTAAAAATTACTCTAGAAAAAATATGACGCAAGACAGGTTTTCTGATTTAGCCATCTTCTCTATTGAATCTGAAATCTCAGAAAAAAATGGATTTCACCGAAACTATTGACAAATTTGCTTCTCAGAAAGCCAGAAAAGTTATTTTATAGTTAATTATTAGATAGTCTCTTTTTTTTGTAGAAGGATTGATTTATATACTTATCTTCATTTCATCATTTTGTCAACGTTAAGTATTAGTCAAAATATGAAAAATTCTCTAGAGGGTCGGCACATTAGGTCTTTGCACGCGGGCGGCCGACACCCTAGGATCGGCCCTGCTCATGCTGTTAATGAGATCTTTAGACTAAATTCCACTTGTCTACCGAAGTACTTATTTTTCGGAGTATTGTGAAAAGGGAACTGGCCGGCAGCAAAAACATCCCATTCATGCTCTTGGGCCAGGGTCGGCAACCTTCTTGCTGTGGCGTGCCAGTATGATTCAGTGTGCCGCACAGTAGGAAATACTTGAAACAATTTGATTCCAGAAGCAATGCATACGGAATTAGGGGATGGAAGTCAATAGTACAGATCTTTTAAGTTTTATTATATATTAATTATGTGTTATTTAAAGATAGTTTAAACAAAAAATTTAGCTATTCCTTCAACATAAATAAAATAAATTTAATTTTACATATATTTTTTATTAAGTATCTTTTAAACTTATTTTTTAAAATAAGAACTAAGCGCAACAAAATATAAGTGTATTCCTTCAATATAATTGTATATTTTATTGCGAACCTTTTAACCCTACACCTTTCCATTTTATTTCGCAATATCAGGGGTGTAATATGTAACTTTATACTTCGCACGATTTTAAATGTTCAGTTGAGTCCGCAACGAAGTTAAACAACTTATTTGCAGACTGAAAATACATTTCATACGAGAAAAGATTTGTTCACATAAATACTTAAAACCAAAAGAGAAAGCAGAGCTTATATACACAAATTTCTCTTCAAACAATATCTCCAGAAACGATATCCAGCAATTTCAAATAGCTGTTAATTTATCGTTAGAAGTATCTTCCAGATTTTTTTTTAATAATTCCGTTAATTTTGATGAATGTGTAGAGTACCACTAGTAAAAAGTGTTTCACGTGCCATATTTTGCCGACGCCTGCTCTAGGGGATTCAGGTCTGAAGGAGCTGCTCTAGGGGACTGGTCTTGCATTTCTCTGAATATCCTCACTCTCGAGGTATTCTTCAACCAACTGACCCTTGTGTGCACCAGTAACATAGGTACCATTGGGCTAGGCCAGAGGTGACCAACCTTTTCGGTAAGAGAGCCACTATCTGATATTAAATCATTATGCGTGCCACACTTCCAACTTTTCCAACGAACAAAAAGGGACATAAAGGTGAAAAACATTACATATTGGCTTTTATACATGGGATTTTGAACGCAAATAACATATTTTTGTATGAAGTCTAAGTAGTGAAAATTTTAAAATACTATAATAAATACTTAGGTTTTATAAACTCTTAGGTATACAATAAAAATGAGTAATTTTAAACATTTAATTCTAATTTATTACAAAGCAATCAGTACTTGCTTAATGTGGCTTTTGAATTTGTAGCTTTTTTATCAAGTAATCTACCTTGGGATTATTTCTTGAAGATGTTAACAAAAATAGGTTGTTTTAGGAGTATATTAGTTAATTTCGAGCAATATTATGATTTTATATATACTAAGTTCGTAATAGTATAAACATTTATTCACAAACTTAAGTTGATCCAAATTTACTACAATATCTGACAGCCAAATCATGTAAATTTGGAAAATTGCCTGTCGATTCAAAGTTCCAACATTCAATATAATTTGGATCACTGGAGTTGAAATAAATTTCTTGTATTTGCTTTCATGTCTAGTTTAGTGCTGTAGGTTAATACCGATTTGGACTTCAGGTGGGGAACAACTAATGTCTTGCAGAGAAATTGAAAAAGGATTTATGTAAAGATCAGTATTTTTTTTTATCGTCTTGAAAATCATCCAACCTAGCACTGATTGAATCCTGCAAAATGAATATTAAATTTTTAAATCTATTATAGCTCGGAGCATTATTAACTTTGGTAGATAGTTAATAATACCGGACCTGTTTTTTTAATTTCAAAATAAAGATAAAAGCGTAAAAGTTTGTTTACAAAAGATATATAACCAACTAGGTTAGGAGTAGATTGCAATCTTTTCTCTGTAAGCTTAACTTTAAATTATTTAAATGTCCCCTAATATCAGTAAGATAAGCTTAACCTCATAACCGGTCTTCATTTTTAAGTAGCAAGCCCTCACCGGGCACACAGTTCATTATTTGCTTCTACTCACAGATATTTTAAAACACGCTTCCTACAAATTCCAAAATCTCGCGAGTGCATATCCTTTGGAAATCCAGCGTACACAACAAGGAAAGAATATACTTTGCATATAATTTTCTTCAGTTAATTCAATTAACTGTGTTTAAAATAAATTTTGAGAGATTTTGTATGAGACAACCGTATTTTAATAAAATTGTTAAAAAAAAATGTTATTTTTAATTATATTTTCAAATTTTTCAACAAGTCTTTTCGCGTGCCGCTTTCACTACTCCGCCGTGCCATGGGTTGGCCACCCCTGAGCTAGGCGGTGCCATGCAGCGGGGTCTTCAAGCTCAGGAAGAGCCCTCGGACCCTGACCACCAAGCGAGTCGAACTTGCGATAATTTCTCCGCCATTTAAGACATAAATATAAAAGGCTGCAACACCACTATAATCATGACAACTCAGTTGAAAGTAATTTCAAACTTGTAAAGAATTCCACTAAATTCTTTCCGTTGTTTGTATAGTGTTGCGAATTTTACTTATTAAAATGTTTATATTACCAATTTTTTACATTTTTCTGAATGTACTTGAAAATAAACTTCAAGTTCCATGAAAAAAAAAAATCTTGCCATACTTATTATTATATCTTAAAAAACATACACAGGAAGCAATTCCTCCTTGGTTACATTTTATTTTTAATAATATAATTCATAATAAGCTAGCTTCCTGTTTCAGTATTTCACAATTTACTCGTTTCTGCAATAGACTGATGTAATTGTGTCCCTTTTCCTCAATTCTTTTGCAGAGATGTCTTTTTTTTAAAAATAATTATATAATAATGTTGTCTTGTATTTTCTTGTCCATGCACACATATATATATATATATATATATATATATTGTATATATATATATATATTGTATATATATTGCATCATTTCCTGTCTATCTCGGTGGACCATTTTGTAGCTCTAAACCCTCTGGTGGATGAGTTCGATCCCCCCGAGTAAATAAATAAATAGAGCCAGGAATTCCCTAACGATATTTTAGATCGACAGATCTAACTTGAAAGCCATTTGATAGAAGAAATTAGAGCGTCACCGTTTTTCGCCATCATAATGGATACTACACAGGATGTATCAAAGGTAGATCAGCTAAGCATTCTTGAATGGTATGCAGTAATAACTGGATCGGAAAATGGAGAACCAGTTGATATAGAAGTAAAAGAAGTGTTTCCATCAAACATGGCTATAGAGGCGAATTAAGGTAGTTGGAGGCCCCTGGCGGTAAAAGGTTTGAGCCCATGGGCTCAAGAGTCGAAAAATTAAATTAGTGAAAAGAGTCGCTTATTCTGTAAATTCCCAAAATAAAATGTATTGCTAATAATAAAACTCAACGGCTAAAGAAAAATCTTAATTGTATATATAAAAAAAAAAAATTCAAAACTTACTGAGCTTACAGTTTTGCCACACAACTTGATTTCTCTTTGGCAAATGTGCATTAATTATTTTTACCACATTTATTTTGTCCAAAACATTTTGTTCTGTATACAGGTGTATATCTAAACCCTGCGGCAAAACTTTAAGGTGTGATAGTACACATCAAGACAAACAATAGTAAACAGGAAACTTAGGGTCCCAAACGTCTTCCAAAGGAGATAGAGGCCATTAAAGTTTAGGGTCCGAAATTTCAAATGATTATAAAAAACGGAAAAATGGGTCGATTCGTTAGTGGTTTTCGCTAAAATTATTCTTTTTGTCAGTATTTTCTCGAAAAATAAATTTTAAATTTCCTCAGAAAATGTCGATGGAGGGCGCTTTAGACTTTGGAGTAACGAACAACTATTGCTTACGGTTATTTTTGTATCACATTAAATGCTTTCAAAAGTTTAGACTTAAATTTTGAGCTCAAAATTTGAATCGTTGGGGGTGGTTAAATAGCGCAAACTCAACTGTGTTCAGGAGGTGAAATTTGAACTCACCTCTTTCCCTGGACACAGTTCAGTTATTCACGATCTTCGATGCTTGGTCGTAGACTAGGCAGTAGCTACTACCCACTAAACGTAAAATAAACGAGAGAGGGATGACAAAATTAAATAAAAAGAGTTATTCACATGACAGACTGCGACATAGCCATCCTGTGATGACTATGTCGTTCCGGATCCGCGAAAGCTAGAGGTGTGGGATTATCAAAATGATGAGACATAATAGTTCTTAATACAACTTTTATTAAGAATAACTTATATTACTTAATTCTAATTGACAACTTTAATTAAAGTGAGAGTTAACACCCAATTAAACCTTGTATTTAAGTCAGATCACGCAACTAGAACATTTATCCTAATTATAATAAATTAACAGATTCGTCTAACTTCCTATATAATATATTACCTTTTTGCAGATCTCCTTCTTTCAACGATTCCGTAATATCTATAATGTAACTTTATATAAGACGATTCCAACTTCTTTATATTGAACTTCTATTTCTACCAAAGCTATCGGACAGCTAACTCTTGACCTGAAAGATTCCACACTAAGCTATCTCTAAACTTGCCGCCCTTATCATCAAAGCTTCTATCCTTTTAAAGTATATCTCATTTACATATTATCTTCGTTTATCTTCTTGGTATTGGGTTGGAAAGGTTTTGCCATTAATCGTGGCCGTCAAAGAACATAGGAGTTATGTTAGCAGAAGGACGCGAGAGACGTCACAAGACGAGCAATTTCTCCCCGCAAAATATTCGATTACGCAAATCACCCGATTTGCATGCAAAGTGTAGTACACAAGGATTTAACTGTATGGTGCTAATTGTATGTAAGGATTTAAAGTTCTACTGCAAAGTGTTCCAACCAACATAAAGGCGCGTATGTGGTTCCAACATGACGGAGCGCCTGCACATTTCAGCGCAGATGTGCGAAGTGCATTGGATACAGCATATCCAGGGCGATGGATTGGACGGGGTAATCCGGTAAATTGGCCGTCACGCTCGCCTGACCTCTCCTGCCCAGACTGTTTCCTCTGGGACCATATGAAGAGTCTTGTTTACGCAACCCCCGTCGACTCCGACGAGGCCCTGGTTACGAGGATTGCCGTCGTAGCAGGCGATATCCGGGAGATGCCCGAGGTATTTGCTAATGTTCGATAGTCCCTCCACCGGCGGTGTGAGGCCTTCATCTTTGCTGGCGGGCGCTCTTTTGAGCAGTTTTTGTGATTCCTCAAGAAATTCTTGCGTGTACTATTTTCTACGTGTCATCATTCCTTCAACCTTCATTCATACGCACTACGTGCGTACATCAAATTGTTTCTTTTTATTTTGAGCAGAGAAGTTGCTCATGTCTATTATGAATAATTTTTTTTAAAATTCTGTCATCCCTCTCTCGTTTACTTTACGTGTAGGAGGTAGTAGTTGCTGCCTGGTCTACGACACCAAGATCGGGAATAACTGAACTCTGTTCAGAAGGAAGGGAGTTTCAAATTTCACCTCCTGAACACAATTCCATTTGAGCTACTTAACCACCCCCAACGATTGAAATTTTGAGCTCAAAATTAAATTTAAGTCTAAGCCTTTGAAAGCATTTAATGTGATACAAAAAATGACGGTCAAAAATAGTTATTCGTTACTCCAAAGTCTAAAGCGCCCTCTATCGACATTTTTTGAGCTTTATCTCTCTTTAAAATTTATTTTTCAATAAAATACTGACAAAAAAAATAATTTTAGCCAAAACCGCTAACGAATTGACCCATTTTCTATTTTTTTTATAATCATTTGAAATTTCGGACTCTAAACTTTAATTGCACCTATCTCCTTCCGAAGACGTTTGGGACCCTAAGTTTCCTATTTACTATTATTTGTCTTGATGTGTACTATTACACCTTAAAGTTTTGCCACAAAATTTAGTTACACCCTGTATAATATCTGGTTTGGGGACGCAGCGTAAATAGGAAATACTAATCATAACACTAACAGACAGAGCAGTGCAAATGGAAATTGAGTTTTGTGAAAAACCTGATGATGTGTTTATTTACACTCATGGACAAAAAAATTAGCGCACCAAGAAATAATTGCGGGATCGTAACGAAGCTTGGCACGAAGGTACATGTCGGGGAGATATGCAAATGATTAGAAATGCAGCGTGACTGCGCATTACGTATAACCGGTAGAGGGCGCTTAACGTCGCTCTCCGTGGAGTATAAAACAGGTAACCAAAGCTTGTTTGAGCGTGATGAATCGTTTACAAAATAAGAGCTGAGGTAGACATGCCATTACGCCGTTTTCGAAGACAATATGAGCAGCTGTCGCAGTTTGAGAGGGGGAGAATCACCGGCATGATGGAAGCAGGGTGGTTAGCTAGGCGAGTAGCTCGTCAATTAGGCCGCTCTGATTGTGTTGTGAGGAGGTGTTGCGACCAGTGGATCCAAGAAATGTCATTTACACGAAGACCAGGCTCAGAACGCCCTCGACAGACCAGTCATCGAGAAGACCGCCACATAGTTAGAAATGCACGCGTACATCCAACTGCTTCATCGGCCGCCATCCACAGGCACAGGTAGCATCTTCACTAGGGCCCTTGTATCTTCTCGAACCATACGAAGGAGTCTGGCGGAAGGACATTTGGGATCGCGGTGCCCATTACGTGTGCTGCCCTTGACGCCCTCTATCGACGCCTCCGTTTGGAGTGGTGCCGCGCACGAGGAAACTGGACTGAAGCGGAATGGAACCAGGTTGTCTTTAGCAACGAATCCAGATTCAATCTCAGTAGTGATGAGTGTATACAAAAGTACACTGGTGTGCAAAACTTAAGCAACAATGTAAAAATTTAGCAGATAGCCATGAAATTGCAGAAAAGAAGGTCTGGAGATCAGTAGAGGGAACACGTAAGTCAGTAGAAACGTCATGCGTATGCAAATATCAGGAACAAAACGTCAGAAGCGATGTGAGCGTACGCAAAACGCGTGATGTCGGCGCGCGCTGCTCAACAGTAGAATGAAATGAAGGACGGAGACGCAATTCACCATATTCTCTGCAAGTGCCAGTGAGTCAGTTCGTGAAATATGGCTAGAAGAAATCATCTGGATGACTTCACACGTGGAAGAATGATCGGAAAGCTGGAGGAGGGGCGTACTGTCACCAGTGTAGCTGCAGAGTTCGGAATCAACAAAAGTGTCGTTTCGCGCGCTTGGAAAGCGTTCCAAACCACAGGTACAGCTGTTAGAAAGGTTGGTGTGGCCGCCCGAGGACGACAACTGC
>BMAV01000168.1:736930-789003 GCA_019973955.1 Trichonephila inaurata madagascariensis
TGAAAGAATTAAAGTGACGATTGGTTACTTAAGTTAGTGTTAAATCAATTGGGATAGTAAGATTAATCCTAAAATAAGGAGGTCGATATGTGTAGGTTCTTATAATTCGTATATCTCGTTGTTGTTCCACGTATATTGCTTACATTGAGACATTCTCTTCTTGTTGAAATTAATTGAATCAGTGTTTCTAATTTATGAGATCAGTAAATGTATTGTTTTTGATTATCGCTAGTGTTTCTTTCCTTTCTCCCACATCTTTAGACGGGCAAGAAAGAGAGAAAGAGAGAGAGAGATGATTCTCTTACAGATTGATAGGACCATATATGACCTGCGGCCACCCTGATGTTTTGGCCACCCGCGTATGGTGCGTGCGCTACACACCTGCTAGGATCCGCCCTGCTTTCTGGTATGAGCGCAGTCTGTCGATTATTCACTTTTTTAAGACCAATATTTTTACTAGTTGTAGGGAAACAAATTTGTTACAAAAGTGTGACGCATTTCAATACGCAAAGTGTGACGCATATTGAAATTGTTCAGAATTTAAGTTATACGCAACACAGAACAACAATTGCTCATATATCTTTTAGATTCAACAAATTGAAACATTTGACATTCTTAATTTAGCATATTATGAAGAAATTCGTTGCGTTTTATATTTAGTTCAATCATTTAGAAAAAAGCGAATAATTTATTAAGGGTTAAGTATGGTAATCCAAGCCAAAGCCCTTTGCCTACTGCGTTCCCATTTAAAAAGGAACAAACACACATTAGGCGTCCTAGCTAACCGCTTACTATTTTCTGATAAACTTTCTTGTGACCCAGTTCTCACTGTTACCACAATAATTACTAAAATAGTTTTGATTACTCAGCAGTAATTATCTTCTTTTCTTTTTCTATTTTTATTTCTTGTGGTCGAGGCTGTATGGAGATGTGTTTTATTTAATACAGCTGAAAAAAAAAATATATTTAATTCATTACATATTTCTTAATGACGTCATTTCCAACCAAGCAATTAAATGATTTATTTGATTTCTACATTAAAGCTGGCAACATTTATTGTTTGTTTATGATTGTTCAATTTTATTAAATTTTATGGTTCGATGCTTCTCAAAGCTCAAACGATTTGTGAAAATGTAAAAAAGAAAAAAAGAAAAATTACCGTTCAAAAATGAGCAATTTTAATTGTGTTAATGTATGCATAACATTTTTATTGACTATTACAGTTTTAAGAATTCATTGTCAAGTTTTAAGAAACCGTTATTCTGATGTTTATAAAGGAGACAATAGAGGTCGACAATATCCCCACGATTATTATGACAGATATCCTCCAAATGATCGCTATCATTCTTGGGACAGTTCTTCGGTGTTAACTGGTTTCTACTCAATTTATAGTGATTCTCGTTGCCTGAATAATAGAGCCCAGCAAATAAACGACGATAGTTCAGTTTCAGTCTCTTTGCGATTGGGGAAAGTAATTGGAACGTACGTGTACCTGTGTGATGGACCAGGTGTAAATGAACATGACCGACCGGATGCTAAACCAAATCAGCCCCCAAAGATTTATAAAAATCTCACCATCTTCTTTGGCATACCTTATGCTCTACCACCCACCCCAGAAGATGATCGGAGGTTCAGAGTAAGTAATTTTAATCAAAATAATATTTTTTATTATTATTATCCTGCTAAACACGTGGCGTATACTATTCCGCATATATATTGTGTTATAGTGTTGCAGTTTTCTGCAAATAAAACTAATTAAGTCCTTTCTTTTATTGTAACTAAATTTATGAATTTATAGCTTTTATTATGTTCAATGCATTTCCTAAACCCATATCCTCTGTTACACATATATGTAACACTTTGTTCCTAGTGTGTCCCTCATTACTAGGTATCAGAGAAACACTAGGAAAAACACAATAGACTTATTTTTTAAAAAGTATATTAACTAATATTTAATGAGAGAATTTTAGTTTTATCACTAAGGTATGGATATTTTCTAATTGTGTTTAATATTATTCATTCTATCTTATTGAAAATCATCCAGGTTAAATAGTTCATTTAGTGTTCAGTGACCATAAAATATATTCCTTATGTATGAGTGCTGCCCAGCCAGCATGGTGAATATGACCCTCCGTTTGTAACCAAGTGGGCTCGGGTTTGAATCTCAAATAAGACATAGATTTATCTTTGGGAAAGGAAGTTGGACTTTTGCCTGAAATGAATTCCAGTCTCGAATGGAAAGCAGCGCACCCCTTCTGTTCTATACTGGGATCCTCGTTTGTAATAAAAAGTTTGTATTCTTCTGTGTTTATACTGTACGTTTCTGTTCTACCATCTGTCTTTTATATGTATCCCTGGATAAAAAACACAACAACTTATATATGAAAAGTGATAAATATTTTTTATAAAATTCCCATAATTCCCTTTGTTTTGCTGAAAAATCAAGTCAGCATGTAATTCCAACGTGCCAAGTTCAGAAAAAATCCTATTATAGCCCACCCCTAGTTTTTGAGCTTTTCTTGTCGCCAAGCTAACTACCCTTCTTTACCATTCTTTAAAATAAGAGACCATTATTAGTGACAATTAGGTATTTGCAATTAGTAATTTCCATTTATTACGTTAGCTTTGGCTACCCTACTAACTATATAAGAGTGGTAATGACCTTTACCATTTTCATTTGAAAAGAGGAAAGATTCCACATGATGTAAGGAAAGGTACGTGGTTTAGCAAAAGTCGTTTTAGTAATTTGATAATGTGTTTAATACCTTTTTAAGAAACTAAATCATACAGGAATTTTTTCAAATATTTTTAAAAGTTTCAATTTTTCTCCTTTGAACATTGATTCCTTCTTTTCAAAGTGTTCTTAATTTTCTATTTTTAAATAGTTAAAAAAGAAATTTCCATTTTTGTCATTCGGATATCAATCTTTTTACTAGAATGTCCTTCATTTCCTACTTTTAGAAGCTGAATTTTTCACTAATTTGTTCTTAATGTCTTAAAATTTTCAATTTTTCTCCATCAAACTTTGATTCCTTCTTTTAGGAATGTTCTTAAATTCCTACTTTTCTAAAGTATAAAAGAATTTTCTGTTGTTAACCGTATTAATTTTTACTGATTAGAATGCCCTTAATTTTCTATTCTTAGAAGTCGAGATTTTATTGAATTTGTTCTTAATGTCTGTAAAATTTCTCTTTCGAATTTCAATTCTTTTTTTTTTTTTGGAATGTTCGCCATTTCCTATTTTTGAAAAGTTAAATTTTTCATGGAATTATTCCGTAAGTTTTAAAAAGGACCTACTATTTTTAACAGCTAAAGTTTACATGAATTCTTTCTTAAAATTCTAATGTTTTCCATTTTTGTTCTTTCGGACAAAACGCCATGTTTTTCCCAGTTTGCCTGAACTCGACTTTGAAAAACGTGTCTTGGCGTCATTTAGGCACGACTTGGAAAAAACTTCACCAAGGTGTGAGCTATTATAGAAATTTACCAAAATAAATATCTTTTGGGTGTGAGTTTGATATCCGGGGTAATAGCGCCAAGTTGTTGTTTATGTTCACCAAGATGGGCGATAACATTACAATATGGTTTCCTTGATATTTTTATCGTCTGTCGATGTGGTTGCCATGGGGATAACGTATATTAGAAATAACTTTTATTGGTTTTTTCCCACAGTAACCCTATTAATTTCAGATGATTTCTTTAAAAATGTAACCATTTTCAGTGTAATTCTTCAATTGTTACTGTCTTCTGTTCTATTTTCTGCTATTTTCGAATATGGATATTTCTAATATGAGTGAGTTCTAGAATATTTTTTCTTAAAATAAAAAGTGTTGTGCTTTTAATTATCACTGTAAATCGTTCAGTTTCGTTTTATTTTACATTTTAAAAATGTTTCTTTTTTTTACGTTCTTTTTTCAATGAAATTCGTTGAGGGAACTTCCAGTGCAAGTTTTATACTGAAAGCCTTCAGTACTTTTTAATTGATATTCATTATTAATTTTAACATATATTATGCAATTATTTTATTAATAATGTAATATAAAAATGCAATTATTACTAAATGTAAAAATCATATAATATTTGTTATTTATAATTGTTTCTTTATTATTTATTTATAAATATTACATATTTTGTTATTTATTTATAATTAATATTGTTATTTATTTATAATTATTGTTATTTATTATTATGTAATTTATTTATAACTATTTCTGTTTTTTATTTATAGCTATTCTTATGTTATTTATTTATAATTATGCTGTTACTTATAATTATGTGATACGAGTATTCTTATGCATTCTTTTTATTTTTTTACAATACGATGATTATTCTTTTTTATAATTACTATTAAATTATATTGCATGATTATTATTTCTAATAATTGTTATTAAATCGTACTATATGAATATTATATATAATTATGATAAAATAATATTTTAAGATTATTATACGCTGCTTATAATACTATTATTAGTACATGTTACTTTTTATTATATTATATTGATATTCATTATTTATTGATTGATCTAGGTTATTCTCAATTTCTTCCTACATCCTTCATTTAAAATACATTCAATGTATTTCAAAGCAATTCTTTAAAATTATTGTGTATCATTAAATTGCCGCCATATTGGATTCCATTCCAACAACAAGCGTTGCTTGGCGTGATCTTTATCATGCCATCCCCCCGGATAACAAACTAGTTCCTTTTAAACTTATTGGTTGACATTGCATGTTAGACAATTTGGCATTTTTGTACTTTTGGCATTGCATGTCATACAATAAAAAGAAAAACTATATATGGTTGAAAATGGAAAACCCTGATCACATTTTTTTATTTTCTATAATTTTGTGTTATTTATTAATAGTTACATGTCAAAATAATGTAATGGTAATTTTGGTAATAAAATTCTCTATATTGGTATAGCTGTCAGTATTTGATATTCATAATCAAGATAGCTTTTTGACAAATCGGGTAATAAGTAATGTGCAATAAAATATTTCATTCTGGTTCTTATTCTTAAGAATGCCCCCAGTAAGATTGTAAAGATTGTAAGCATGTGTTATTGTAAGAATTTACTTGAAATGTCGTTTACACATTATTGCAAATTTTTCTTGAAATGTAGACTGCACATTATTTTAGGCTTTCTTATTTTCAGAAGTTAGCAGATATATATCCCCATATAAGTAACATCACATATATATATAATTTATTTTATAATTTAATTTAATAAGTTCTTTTAAAGTATATTGATATTCTTTATAGATTTCCAAATGTTTTTGTGTGTATGTGTTACCATTAAAGTGTGAAATCCGTTATTTATAGAATAACTAGGTATTTCATGAAATATAACTAGACAAGTAAGTTAAAGTATATAAAATTATTGAATTCTACGACTTCTATAGAATAAGGATTACTTGACCATTAAAGTATGACATACAGCACTCAAAAGTTCTTTGAACTGGTTCTAGCTGCTTTTAGTTAGCTTTGAACAGCTTATAGCTGCTTTGCAATGACGTGTGAGTGTGCACCCTTCATGCCAATTCTTTAAAATGTAGAATTTGGATGGTGTATTTTACAGTTTGGATTATTAACAAATATTTTTGCAACTTGTTTTCAAGCAATGACTTCTGCAGGAATGCGATACCAACCTGTAAATAAAAAAGATTTAATGCAAGAGAAATTTGAATCTTTATTAAATAAGTGTGAGACAAAGGAAAACAGTTATGCACTTAGTCTTGAAAAACTATTCTTTGATAGCAGAAGTAGAAAGTGCTAAAACAGCAAAGAAAAAAGTACCACATGACTATTGATTACTCCAACATTATGATATCCTTAAAGTTCAAGAGTACAAAAGTTAATTGTACTAGTAACAGTTGCAAAATATTTTTTTTTCCATTTCTGTTTAACTAATGTTAGCAATATGAGCAATAATAAACTATGTCATCTGCTTATTCTTATTATTTATCAATTAATCATCCTCAATAGGGATAAAACATATTTTTCGAGAGGTTTTAGTTATTTATGATCAATTAATTTATAAAATAACTTGGAAATTGTTTATTTTTCACTTGAACGGCCCAGCATTAGTTTTTTCATAGAATAACTAGGTAAGTATGAAATTTTTCATCTATTGTAAAATCTGGCGTATAACGCGTATGCTTAACACAAAAAATAAGATCAAAATTTAAGGGTGCGCATTATACACCGCATATAAAAATGATAGCTTTAAAAATAACAAAAGAGATAATCATAAAAAAAAATTACTTCAACAAATATCGGAATACTGTTAATTTAAAAGAAATGACATGCTTTATGAACTAAAATAGTTGTTATAGAAGTATACTATTTTTTCAAAAGTCTGGTATAATGCCTTAAATAAATGACTTAAAAACTTAAGAACATTGTATTCAAACATTTCAGATTTCTTCAGGAAGAAGGGATTGCACATTTTATGACAAATATACCTTAAAATTAAAAAATGTAGCTTAAAAGTATAGGTGCGTGCTATATGCTGGATTTTACAGTATTATATACTTTAACTGACTTGTCTAGTTATTTCATGAAATATCTAGTTATTCTATGAGATAACTGTTTTATACACTTTAACGGTAACATATATAAAGAATATTCCTGATTCATAGAACATACATTCATTCACACACACACAAAATCAAGTTTTTTAGCTACACGTAATAATAAATTTTTATATTTAGCATTTTGTAATTTTTCTTGTTAAGTTAGATGTAAAAGGAGAGTTTTGTAATATTTATTTTTCTTTAGGTAGAATTTATTGTATAACTTTTTAAGAATTTTTATTTAATAAGTTTTTGTTTGTAATAAATTTTTTTTAGCCTCCACAAGTACAGCCATCATTTTCTTCTAAACGTGCAGTTCGATATCAAAGCTCTTGTCCACAGTTATCCATGTATAAGGGTCCTAAAACTGGTATCACAGATACAGATGAAAATTGTTTGTATTTGAATGTATTTTCACCTTCAGTAAGTGATTGTTTATGTAATTGAATCTATATAATTTCAATTAATTTCATTAAGCTGCTGTAATAAGGTAATAAATAAATATGCTGTACAAATAAGATGAATAATAAATATATTTTTTTTAAAGGTAAAATTCCTTTATGTAAGTGATGTTTAGAATGTAATGTAGTTGAGTATAGAATTGCATGTTCTTTCTTAACCCAGTTTTATTTTGCATCTTTAATTGTCATTACTTTTATTTATTTTTACTATTAAGATTTTTTCTCATTATTTGAAAAAAAAAAATATTTTATCTGTAGCTTAAATTATTGTTTTCCACAATATAAAAAATATTTTTAGGTATTAAATAAAAATATGGGATCTGTCTGAGAAATTTTTGCTATAGGTATATTTAATTTTTTCTGCATGTATGAAAAAAATAAGTTATTGAATTCTCACAGTAATTTTAAGTTTGGAAAACAAATTTTGTTGTACTGTACTTAGGGGGAATTTTTTTATGAAGTTATGTAATTTTATAACATTTATGTAATTGCAGTTCAACTTTTTTTTTCTGTCATGCAACCATATAATTTAGGAAGTAACTGAGTAAGTTTCTTAAAGATTAATTCTACACTATTAATGTATAATCTTGAAGTAATATTTCTCTGATTTTTTTCCTTTTACTTTAGATATTTTATTGTACTTAATATTTGAAATAATTTTTTCTCTGTATTTTAAACATATTAAGGAACATGTATATAAGTTTTGAATTCATTAACCTTTTAAATAAAAACAAAAAATAAACTTTTCAGAGGAATGGTTTATGAAATTTAATTTTAAAAAGGAAATAGAAATAATTTAATCCAATTTTCGTTTTTATAGCAGTGTTAATTTTAGGTTATTTTGTTTTACAGGTTAAATCAAATGAAAAATATGCTGTAATGGTTTACATCCATGGTGGTAATTGGGATCATGGTAGTGCTAATATCTTTCCTGCTCATATGCTAGCAGCATCACAAGAAGTTGTTGTAGTCACTTTTAACTACAGACTTGGACCATTAGGTAATTTTAATGTCAATATAATTGGGAATATTTTATATAAAGTATATGATTTGGTTTGATGAATATAATTAAAATGTATAAGCAAAACTTTTCTAAACTAAGAAATTTTCTAAAAATTAGTAAAATTAATCTAATAAATCTGAAACAATTACACTGAAGATCCATTGTGTAGAGGGAGCCAATACACATTAAACTTGTCAAGGCTCTATGCCCTCCCATTGGTGTGGTGTGGTTGTTATTAAAGGGTGGTGCTAGCTCAGATGTTGTCCTCACCACTTGACTGCAGTTCAAAATTACAAGGTCGTTGCCAATAGCACTCCTGTTGCTTTATAATTCGACATAAATAGAAACTCTCTCTAAAAAATAGAATTAAATTTTAATTTAGCTATATTATAGATTTAAACAAATCAGTAATACATATTAGCCTTTTTTTATGAATTAATCTCAAAATGTATCTTTATAGAGTTTTAGCAATATTTGATTAATTTTAAATTTTCTCTGAAGGTTTCTATGCCACTGGTGAAAATTCATCTGCTGGAAATTTCGGGTTATTAGATCAAGCATTAGCCATTGAATGGGTTTATGATAATATTGAGGCTTTCAATGGCGATAATGAGAAAATCACTCTTTTTGGTCCTGGAGTTGGTGCTGCAAGTGCTGGTATTCATGCTTTTTCTCACAGACTTGGAAGTAAATAATTTTTTTTGAAGCTTTAATTAGTTTTACTGTAAAAAATTCTTTTTCTCTCTTTAGTGTAAATTAGATATATCTGTGATTATTGTAAATGTTTTTAATAATTATTTCAAAGATCCTTTATTACTCATATCTTCCTTTATTTTCTATTTAAAAAATATATTGAAATCATTAGATGACATGATATAAAAGTTTGGTAAATGAAGAACGAGTTTTAGGTGGCTTTTTTATATATATTATAAGGAAATTTCTATTATTAGGAAAAATTCAAAAGATTAACTGAATTCAAATGTTTTAATTAATACATTGATTTTCAAAAGTTAAGCATGCAATTTAAATTTTCAATTTTTAAAAGTTATTTAAATTTTAGTGACCCTAAATCGTTGCAGGTGAAGCAGTTTTACTGACTGGTGTCCCTTGCCAACGCATCATCATGACTATTGCATTATGTATTGATTTTTTTCATTTTATCATACTCCTCAATTTGAACTCATTTCTTCATTCTGGATCATTTACATAACTGTATCCTGTGATTTGAGTTTTTTCTTGCAATTTCTGGGTATTACTCATACATTTTCACTGTCACATTGTAACAGTGGATTTGTTTAAAACTTTGTGTTATTTGTAATTGAGAATTTAATGAAATGAAAGAAAGAATTGAAATGTTTATTTGAATTATCTATAAAACCCCCAAATTTAATAAAATATTTTAAATTTTGTTAAGTATCTATAAACCCACAAATAAAGAGATGTTTTTACTTGTTTTAGTAATAGTTCAAATTCAAAATGATTTTCCTTCTTAAATGACTGCAGTTAATTATTTAAAAATTTTGACAAGATTTTAGTTGTGCATTGAATATATGCTTTAGAGGAATTAAGAAATGTTCCTTTATTTATAAAACAACATTAAAAATTGGGGGGAAAAAAACAACACCCTAATTGTTTTTTTTGCTTGGAAATTCATTTTTAAATTAATTTACTGATGCAGAATATATCCCAGTAGTAGTAGTATCATTGATCATGAATCAAAAGTAATTGTTTAATGGAATAGATATCAAAGAATAATAGGGTAGTTGAATAGGATTTCGGAATGAATATGCTATTCAGGACATTTTCCAAAAGTGATAGTATAATGGGATCTGTAACCATGCTGGATCTTATTGTATAAAAATAATAGTTTGTCATATTTCTAATATATTTCTTAAATTCCATCAGGACTAAGGAGTATCTTTCACCTTAACATTTCATTTCCTGATCTATAATATATCTTGAAAAATGTTTATTTAGGTTCCTTCTATCATCCCTTACAATTTGAAAGAATGTTCTCAGAACACCTTATTTGTGTACATGTATATATTTTTTTGAAAATTTATTTCTCTTTAAATATTAAGATATGCAATAAGTGAAAAAATTCAATTATCTAAAAGTTATTAACTATGTAAAACAAAATGTGTTGATAAATTAATTTTTTACTGAAGATTCTATTTTTGTAGCTTATTTATTAACAATGATTTTTATTTCTTTTTCTTTCAGAAAAGATTCGCCGTGTTATAGCTCAGAGTGGATCTGCTGTTGCTGATTGGGCAATAATTAGAAGTAATTATACTGTAGTTCAACAAAGTAAGGAGTATGCTTCTCTGTATAATTGCAATTTTCAATCGTCATATAGAACAGTTACATGCTTGCGAGGGGCACCATTAAATTTTTTTGAATCTACTTATTTTAAAGTAAGTTTACAGTTTAAAAATTTTCATTAATAAAATTTAACATGTTACTGTATATGATAAAATATATAGAAAAATTATATTTTAATTAAATTTGGGGTTGACACAGGTTTTTTTCAAAGGCAGTATAAAACTAAATGATCAGAAATAAAAACAGTTAAATAGAACTTCTTTTGCCTTATATTATTCCACACATGTTCGAGAATAATAATCTACAATTTTATGCATAATTTGGATCTGGGAGCAGTTAGAACATAAAATTAACAAAGTCTAAGAAAAGCCAACTGCTGAAAAAATGAAAAATAAGTGTTTCTATTGGAAATTTACAATATATATATATATATATATGTATATCTTTTTTTTTACAAGCATTTCTAAAAATTCATCTATAGCTGGATTTTATAAAAGGAAAATTAGATTTGAATCCAATTTAATTATGTACAATTTTTGAAACTGACACACATTAATATAAAGGCTAATCACATAAATCAACAAATTAGAAAACATTGTAATTTAGTGTGTGTGGTTAGTAACCCATGCTTGTTTAAAAAAAAAAAATTATGCATTTTTTAAAAATATGGTTGGAATATGGAATGGGGGAGGGGGAATTAAATATACACACTTCAATTCAGAGGATTTTTTTTTGATATTCACATTATTAGCATAAAAGTAATTGTTTGATTACCATTATTGTTCTAATCAGAGGATTAACCTATTACAATCCACTCTCTCTCTCAAGACTGTTATTTATTGCCCTTAATGATAGTTTATCTATTCCTGGTATATATATTACATCTTTTTACTATAGTGCTTCAGTAACCCTTTTATCACCTATTGAGTTTCAAATATATTTTTGAATCGTTTAATTCAAACACTCAAGAACGCTATTTTATGTTAGAAAATTATTATAGATGTTTTGACAAGAGTATCTAATTTAAAAATAGAATCAAAACTCTTTAAGCAAATTTTGTAGCACTTAGATTTTTTCATTTTGTTTTTATTTTCATTCCTCCAAAAAGTGAATGAAAAATTTCTTTCCTTTTTATGCTTTTCATATATAAGGCTTTGAACAAGCTGTATCTAAAAGTATCCTCACTATGTACTCTATTTTTTCCCATAATGCTTGCTACTAGTATGTTAGTAAATTTTATTTGTATCATATGAGTGATTTAATTCAATTACTTTTATATATCTAGAGGTTCATCATAAAGTTAGCACATTTCATTAGATTGTTAATTATCAAAATTTGGTTTCTTAAATTTATATGTATTTTAAAAAAAATCTTGCATTTAATATTGGACCTACAAATTGTTGAAGTTACTAAATATATATAGTATAAAAGTTTTTCATTATAATGGATATTTTTTCATTTCTAAGAATAAGGAAATGCTGCTTTGCAATGATACAATTCATGAGACATGAACTCAATATGAATGCAGATGTTTCTTTTAATTCTTGATTAATTAGCTCTGTTGTTGAGGGGAAATGGTAACTCTTGGTATATATGATTGTCGGACACTTTACCTGAGGAGAAAAGAAACAAATTTTGTATTGGCAATTTCATTTTTTTCTTAAAATTTTACTTTTCAGAAACGAAATTATGGTATATTTAAAATAGCTGTTGTATTGTCATTGTAGGATTCGTATAATAAACTCTTGACCCCCCAGGAATGATGAACTGGTTTACATCTCAAAAATACTTAATTCAGATAAATTACACACATTCACCTTGTGAAACTTGAGTGGTTACGAGTTGTTACCTTCTTTTGTATATTCCCAACTTAAATACTATTAAGAATGTATGGAGTTCCATGCATGTGCAGATTTTGTGTGTTGATCAAACCAAAGCTAGTCATTATGCTAGTATATATATTTATAATTCTCGTTTTAATTTTCTTACGTTTTCTCTTTCAAACTGTCATAAGGTTTGAGTGGGTAACGAACTTCTAATCTGGAGATACAAAATTATTCCATATCGATCCATTATCACTTCAAAGCTGCTTAGTACTCTTAGTTGTTTAGAAAGCTTATTATATAAAGTAATTAGTGCATATTGTTTCTTTTTAATCATGCCATTCAGTACAAGTTTTAATTACTCTTGCACATAAAAATTATTAGAAGATCGCATTTTTAAACTTTTCGCATTTTTAACATAGTTTTTTTTCTTTCTTTTGGCATAGACCAATTTTCATGAGTAACAGAAAATGATTTGACAATTTCTCTAGATTCTGATTTTATTTTTGGTAATTGAATCTAATGATGAGACTAATTCATGTTTTTTTTTCTTGAAATATTTTAAACTTCTTCCTCAAATATTAATCATTAAAATCAGTTCTGAATCAATTAATTTCCATTTTGAAAGGTCGCTTAAAGAAAGTTTTAGATATTTTTTTGTCAACATTTACTATCGGTGAGGACATTTTTACTGTTGCTTTATCTCTTTTTCTATCTAGAAATCTTAGAATCTTAAATTGTATCCATTAGACCAGTGATTCTTAAACTTTCAATCACCATGGCCTCCTTTCATGTATCAGCCTGACATTGCGGACCCCCAAAAAATTTTGAACAACTATTCGACTCTCAACACATGGTTGAGTGATTGAAATGAAATCATTATCATATTGGCGCACAATGAATTCAATTCAGTTCTTAATCTTTGCACATGTGTTTATATATTTTTTTGAAAATATAACGTTTTAATCATGGCTATGTAGCTGCAAACAATGAAAAAGTAAATTTATTTTCTTGATCAAAATATATTTTCTTCTATAGTTTTTTCATTGGGGCCATTTTGTGATCAAATCTAGGATGGCACATCTTTCAGTTTTTCACTTAGCCTTCCCCAGTTGTTTGCAAAACAGGAAAATCTTTGCATTGAAATGAGTGACCTTTGTGGACCCCAGGAAAGCACTGGGAACCCCTGGACCACAGCTTAAGAACTGCTGCATTAGATTTTTTCTTTATATTCCTCTATTAAATTGAATTCTGTTTAAAATTCTTTGTCATTTGACAAATTATCTAAGTAATAATCGTGAGTTAGCTCTAAAGTAAGGGTTCTTAACATTGAGGAAATGCAACCTTGAGATTATAAAAAAGAATTTTTTAGGGGTTCAAAATGAAAAAATTGAAATGAATAAAATAAATTTCAGTCAAAGACATATTCATAAGATATATATGTTATTATATCTCAGCAAAAATTGCAGATTCCAAAGAAGGTTCAAGATCATGTTTTAAGATTCATAGGAGTGTCATTATGGAAAAGGTTAAGAACTTCTACTCTGAAGTATTTACTTTTTATTTAAGGGGGAAAATAATTCATCTGAAAATATTTGGGATGTATTCAGTAATGTTCAATTTAATCATAATCCTGAAGATTAATCAGATCCTGAACAGTATGCTTGATAATTAATTATATAAATATAAAAATTTACTTTCATATTTGTTATTGGAATACTTCTATTAAGAATTTTTGTTTTGGATTAAATTTTTTGAGAAATATGTCAGGTGTCACTTTATGTATTAATTGAATTTTTCATTTTCTAAAGCCTAAAGTTGGATGGTATCCATGGACTCCTGTGGTTGATGTTTGTACTAGAGAGGCTAATCGCAGAATTTTACCTGATATTCCTGAGAATATGATCAAATTCCATTATGAAAATAGTCATGAGGATTTTGCCTATTTGACCGGTGTTACTAAAGATGAAGCAATTTCAATGCTTTGTAAGAATTTAAGATTTTTTAAGATTATATTTTCTTGCATTTGTATGTCAAGCCTTATTTATTTACAGCTTTTAAAGAATTTTTTAAAAATCGAACGTACTACCTAATCTATCTTAAAACCGTTATGATTTTTGTTATTTTTCATAATACATCAAAAAATTTTGCATGGAAAGCAGTGAATATATGATTTTATGGTGTATGTGTGGAAGGGGTTGGGATATTCAAAGGTTTGATCTCTTTCTCAATAAATACTCTGCTTGCATTTAATCAATATAACTATCAATGAAAGAGAAAGTCTCATTCTTACCTTCAGTGGGCCTCATACTACATTTTCAGAATAATGTTCTCAAGTAATTGATTAGAAAAATTAAGATACACTTGGATATTTAGAAAACAATTTCTTGATAATGATTATGTATACAAAATATCGTTAAATACACAATTAAATATGAAAGGATATATACAGTCACTCAAAAAAGTATTGGGACACTTGTCATACATAACTGTAAAGCCATTTATAAAAATATTTATCACATTAAAACAGGAACGAAATGAATTAAGAAATATTTTAACATTTGGTGTAAAGTATATAAGGAAAATTTTATTAGTATTACAGAATTATAATTTGATCTAGCTTTTCAAATATAATTCAAAGGCACACTGGAGTAAAAAAAGTATTGGGACACTTTTGAAATGAGAAATTTAACAAATATACAGCACATCAATAGAATTTAATTTCACACATCACTTTTTTAGACTAGAAGTTTAAACATAAAAGTTTCAATAGATAAGATTATTTATACAAAAATGGCGAGAAACAAAGATATATCGGTTGTTGTGAGAAATCTCATAATAAATCATGGGAAAGGGGAAATCTGTTAGCTGTATAGGATAATAATCTTGAAATTGAGTAAGTTTTCTCTTTTTAACATCATTGACAGGTTTAAAAAAAATTAGTGTTAAAAACAAGCTAAGATCATGGCATAGAAGGATATTTAATGAACTTGAAGAGAGGTGGTTTGTGCGACAAGTACACATTAATCCAAGAGCTGGTGCAGTAAAAATGACTGTGCAATGTAAAAGTAGGTTCGGAAAAACAATAATGCCTTAAACTGTCAGAAATGTTTTAAGAAAACATAAGTATCTTGGCAGAGTACCTCAAAGAAAGCCTGACATCAGCAAAGCAATTAAACAAGCTAGGTTGGCATTTGCTAAAATGTGTGTAAGGCAGCCAACATAATATTGGGAAAATGTAATTTTTGTTGATGAAAGCAAGTATAACATTTTCAGAATGGATGGCAAGCAAAACGTTTGGTGGAAATCGAATACAGCAATGCATTTAAAAAATTTGTGGCCTACTATCAAATATGGAAGGGATAACCAAACTGTTTGGGGCTGCATGGCAAGCTCTGGTGCCGGGGAACTTGCATTTAATTGATGGTATAATGAATAAATATGTCTATCTTGACATTCTCGAGCGAATTTTAAAGCAAAGTGCGAGTAAGCTGGGAATCTCAGGACATTTTAAATTGTACCAAGATAATGACCCAAAACATACTGCAGATATTTGCAAGTTAGGAGTCCTCTAAACTTTAGACCTTAAGTTCTTCCTCTAAAGACCTTAGGTTTTTGCTTAATCTTAAAACCAGGGGCTGCGGTAGCCCAGTGGTTAAGGTATCAGATCATGGCAGGCATGTCATGAGTTTGAGCCCAGAACCACTAAAGGCCTGCTGTGTAGGGGAGTGATGCATGCTAAATCTGTGGAGAGCTCAAACGTCCTCCCATTGGTGTGGTGTGGTAGTTAGGATAGGGGGCTGCCAGCTCAGGTGTCGTCCTTGTCACTTGACCATGGTTCAAAATTACGAGATCAGTCGTCAAAAGCCCTCGTGTAGCTGAACAGTGCGACATTAATGTTCACTCACTCACTCACTAATCTTTAAACCATTAGGGAATTCATAAAACAAATCTCAATCAAATCCTTCATTAACATCCCCCTAATTGATAGCAGAACTTTAAGAAAAATTGAAATTTATGATCCTGATCCTTCCTTCAAACTAAATTCATCTTCCTAACATTATTTCTCTGAATTTCCAACTCCATCTCTCCGAGCATCTCATCCCTCCAATAAGAAGCAACCTGAATGGCCAATATGGAGTAGAGCTCTCGTCTTCTCCCGGCCTGAAAATTTTTTCCAACTTCGATCCTCTACTTCTAGTAGACACCCCCCTAACATAAAGCAGCTACCTGATTGAGCGAGTACTCTGTTCCCTAAGCTGAATAAATCCTGACCATTTTGGCGATTTTTCTCAAGGAACTGGGTTTTCCCGGCCACCGAGGGAGTTGACCTGACATTCAATGATTAAGTTGGCCATTCGCTGGCCTCCGGTAACGGAGTTAACATCGGTCAACACAGACTCGCTGCTTTCTCTCATTCCAACACAGACAAAATTCTAAGCTTCATCAATTTTATTTTAAATTCTAAAGGTTGCAATCTTAACTTAATTTTTTCCTTCTTTTTCTAATAATTATTTTTTCAATTAATCATGGCAAGTCATATCATTAATGTTTAACAACAGCCTTTAAAGACAGGGGATTAAGAAATCAGCAGAGATCAAGTGCCCTGATGATCATTCTACATCATTTTGTAAGAATAAACTTATAAAAATAATACATAGCCACAGTACCTGAGTTGTCTTGGTCTTGAGCATGTGACTAGCGATGTTTCATTCGATTTTTGTTTGGGTCTTGGTTTCATAAAAAACCTGTTATGTAACAGGACTGATTTATGCCAAATTTGTTGGAGCTCAAAGTCATATTGGCTTGTACTGAAGTTAAAAGAATGTAGTACCAACTCGTGTGTTGTTCTTGTCTCCACTGTGATTCAAGATTATGAGATTATCAACAATAGCCTTTCTCTTTTGAAATGTGGCATGAATAAGTTATCAGTTAATCTAAAATATATTCAATAGTAATTTGGATGCTTATATTTAAGCTGATATAAATTGTTAAATTTGGCAAATTGCAAAAGTAGCATTTGAAACAGAACTCATGAAACACATTTTAAAGCCCTTTCAAAGAGTGAACATTTTAAATATTTTCATCTTCACTTTATTCTTCCTATTTGGTAAATCGAATACTGGTCCTTTGACAAAACACTGAGCACATCCAGAGTGCACGCCATTCAGTGTATTCATTATATTACCTGGCCAGCATATATTATTTTTTGGTATTTTTAATGTTAAATGATAATGTGGGATAAATGTGTTCTAGAAGGCAGTTCTTTCTTTTTACATTGCCCAGACTTCCAATATGAGTAACACAGCTTGACAATTAAGTTAAATCCCATGTGATAGAGTAAAAGGTGTAGTTCAATAGAGAGTGAATTGAAAGAGATGAGAATGTACTGTACTCTCCACTGTATAAGAGGTGAAAAAACAACAAACACAATTTTAGTCGGAAAAAGGCATTGATTTATGTTTGAATGGTGTATATATATGAAGTATTGTAGTAGGGTTGGCCGGGGTGTAGGTTGTTGTCATATTTGATTTATTGAAGACATCTTAAGAATGGAGTTTCGTCTTTTATTTTGAAGCACTCATAGCGTAACTGGTCAGTCACTTAATATTTTACAACTACTTGTTAAAAACACATAAGCAGACACATATAACAGAAGCGATATCTTGACGGACACAACACAAACAAAAAGAGCTACAGTTATTTACCTTTTTACATGATGACGACAAGCAGATAAAGAAAGTGATTACACAAGATTTTTGTTTTTATACCAGCAGTGCAAGCGCGTGACTATTATGTAATAGTAGTTCTGATTGGATAGAATGGGCTGGACAGGGTTTTCGGACTAGCCGATTGTGCGATTAAGATTACAATGTTAATTTTAGACGAAAGAATTAAAGTTTGTTTAAATATTAGTACAAAGAGTTAAAAAAAAAAAAAAAGGATACTAGAGGGAATTACATATATATACATATATATATATATATTCTTTTCTTATAACAACTCAGTATATGATCTTTATGTTTTGTATTATCAAAAATGTAATTACTAACACTACTCATTGAAAATTCGTCCAAAGAATTGCTGAGTTTATCTTCCCTACTATTAGTGTAGAATATTAAAAAAAAAAAAAAATTTCGGAATTAAAGGGTTCTGTGCTTGATTTGTAGTGTTTTGGATAGCTAAATTTTTCTTCTTTTTCTATTTAATCAATATTATATCTATTCTTTTCAATTTAATCTTACTAAAGAATTCTGATCAAAATAATTTTGATTAAAAGATCAGTTTTATTATTCACTCTTGCATATCATTTTGATGCAAACTTAAAAGTTTTAACAAACTAAATGAAGAAATACTGAAATTTCAGGCTGGATTATATTTATCACAGATGCTTATTTTGATTTTTCGATTTTTACTTTATTTTTCAATACTTAACCTGATAACAAAATATTTAACTATATTTGTACTTGATACTTAGTAACTCAAGATGTTTGAAAATTTGTTGGCAATCTTTTATGCACATTATTTTCTATAAGTCCTAGTGTTTCATAATTATATTTACAGAAATTATTTTTAATTTCTTTTGTTGATGAATTCACATTTTTTGTTTAGAGCTTAGTACAGAGAACTTTTTCTGTATTTTTGAATTAGAAAAGAAAAACTGAAAATGATGAATCAAAAATTAAGTATTTATTGTGAGATTCTTCTAACTAAATAATAATACAATAAGAAATTAACGAAAATAATAATGAAAAAAAAATTGCTATATATCACAATGTTTTTCTCTCTTTATATTTATATGTTGAATCAGGAACTTTTTAAAAAATTTTAATGATTTGACTCAAATATAGACGCCTTCTAATTATTTTGATTTCTTGATATTTTTACTGTGAATTAAGTGTAGGGCCACAGTAGCCTAGTGGCCAAGGTAACAAGACTCGTGGCTGATGTGTCATGAGCTCAAGCCTAGTATTGCTGAAGACCTGCTGTGCAGATGGGGCCGATGCAAATTAAATACATTGAGGCTCTTTATGTTTTCCCTTTGGTGTGGTGTAGAAGCTAGGGGGGTGCCAGCTCTGGTGTCGTCCTCGCCACTTGGCCATGGCTCAAAATTAAGAGGTCCGTCGAGGAAAAGCCCTCGTATAGCAGAATAATGCTACATCAATGATCATTCACTTATTGTGAATTATGTGACATTAAAAGTGAAATTATGCAGTATAACTTGTTGGGAAACAAATTCTAGATTATTCTTGAGATTTTTGAAAGAAAAAGAATTCAAAGAATTGTAAATGTGAATGATTATTTTTTTTAAAATGTTTTTTTCAATTGCTTGTGCTAAACTCTATTACTTATAACTTTGAAACTGGAAAATAAGATGTTACTTCAAAAAGGAAATAGAACTTATTTGCTGTAATTGAATTTTACATATTTAAATGCGTATTAACTTTTTTAAAATTAATTTTGCATATTAACTCTGAATTAATCAATCTTTGATTTTTTTTAAAAAAAATGACAATGCAATATATATATATATATATGTATATATATATGATTTGGTAAAAGCAATAATTTGTACAATATATATCTTTCAGGGCAGGATTTGGATTTGATAAGAAATAATTACAGAATTACCAAAGAAAAGTTAGAAAGAAAAATCCAGGAATTTTCTTCAGTATTGAATTATACTCTTGATATTCCAGCATTAACAAAGGCTATTCAATTTATGTATATGCCTAAAGAAAAAGACTACGAAAATGAGACTTTACTTCGAGAAAGTTATGTTAATGTAAGTAAAGTGATTTTTTGTATTTAATTTTAAGGCAATATCAGTACACCTTTTTTTCACGTTATTTTCTGATGCAATGATTTGTATTTTAGATGCTATCTGATAGTTATTTCAAAGCTCCGAATGATAAAATGGTTAAGTTACTTCTTCAAAGAAATATTCGGACTTACATGTATGTATTAAACAATTCTTTGGAAGGATTGCACTTTGTGCATGGAAATCCTCGTAGTCTTTGGGAAGATTGTAAGTAGTATTTTGTTTTATCGTAATTCAAAATATAAACATGGTTTGAACAATTTTACATTTATTTAAATGTCAATATATGTTTAAAATGTTGATTGGTGCACTTAATATTTTTACTTTCATCACTGAATATGTGTTTGGAAGTAGCATGTAATCTATTTTCAGTAGTATTAAATAGCTGTTGTCATTAAAATAATTATAGAATTTAATCTTAGAATGTACATTAGAGATCTACGGTACCCCAGTTGTTTTTGAAATAATACTATTGATGTGTATTATGCAATATATATATTTTGTTATATTTTTTATATGTACATTTGAAGTAATATTATTAGATCAGTCAATAACTTTTGAAAATGGTAATTTTTCAAGATGTATTTTTTTGAGGTGCTACAGCTTTATAATTTTATTTTAATGGTATAAAATAGTATTAAAGTAGTTTTATCTTTCTATTTAAACTTTTTTTATTACTTAATTCTAATTGTATTACCTTTTTTAGCAAATTTTCAAGCTTTACTGATTTGAATTTAGTTAAATATTTAAATAGTGGTAATAGACGTAAAATTGATTTTGATGGTATTATTAATAAATGATTTGAAATTGGCAATTTCTAATTCTTCTGAATCATTTGAAGTTGATACTTACCTTTTTTAAAAGAGAAATTTGTTAGATGAGTCTTCTTTTTCAAAGAATTTCTTGTCCTTTTTATGATGGATGGAACAATGGTGGACCTCAAAATTTAAGTAGCTTTAATTAAGTAAACATTTCAGAGTTCATTCTATATGTACATCATAGTATGCATTTGTTTTTGATTAATAATTTTTTTATTAATAGGTTTAAAAAACTATTGCTTTATTATCACTTTTACTTGAAAGATAGTTAAAAATACAGAATTGTAGCTGAAAAATAGAAGTAAATTTGACACATGATGACTAGTTGATAATTGCTTCAAATTTCTATCCTTTAATGATGAAAGAAATAAATGAATCATTTGAGATATTCATATGAAGGATATAAGTAGCTTCATTTTTTTATGAAATATAGAGGATAAAAAAATATCTTCATTTTTTTTTCATGTAGAATCACAGTTATAAATGCATGAAATTGTAATTATGTATAACATTTATTCAAGCCAAGTAATTACTTCTGAATGAGAAAATTTTAACATGGGAGTTAACTATATTTTGTTCTGAGGAATTCTTATATCAGGGTCTCCATTTTTAATACTTACTAAGCATTATATTTTTTTACTTATCTTAAGGTTTTATTATTAGGTATTAAATGTGTTAAAAAATTAATTATTGCCTATATTGTTATATTTAATGTTTTTAAAATTATCCCAATTAACATTTTAAACCTTTATAATGTTTGCTTTTAGTGGTTCCGCATGATACTGAATACTATCTTGTGACTGGTGCACCTTTTATGGATCCAAAACTGTATCCAAGTGATCTAAATCTTAACGAGGCAAGATGGACAGAAGCTGATCGTAATCTTAGTATGTTTTTCATGACGGCTTGGGCTAATTTTGCTAAATTTGGGTAAGAAAGTAATATTAATATTTTTTGAAAACTCTTGAATGATATTTAACCCTCAAATTGTCATATTGAATATTTCAGTGTATAATTGCTTAAAAGATGAAATGCACTAAACCTGTATAAAGTGTATCTGGTTTAATTTCCATATACATTGAAGCGCCACTGAATTAGGGATAGCAAGTGCTATACACACAAATTGTGTAGCACTGCACATCATTTATGCTCAAGTGAGGGTGCTGTGATAACTGCATATATAGCGCATACTGTGGTTGTTCTGAATTAGTTGTTGGAATTGCCAGTGTGTGTAAACTGCCTGATTTAGATGCCTTCAATTGCAGACAAATCTTAGGTGTGTGACCAATGGACCATTCAATTTTCGAAATCATAGATAGCTAGAATTTTCTAGGTCGACAGTGTCAAGAGTGTACCAAGAATACATGGATGGTGGACAAAAAACTAGTGATTGGTCAAACTGCAAAGGACAATCAGCCTTGACAGTGCGTGGTAAGAGACGACTCAGGCATATTGTGCGTATCAGCAAAGCCAAACATTAGCTCAAATTACCACCCAGTTGAATGATGGCGCCAGTCGTACATTCAGTAAATGGACTGTGCAAAGCTCATTTCACTGTATGGGTTTCAAGAGCTGTCGATCTACAAGAGCACCATTGCTCAATACTTGCCATTGGGTTGCATGTCTTGGGCAAGAGAGCACAGAGAATAGATTGTAGAGGACTGGAAACGAGTAGCATATTGTGAGGAGTCTCAATTCCGACTACTTAAACCCAATGGAAGTCTGAGAATACGGCGTCAGGCTCATGATGCCATGGATTCTGGATGCCAGGTTGGAACTTTACACGGGCATGGTGGCTCAATGATGGTCTGGGGTGTTTTTTTGTGGCACTGTTTGGGATCTTTGGTGTGTGTACGAACCTCCCTCAATGCAATTCGGTATGTAGAGTTACTGGGTGATCACCTCCATCCATTTATGCTATTCTGCTATATGCAAGGTAATGGAGTTTTCCAGCAAGACAACTGTACCTCTCACAAGTCCCAGTTGGCTACTGGCTTCCTCTGAGCATTCCTCTGACTTTTCTGTCTTAGATTGGTGACCTAGAAGCCCAGACTTAATCCTATTGAGCATCTTTGGGATGTTTTGGAACAAGGTGTGAAAGGCCATCACACAGCACCAACGAACCTTACTGATCTATGGACATCTTTAGCCAATATTTGGCAAGTTATTCCCATGGAATTTTTCCAGAAATTTGTTGAATCTATGCCTCGTCATGTGTCAGCCGTTATCAAGGTCATAGGAGGCCCAACTCGTTACTATGTAGGTATCCCAAATTCAGTGGCACTTCAGTGTATATTATTTAATTATAGAGGTATCTGTTAAATAGATAGTTCTCGCTCATTAGAATATATGAAAAGTTTTTCTTGTTGAATTTTAAACTTTCAATAGCTGCATAATTCTTCATTGTACAGGCTTTTTCGAATGTATAATCCTTTTTCTTTCACCAGGGTCATTTCTTTCCCTCTCGACATTAGCTCTCTGGTGATTTCTTAATTTATGTCACTAAAATTCTTCCACTTTCCACCCCTCAGGCGGGTTTCTTTTTCCTCCATTATGTTTTTATACTGAAAGGGGGAGGAAGGGAACCTTGCTTGCATTTCAGATGAAAGTGAATATATGTAATTTACATATCTATAACATTTAATTTTTTTTGAGGGCTTGGTTTTTTTTAAATTAAAGCTTCCAAATTTCACACCTCAATAATAAAAAATCGTAATTTTTAAGCAAAAAAAAAAAGATTGTAAGGAAGAATTTGTATGTAAATAAAGCCTTGAAAAAAGTCTTTGAGATGGAAAGCACACTTTTTTTTTTAAATCCGCAGTTTATGTAAAATTTTAATCATTAATATCAAAATATGGATAGTAAATTTTGACACACGGGAAGATAGTTTTGTGCGATTATCTTTATAAATTGCGAAGTTATTAAAGGTTTAAGTCGAATTTCGAGTATTTTTCGAATATTCGTAAAAATAGTTTTAGGGAATCTAACTTTAAATCACCGAATCTAAAAAAAGCAAAACATGTAATTTTTCTGGATGTAAGTTCCATTGATCAACACTGTGAGAAAGAGATACAGAATTGTTGGATGATCTTGTACATAAAAAGGCTTCAAAGTTGACTCATTTCAGAAAATTCGCAAAAAGGCGAAACATCGTTACTTTGAAAAACATTATTCCGTGTCCTGGGGAAATAAACAGTCTGTCTGATTTCCGAATTATTTTTTTGTCAGATTTTGATTTGGAAGAAAAAATAGTAGTTTATAAAATTGACAGAAATGTTAGAAATCTTTTCTTCTGTTTCCCCCAGAGTTCAAAATGGATTCCTCGGATTATTTTTCATCTTTTGGTATCTTTGACTTATTTCCTGCTTTCAGCGGTTTGTGAGGAGATAGCTTTACATTGACAGATATGTTTGTTTACTTTCGAACTTTAATTGTGTAGATGTTTTCCTCCATATTTATGTTTATATTTAACAAAGTCACACAAAATGTGTTGGAAATAGTTCAGACTTCCTTCAGTATCGAAGATGAAATCAAAATTAGTTCTTATTTTTAATGGTTATTAAGGCCATGCCTGACAATTTTTGAGTCGTGAGGTTGAGTCCTGGTGTCACTAAAGAGACTCTGTGTAGAGGGGCTAATGCATGTTAAATCTTTTGAGACTCAAAGTCCTCATGTTGGTGTAGTGGGATGCCAGCCTAGGTGTTGTTTTTGGTCACTTTGCTGTGGCTCAAAATTGTGAGGTTATCAATAGTCCTTGTGTAGCTTGAAAGGGCAATACAATAATCAATTAAATTGTTATTAAATGAGAACCAATAAAATCCATAATATCTTATAGTGAATTAAGCTTTCCTAGTTTTATTGTCATCTTACAACATCTGCTGCCTCTTCTACTTCATTACTGCTCTTAAAATACAGACAAATATTGAGCCCCTGGGGGTCAGAAGAGAAAAGCAACTACTCAAGCAATTTGAAAAATGCATAATACCGCCACTTCTACACTGGCAACAATATATTCCTCCTCCAAGACGACTTCAATCGCACCATTCTTTCTGTTTGAAATCTGAGGACCTACTGAATAAGTACAATATAAAGATGAACGTTCCTCACCAGCCTCTTTGCCTTAGAGAGAGTTTTCCATTCACTCTCAGCCCTCCAACTTTAAATTTATCAATTGATTTTCCAGAAAGAAAGGCTGATGCCCTTCCTGCTGCCCTTTGTGCATATGCTCTTGAAACCACTATGACTTTATATCCAAAAGATATATAGCTCCACATTTATACTGATGGCTCTGGGATAATGACTCAGCTGGCTCTATTGTGAAAACCTTTTTGAATTCTCTTTTGCAGCAGGATTAGGTGCTACAAACTTTGATATAGAGATAGAGGCAGTGAGACAAGCAATATGCCATCTGACCAATTTAATTACATCGTATACACTAGCTGTTTTCCTTGTTGATTCTCAGTCTCAAATCCTCACTCTATGCTCCTTACACAACAGCAACTCAATTCGGTGTGGAGAAGGTGAAGTAAAAAATTTATGAACTCAAATCTATGCTGATTGGACTATTGTCTTTCATTGGATCCCTATCCACTAGGGAACCCCTGGCAATAAAAAGGCAGACTCACTTGCAAAGCATAGTTGCAATCTCCCACTGCCTTCTGGTGTCTTGTTGTGTAGCCAGTCTTTTTGAACTAGATCCATTCCGAGAATTCAAGAGAGAGATGGTAAGGGGTCGTTCTTCTCTGCAAATTGTAGAACTCTGACAAGATAAGATTATCTCCAAGGACACTTAACCAAATTGGTGTGAAAAACACTCTTGACTGCCCTTTGTGTCTTAAAGGATAGGGTATGCATTTTAATCATCTGACAGTATGTGCTTTCCTGCCCAACACAAATTTTAATTTTGACCTTTTATCTTCTGACAACTTTTCTGCAAAGGCTATTTTGTATTGGGTTGCTTGTAGGGAATGGCCTATATGGGCTCTTCCTTGATGTAATGTAAAAAATAAAGTTTTACTGTCATATTAGTATTATTTGCATCTACTTTGTATTTTATTATGATGTACAAAGTAGCATTTTTTAAAAAATCATAGAAGTGTCAGATAAGTTTTAGGCATAGAAACCATGCTGTCTTATTTTGATTTTTTTTGTACTGATATAAATTGTCTTTTAACAAATTTTGATTGAAAATTGTGAAATAATGAGTTGTATTTAGTAATATGCATTGTTCCACACAAGTATCATTATTGTTTGATTTTAATAATTTTCTCTGAGTAGAAAACATACTTCCTTAAATATTTCAATAATTTATTTTTTTAAAATTGTGTTGTTTTATATTTTTTTTAGGAATCCAACACCAGCAAAACTGTTTGATAACATTTTATGGGAACCTGTAGATTTGAAACATATGCAGTATTTATCCATTAATTCAACGAATTTTTCTTCTGTAATGATGTCCAGCTATCATCAAAAAGAAAGTCAGTTTTGGAACTCATTTTTGCCAACAATGCTAAAACAAGATTTCTTTCCTAGCACCTATTGTCAACCTCTATATGCAGAATGGGAAGACCAAAAACATATATATGAAGCTTCTTTATGGGGAGTTCTGGCAGCTATCTTGTTATCACTTATATTTTGCATTCTTTGTAGTTGTTTGTATTGCAGAGCTAAAAGGTAAATTCTGGTATTTAAAAAATATTTTCTTTTTTTTTGTTTAAGTGTACATTTGCTTATTTAAAGAAAAAAATGTTTTCACTTTTACTCAATTTTTATTTGAAAAATATGGCAAAAGTAATATTAAAATTTAAAGAAATATATATATATATATATGTAGTTGGTTTGATGTTGGCCTTGTACACTCTCCAGTTTGCAAGGTTTGACCCTGTGGAAAGTCTGATTTTCATGATGTAGAAAATCAACAGCGTCTGTATCATATAATTATAGAGCATGATAAAGATCCCTAGAGTGGCTTGGGTACTCTCAGCAAAATTAAATTCATAGCAGGATTTCACATCGTTAGGGCTTAGGTGCTTGTCTCGGGGGAAAACAGGGCCATAAAATTACATTTGTGGCAATTAGTACCCACCTATATGGTGCTGCACTGAAAAGTGATTCCAGCTTCCGTAGAATGTACAAGGTATACAATGGTAAGATTCCAGTCCACAGCCCCATTTGAAATATATATCAAAGTTATAATGCATTTTAATATTGCTTTATACATTAATATATGTAATCTTTTTTCAATTTTATTTAATAGAGGTAATTTTGAGTAATATTTTTAAATCAGAAAATCTTATAAAAATAATTTGATGTAAAATGCTGTTAAAGGAAATGGAAGAAAATGAGAGACAAGGAAAATAATAGCTTTATGATCACTGGTTTTACAACTGTTTTAATATTCATATTTAAAGTTCATTTATTGAATAATTGGTTATATAACATATATTTTTAAAGTGTGTTTCTCTTTGAACAATTTTAGTATATATTGGAAATATTTTGTTTCATTTTGTTTTAAAAAACCAAAGTACTTATATTTATCTAATAGGAGTTGAGCCAGTTCTTCTTTCAATCATATTTTCAATACTATGCATCTACATGTATTTCAATTCCCAAACCTGGAGTAACATTAGTCATACTATGCTCCTTCTCAAGCTTGAGGATTATTCTACCCTGTCTGAAGGTGTCGTTGTTTTATTATAGTCATATCGAATGTACGATCACTCTCATTTTCTTTTTTAACTTACAGCAATTATTTGGAAGTACTTCTTTTATCAGTTTTAAATAGCTTTGCTCTATGTGCACTGACTCCTTGCGTTATGCTTGTCCTTAAGTCATCTCTGACATTCTTAGAAAATTGTAAAATAATCAGTTGTATAATGGAATAAAGTTAATTTATTTAACATAAACTGAACGAAGCACATTAAGCTATCATATTAAGTTACAAAATAATCTATAATTGCATATAATATGTTGGAAATTTCGAATTAAATTTTATTTATAAAAGAAATGCAGCTGTGCTATTTCATCATAAATAAGAAATACACTGCTGAAAATTACACAAATTTAGGGGTAGTAATGTAAATGTTAGCAGCATAAATCTCCAGTATTTGTTGAGTAGATATATATATATACATATACAGTCGAACCTCTGTATAACTAACCTCTATATTGCGAACTTTTTCCTGGAATCTTGAACATTTCACGATTTTCTTCGTAAAATAACCTCTATAGCGAAGTGTATTTTCTATATATCGAACTTTTTCTTTTGTGATTGAATTTTTTTTCTCCCTATTTTTAAAGTATTTCTGAACATTTCCAAGTTATTATCTCTTTAAAACATTTTATGGTGGTCATAAATCTTAAACTGGTTTTATTAGATCCTAACTCGCGGAGAGCAATACAATTCTGGACATTTCATTCAAGAAGTGCAACCTTTAACTCCCATCGTCCAGTTCATTGGAAACATCTTCGCTATCCTCTTTCACTCTTAGTGAAGTTGTCCCGTGTCCCAGTGTTCTAGTTATAAAATAATTTTTGTTTAATATTAGTTGTATGCTTTAAATTAGAAAATGTCATTAAAATTCGTTAAATTTAATATAAAATTATTTTCTTAATATTGTGAAAATACAGTGTATTCTGCGACATTCTTTTTTCTTGTTTTCCTTGCAGTTTTTTCTTTCTTTTGATGGGTGAGATATATAAAATAAGCATATATTAATTTTAAAAAAAAGATGTGATTAATTACTTTTTTAATATATAGTGTTTAAGAATTTAAAATTTGTTTTATGTGGTTTATATAAAGTATATTAAAAGATGAACCTCTATATAACAAATTTTCCATCTAACAAACTTTTCCCGGGATTTAGCGACTTCGTTATATAGAGGCCCAACTGTATATATATATATATATATTATATATAAATAAATTAAAAACTGAAAATTGGCCAATGCTCTTGCCATTATTTTTGTCAAGGGAATTAGTGTTGAAATTTTTCTTGTTTTTGAGAGGACATAGCAAAGAATGCTAAATCGCTATTAACAGAGGCTATTCCAGAAAATAAATGATTTAATGAGGGCAATGATGATTGGACTGATAAAGATTAGGTTGGTCCATACATTAAATCTCAGCTGACATGCCCCTAGATGCCATCCATGTGGCATTGACTGTTGCAAAGATGTGAGGAACTTGAAAATGTGGCAAGTTTGAGGGGTGCTGGTGCCGCCAGAATAGTGTCAGCACACATGCAAGCCACTTATGCCCTATTTTGCAGAATATGCAGAAAACCTTTGATATTCCCATATAGATCAGGACCATTACCCATTGATTGCTTACCTGCTTTAATGTTTTTCTAAATGACTTATATTGATTCTATAGCACATTCCATTTGTAGTGGTGCTAGATCAGAGTTACACAGATGATGGAATAGTACTGGATTGTGTTTGGACGATTTATGCTTCTGTTTTTCAAGTGGAAGTTGCTTTGTGAAAATTTGGCATCACCATAGTGACAGGTTCATTTCATTCATATTTGTGGAACATCTTATAGTGTCACAATGCACCATCTTGATTTGGGCATCTCTGGTACATACTCAAGGCACTGTAACAGCGTTGCAATATCTGGCTGATAAGCTTGTACCTGGTTACATCCAACTTCCAGAGGATAATATCGAACCAAACACTGTGTATGCATCATCCAATATACTAAGCAAGATGCACAAATACTGTCTTGGCCACCAGTGGCATAATGGAGAACATTTGGGCTTCCTTGCAAAGTCAGGTTTTGGGGCCCCAAGTTGGATTTTACAAACAGTAGGCACTTGACAATCAGGCTTTGCCCCCCCCCACGGGGGTTGCTGGGGGTGTACGTTATGTCACTGTTCTCACTATCAAATACTTCAGGAATGTGATTAGATGCAGCCTGCATCCTCTGCCACCACTGCATTCAGATTATGAACCTTGTCAAATGATTGATATTGAATTCATTCCTCAGTATGCCATGTATTCTGTAATTGACCCTGTATCTAGATATGTTGCTTTGTGCATTGCTGTCCATGGTAGTTTAAAATCTGCTTAGCTGATGTTCTTGCTCTGCATTAAGAGAGTCATTTCAAAATAATCACTTATTTTGTTTCTTCACTTTCTAACCATTTCTTGGCATTACATTTTCAATGTTACATATAGTGTTTATTACGTATCATATAATATATGTTTATTACATATACATGTAAATACATTTCTTGTAGTCTTTTACTATCTATACATACCAGTGATCTAACAATTACTGATCTGAGGACTAATAACTGCTGCAATGCTTGAACATGTGTTGTTTTTTAATTTAACATTATTTAAGTTAAAAAATGTGTGTAATTTTTATATTTGACCCTTAGTATTACCTAATGCTTTGATGTTTTACATTTTGGAAATAGTACCTTTTCTCTTTAAATAGTTATGAAATCTTACTGAAAACTATTGAGGATACTTAGAATTTGAAATAATTTCTTTAGGCTTTTTCTTGAAATAAACAATGGAGAGTTTTGTTCATTTTCATTCTCTTTAAAATTGTTTTTTAAAAATTATCTAGAATTTTTTGAAGTAATGGATAGGATTTATCTATTATTATCTGAAACATTTCCTTTTTTGAATTAGTATTTTTGAGAAGGGCCTTTGTTCGTTGTATAAGAAATATAATATAGAAGCTTTATCAAAAACAATTTTTAAGTAATATCTGAAATTACATTAATGTGTGTGACATATTTTTTTATTTTAATTTGAACCAAAATTTATAATTTTTTTTTCATAAATGTATTAAAATCTTGAACTAAAAATATAACTGTGCTGTTTCAAATGCTAAAAATTTTATTGTTAAAGAAAAATTTTAATATTAAAATGTCCTCTTAAATGCTTGTTTTGTATATTGATTTTGTTCTAAATAGATGTAAACTTCCTTTTTAAATATTGTGTATTGTGAATTTTTATTACTGGACTTCTACGCATTGAATTATTTGATACCTAGACCAATGTTTTAGTTCACAAAATTAAATTTGAAAATTCTTCAAAGCTGTTACTTTCTTATGGTTTGAATTGGAAGCTCTCTGATATTTTTATATCAGTATTATTGCTATGTATAAAAACTTCTTATATTTTTTTAAATGTTTTGAAATATTTTTCAGTAAGCATGTTGTTAGTACTGAAGACATCCCTGATGCTATATCTGTTACTCCTTCTTCTATTGACACACTTTTGCAGTGAGTATAAATGTCCTGTGTATGGTATTGCGAGTTCTAATGCTCTTACTTGCTTTATAATTTATATGTAATCCTTTTGTGTCCATAATTTTCTATTTTACTTCAGTTATTACACATTTTAACCCCAGGCTGGGCAAGGTCGATTTAGCCTTTCATCCCTTAAGTGGGTTAAGAAAATGAGTACCAAAATTGCTTGGGAACTTAACACTGGGGGTTTCGCGTTAGACTGCCAACCTGACCATAACATCCGCTCATGCACCACAGGGCCCAAGGTCACGTATACTTATATGGGCGCAGTAGGCCTTGGCCCTCATGAGCTGTTGCACCACTAAGTTAAGTTATTACACATTTTTTTAAAGGTTTATTTCTGACCTTAAAATAATGTCATTATTACCTTAAGTTACATAGGATAACAATAGGCTTTTTATTATGCACAAAAAAAGGATGCTGTACTTCTTGCTGCATACAAATTTAATCAAAGAACTTTCTATTTGCTTTTTTATTTCTGCAAGAGGTTTGAGAAATTAATTGAAATTAAATCTTAATGATTTTAATTTATTCAGTTTCTCAATGTATATATTATTTGTTATAGGAAATTCTTTCCCCTTAGTCATCTTTGTGGAATATTTCTGCAGGTATCTTAATAAATGAATTAGGGGAAATTTTAATTATTCTCTCTTACAATCGTTTATATGAGTGAAGAGTGTAGTGATGTTGTGTCTTTGCAAAAAATAATTATTTATTGTAAAAACTTTTAATTTCAGAAATGTTTCAAGATTTTAGAAAGGTACATTTATGGAAAAGCTTTAGTTATTTATTAATATTAATTAATTTTTGTAACGTTAAATGCATTTTTTTATCTTTTAAGTTGATAATTAAGTAAAAAATTTCCTCATTTTTACTATCTTTTGTCTTTCTCCTTACTTTCTCCTGAAAGTCATATTGAATTTGTGATTGAAGAATGCCAGTTTTGTTTTAATTAATTATCTTTGTTGTGAAACTTTAACTTTCATAACAGATTATATTTACAGGATTAATTATTTTAGAAATTTTACTTTTGATATCCTAGAATAAATTATTAATTCTATAGAACATACTAATTTCTGAACTAATGTTTTACTAACAAAATGCATTAGTAAGAGTGAATGTTATTTGTAGGAGGTGCTCTTTTTCTGACAGTTGTGACATTTTTTAAATTAAAATTATTTGTGAAATGTGTTTACTTATTTTGTATTATTGATGATTTTTAAATGAGATAAGGGTGCTTACATATTATACAGTTGAACTATTTCACTAAATCAAGACATCTCCTAGTCAATTAATGTCGCCAAGTGCTATATTGGTTCCGCACATGCATGGAAACTAATTTCAGGGCATGCTTTTTCTGTAGTAGCCCATCAAGAATAAATTGGTGAATATTTTAAAGAATTAAATACTGTATTTAAAAAACCATGTACTCTTGGGGAAGAAAAAAGAAGATATTATAATTACACTATTCAGGCAGTCAGAATGTCACAATTGAGTGCCCCTTAAGCTCTCTTAAGCACTAATCTAAATGTTGTGTAGTTTCAGAATATTTCTTGTTTCACAATTTTGCTAAAGCTCATAATCTTTTGAGTACTTGTTTATTAGACTGTATTTTTAAAGATACTCCTTTGTATTCACTTCCATAGAAAATAAATCCCAAATTTTTAATTATTTTCCACAACATTATAAGAGAATAATATTACAAATTGTAAGCAATGTTTATTAATTTCTGAGCATGTGTCGGTCATACCGAAACGAAATTGTGTTTGAACACACACAGGAATGGTTTTTCATTTTAGTTGCATATTGCGACATTTGGCGTCATTTTTCGGTTTGATGAAATTGGTCGACTCTATTATATACAAGTACCATGATAAGCATAAGTATTTTCGTAAGAATTGTTTAAATGGGCTTATATATATGAAATTATTAAAATTTTAAATGCATATATATGTACATTTTCACTATTAAGAAAATAATTTGATTGCAGATTTACTTCTACATATATTTTAAATTGAAATGCAAACCAAATTTTCTTAAAAATTTTTTTTTAGCATGAAAAGAATTGAAGCAGGAAACAAATACTTTTCTGAACGCCTTCATGCGGAACAAAAGCATACTCAGGTTTAATTTACTTTGGTATCATCTCAAAGAATTTTATTTCCTGCATATTGCATTTGGCTATTCAATATAACTACAGCACAAACCTTTATTGGAAATGTATTCTTATTTCTGTATGTTGAATCACATTATGTATACTTCTGATTTTATATATTTAAAGTTTTTAATTTTTAAAGTTACATATAAGTAATAAAAGTAAGTAAATAATTCACCAAGTATTTTTAACTTATATTAAATTTATTGATTATAGCATATGAATAAGGCATAAAATGTATCAATGAACAATTGTTTCGATTTTGAAGAAAATTGTGACTGATATTTAACACTGTCCATTCTGAGCTTTTTTGACTATATAACCCTCTAAAGGGAAGGTTTTTGGTGCCTTTCATGTTTTTCATTTAAAAAATATATATGTGATTTGCATTGCCATTTTTTTAAATTAGAAGTAATGTTTTCATTTACTTTGGATAAACTCTTTTAAGGCTGTCTTTTGATAATGTTAAAAAATAGAACGTAAATTTGTGTGTGGAAAATCTTTAAAATATTAAATGCTTCAATATTAATATTTTATTCTGGCTTCAGAATCTGATGGAAAGCAGCATACTTTATCATATTGCTCATTCTTATTGTAGTTGATCCAACTTTTTCTGGTTTAAAGTGTTTCTTATTCTCATATACTGTAATGCAAAAGGAGTTATCCCTTTATAAGTTGAAATGGATAATAACTTATGTGTGGAATATTTTTAATAATTAAAAATGCAGTATTATATAAACAAAAATGTATGAATTGTGAAAATTTGTACATTGAAGATATTGAAAATTGTCATGTAAACTGAGACATTTATCTGTCTGGAAATGTGCTCCGCATTTAGTTCAGGCTCTCCTACATTTGGTGAAGACAGCTTCAGTATACTGTGAAGGAATATTTTATGAGAAATTATTGAATAACACATGTTTTAAAGTAAAAAAGTTCCACAAAGGGAAGGGTATTCCGGGTGATGTAAATTTGATTCGGAAAAATTTGAAAACGAATCACCACTAATGTATCTCTCACTGTTTCCAAATCTCCATTTGGGAAGACTAGAAAGAGTTTCCATGACCTTCTGACATATGATAACTATATGTATCCAACTTTGAAATATTACCAGGTGTATGCAAATGAAATGAGACGATTATTTTAAAAAGAAACACGATAAATTTACGAAAACTGTTGATATTTCTTTATTCGAAATAATATCCATCGCTAGCTACACATTTCCCCCATCTTTCGGGCAATTTGTGAATACCACCCAAAAAAATGATCAGTCTTTTGAGGTCAGCCAGTCATCAAGCCAAGATTTGACGTTTTCGTAAGAAGTGAAGCGCTGGTCAGCCAGTGCGTGTCCCAATGATGCAAGTATGTGGTAATCGGAAGGAGCCACGTCTGGCGAATAAGCCGCATGCGCCAAAGGCTCCCAGCCGAGTGCCTTAACGATGTCCTTGTTCGGTTTAATACGGTGGCTAGGTGCGTTGTCATCAAGGAAAATCACTTTGTGCTGCCGTTTCTTGTATTGCTCGCGTTTTTCGAGTATAGCATCGTTCAAATTAAGTAATTGTTGCTTGTAGCGATCAGTATTAACGGTTTCGCCGGTTTTGAGAAGCTCATAATAGATTGGTCCCTCCTAATCCCAAAAAATACATAGCATTGTCTTGCGGTCGATTTGGACGGCTGTCCGGGATCAACATATGACCGATTACGCTTGGGATTCTCAAAAAGAAACCATTTTTCGTCGCCAGTCACAATTCGATGGAGATATGGCTTGCGTTTGTAGCGGGCAAGCAACATTTCGCACACGATTTTTCGGTTTTCCTGTTGACGGTCGGTTAGCTCGTGTGGTACCCATCTACCGACCTTTATTATCTGGCCCATTGCTTTCAGACGACAGGAAACAGTGCTCTGGTCAACATTCAATTATTCTGCAAAATGTTCTTGCGTTTGGTCACCATCTTCATCGAGTAATGCTTGTAATTCAGCATCTTCAAATTTTTTTGCTGGTCTGCCACGATCCTCGTTTCTCCATCGAAATCACCATTTTGAAACTTTACAAACCACATGTAGCATTGCGCATGGCTCAGAGCATTGCCACCGTATACTTCTAAAAGCATTTGATGCGATTCGGCAGTATTTTTCTTCAGATGGTAACAAAAAATTAATGCTGTCCGCAAATCGTGGTCAGAAGGCATAAAAATCGACATTTTCAACACAGTAAAAAAAATACAATGCACGTTGAAACTCGTCCAAATGTAAACTGAACATGGATATCATAGGTCAAACTATAAAAAAAATCACATGTCATGGTTTCGTATTGTTTACATATATGCGTGGCGACATCTGTTAGCAATCGCCTCATTTGATATGCATACACCTGGTATAGCTTTCATTCCCCCTTCAAATCTAATTCATTTCAGGGAAGGAGGGAAATATTTGTATGGTGCTGCCATCTATATTTTTTAAGGCAGAAGATTAATAGTTTATTTTTGAAGGAACTTCAAAAGTATTTAGCTTGCAATTTTACAGGAAGAAGCTTTTAAAGTTGACCGTGAGAAATACTCGGGCTTAGTTTGCTTCACCAAATTCAGCAACTTAAATGACATTCAGCCTTAAACCTAGAACTGTTAATTGTAAAACATGGCTCTTAGGATATCTTTTTATGTTTTGTATCTGTTGGCTGAAAGTATTCCAATAGTTTTACTAACAATTATTCTTTATTGTGCCTTCTTACACAAAATTGTTCTTCAGAGTGTACTATAAAATATTTAAAATTATCATATTTTTATATATTTTGTACTGTACCATTTTACAAAATGCAGTTGTGTGTGAAATGTGATATACAATTCAAAATATTTCTTTAAGTACTTTGAGACATATTGTTTTTCATATTTAACAGAAAAGTATTTTGTGGGTTATTCATTTGTCCTTACATATAAATTTGTACTGATTTTGCTAGGAAGGTACATACATGTGTAAATATATATATAAATGAGATCAGTATATTTTTGAAAATTTTCTTCATGCATTGTTTTGTTGATTTCGCAACTTCACGATTTTTTTCTTAGTTATTTTTTTTTCTTTCTGTTTTATTCACTTATGAGAGTTTTTGAATTTATCATTTATCGCGGAAAAAATTAAAACAATTTATCTTTTGTTGAGATATTTGTGTGTTGTTTCAGATATTTATGCTTGAAAAACAGATGAACACTTTGTCAAATTTATTTCTTTTGAAATGTAATTGAAAAGTAAAACTTTGTTGTAATGCACACATATTTTTAACACATTCTGCGTGGTTTTTGAAAAGTAAGAACAAATTATATATGGAGGTATTTTAATTTTTTGTATGAAGTCTATGATAATAGTATTAAAAATTGAAATTCTAATGTATGTTAGTGCTTTTCTGTACATTATTCATATTTGTTTTTTTGAACATTTATTTAGTTTCTAAATTTTATTGTTTGAATATTATTTTGTTTTGTTTGGAAATATTCATGTATTGCTTGTATATTTATTGGATTGTGAAAGAGTTTCTAATTTCAACATTATAATTGTTTATTATTTTAGGCATAATTCTGTGAAATTTTAATCAAAACAAACCAACATTTTTTTGTTTTTAAATATTGTAGGTAATGATTCTCTAAATATTTTCTAAGGCATTCTTTTTTGTATGTTTGCTTGGTTTTAATATATGAGGATATTAAAAGTATATCCACTTGAAGAAATTTTCTCAAAAGCTGTACATGCAGAATTTTTGGATCATATTCTACATTCAGTATTAGAGGGATGATATTATTCTATTGTCCATTAACTTAATCATTAATTGAAATACTTTTTTAACTTGAAGTGCCTTACAAATTATCGTTTTTAAATCTTCTATGCTAGTTGGTAATTATTAAAATACTTAGACCAGTTTACACCTAATATTTTGAAACTACATGTAAAGTGAGAATTTAAAAAAATTGGTTACTATTCTGTGTAAAGAGTATATTAGATACTGTTTTTTTTTTTGCATTTTGACAATTTCATCTGTAATTATTTAATTTTTAATTTTTTATACATTAATATTACTCATATACATGGAGATTTATTATTGTTATATCTTTTATTATTTTTATGTAATCTTTTTATTTTATCATTGATTTAACTACTGTTTATTATTATGTAGATTATTTTCATTTATTTTTAAAAAATAAATATCTGTGTATTTAATATTTGTGAAATGTTCATGACATTAGTTATTTTTATTTTTTCTGAAATTTTGTATGAGGGAGTGATTTGAATGATGCTGCTTTTAGTGTGTGTAGGGGGCTAAACGACACAGTATTTCAGTGCTTTGGTATATTTTTCTGAATACATCAAAATGTCTCAATATTTCAGCATGTTTTTCAATAAATTTTTTTTCTTGGCTGTAATAATTCTTTACAATTAATGTTTTATTTAATAATTTAATTTTATGAACCAATATGCTTGCTAGCCATTTCAAGTTAACATCATGTATGATTGCCTTGATTTATTTTTAATATGTAGATATTTTTAATGGTGATTCTGATGCATTTTCATAATGTTATGGATGTTGTCTTATGTCAAATTTTTCTCTTTGGAGAACTAAGGAAAGTGACAATGAAGTGTATACGTTTATAAGAAAAACTGGTACTTACATAAACTGGCACACATTATGTCCTTGACGAATTTTGCTGAACCAAAAAATACTGGAAAATAAAATATAAAACTTTGCCAAGAAAACAAATTCCTACACATGCTCCTGTGTTAGCCTGTTGACAAATAAATTGGCTAAGATTTTTCAATATTGTATTAAAAAACACACATGCACTTGAAAGAAACAACACATAATAACTACATTATTTAGGTGGTCAAAATGCCTTAATTGCATTCAAAATTGCGATAAACAAGTCTTTAAGTAAATAGATACTGCCACGAGTAAGTACGAAATTCACTTAAGTACAAATCTAAATCCTGTCATTCAATTCTGCTATGTTTATTTCTCCATTTTACTAAACTGGTTTTTCGAGTACTTATGTATTATAGTGCATGTTTGGAAGTACTTCTCTTCATTCGTTACAATTAAAAATAAGTAAAATTTCAATCATTTTTCACAACAAAGTAAGAGAAGAACAATACAGAAGAATTGAAAAATTGTAAACATTGTCATTATTTTTGAGTATGCATGACTAAGATTATTGTGTTTGAACACATACGCAAAAAGTGTACAACCTTTGAAGTAGGTTATTATTTTCGAGTATGCGTTAACAAAATTGTGTTTGAACTTGCACAGGAGCAGCTTTCCAGTATTGACTGCATATCGCTGCATTTGGCAACGTTTTTCGATTTGACGAAATTGGTTGAAGGTATGTTATGTAAGTACCATAAAACTTTATGATTAATGTTTTCATTCAACTGTGGTCTAGTTTTCTTAAAAAATTTCAGCATATTTGTTATTCATTTTAAAATAAAGCTTTAGTAATTTTGTTATTAGCCATTGTGGAGAAAATGTAATATTGTTTGATTCCTTCCAGACTTATGAAAATATGATATTGAAAAATTTGATGGGAGAGACAATACATAAAAGTGTATTGATATGTTATGTTTGTTTAAACTACTTATGTATGTTATAAACTTTAGGAATGTATTAAAAAGTATATTGTTCATTATTATATATTATTCTTGATTCAAATCTGTATTTATAAAACGTACAGTTATTTGAGCTTAAAATATTTTTAGAGGGTATTTGGATTGTACTTGATATTCTTCATAAAAAATGTGTTCAACCACTTTTGATGAACTTATTCATTCCCTTAAAGTCTGAAATACAGTCTTTTATACTTTTTACATATCATTCATTTACAACCTGATAATTATTATTTTATTTTATTTACATTCCATTTTTCCCCTTAAGTGTTTGTGAACATTTATTGTAAATAGCATTTCCTTTCAGTTTTGATTGTTCCATAATTGGTATAGGTGCATTGATAAATAACATTTTGCTAATTTTAAATAAAATTATTGGATGTCGGATAATTGGATTAAAAATGTAATTGTTTTCTTTCTTGAAATGTTGACTTGTCTTTTGAATATATGTATACAGATTAATTTATTTATATAAAACCTATATTTCATGCAGCTTTTTAATGTATGTATTAATATATATGCATACATTTATTAAAATTTTCTTTTTAATGCTTGTTTTTGTATAGCACAAACTTTTATTCCGAGTTATTGTTTATGAAATATTTAAAAATTCACTTTCTTGTTTTTTATTGGTAGTTTAAAAAAAATGAAAAAAAGTGAATAAATATCAGTTTCTCTAATGATGCTTTGAAATAATTTGAGAAAATTCTGTACACACATAAGGAATATTTATTGAGTTAGTATTAGGAGAAATAAAAATAATTATTGAAATTTCCATATTTTAAATATTGTTTATATTGCTATCGCTTTCTATTTTATTCTTAATATTTTATTCAGATCATACAAATTTTTTAATTGAAAACCTTTTCATACTTATGCATAAGAGTTTAAGGTGTGTTGCTGTCTATAATGTAGCTTCTTCAGTACAATTTTAAATGCTACTGAATTCCTAATTCTTGTTTTATATATATATATATATATATATATAATATTTAAAAAGTCTAATTAATCAGGAACAAGAATTTTTGAATTTTATGTATAATTGTTATAGCATTTTTGTACTAATGTAATAACAACTCATTGTTTTTGTTTTAAGAGTATAGTTTTTTATTGATTGTATTGATATTAAATCATCTTCCTAATTTAATCAGTGAGAGAATAACAGAAAGGCAATTTTGAGAATTGAAACAAAACGAAAAAACAGGTGAAGTTTTTTTAAAAAAATTAACCTAGTGTAGTTTTTTAAGTTTTCAGTATAATTAATTTAGAAAGATTTTTGATTTCTTTATATAAATAAAAAAGAATATTATTTTGAATTCATTAATGAATTATTGTTTTTTTACCCAGTAAAAATATTTCATGTTTTTAGTGAAAATGTGGAGGGATTTTCAAAATAATTAGCAGAGTATACAAATAGGATTCCTACACATTAAATGAAATTTAATTACATTAATATGAAATGAAAGTTTTTTTTCAAATAGAAATTTAATATGTTGTTTTACATATTAGATGAATTTTTTTCTCTTGAAATATAAGTTTGATTATGTGAAGTAACAGTGTTAGAGCCAAGTGATTATGTCTGTAGACAGTGTAGTTTCTGACAAATTTTAAGTTTATTCCTGGTGCCACAAAAGATCCACCATATTGGGGGCTGATGCATGTTAAATCTATTAAGGCTCTAAGTCCTTATTTTGATGTTGTATGGGAATTTGAAAAGCAGGATACCTGCTCAGATATAATCTTTTTCAATTGACCATGAATCAAAATTAAGATCTGTAGCTCATGTGTAGCTTCGAAATGTGACACATTAATAAACAATTGATTGCTTGATAGTTCGTGCTATACAAAATTCGGGTATTTTTTTCATGTCTGTGCAGATTTTTCTGTAATCAAGTTTCTAGTCTGAATTTTTTTTTTTTTTGTTATTTTTAATTTATATATCTGCATATTTATTTGCCATGAGTGTTTTGATGATTATATATGAAGGTAATTTATTCAAGAATTGATAGTGTTTGGGATTGTTTGAAAAAAAAAAAAAAACACTTGTATATATATTTGCTAGTTTTTCCACCTTTTCATTACATAAAACAAAATTTTTCTTTACTGTGCAAAGCTGTAACTTAAAAATTTGCTTATTAATTCAGTTATAAGATTTGTTTTAAATTATCTTGTGAATAATTTATTGCTTATATACATATAATGATATTTTATAATTTTGTTGTGAAAATGGAGCATTACTGTCAGGAAGAAATTTTTGAGTCTTTGTTATTGATTATATGTTTAATTTTCATTGACATTGTATTTGTAACTTTTTTTGTATTATGTTTATGTAATTTTTCTATGAAAATGAATGTGTTATATAATAAAATTTATATATATATTTAACTGCCAATTTTCATACATATGAATGCAAAAACACATACCTTTTTTCCAAGTTTACAGATATAGTAGTTTGAAGTACAATTTTTTGTGTACAGTTCTTGTGGTCGTGTTTTGTAAATGATATACTGTATGAAGATTAAATTAATTGATGTTATAATGTGTAGTTAGTTTTACTCTTCAATTATAGAGTAAAATTAAATTTTAATTTTTTAAACAATGTTGCTGTAATTTATTTAAAATGTTGAGCCAATTGAAAGGATTAATTTTATTCATGTTATAAAAAAGATTTATTCTTAAAAATGTAAGATTAAATTTTATGTTATGAGTTTTTCAAGGTCATGATGTACTGGTTTTTGCTCCATTCATTTCATGTAGTTGTAATTAGTTATTCTCAACTTCGTACATGCAATGAAATTTTTTGACATTCATGTAATAAGATTTTAATTTTGCACATTTATATTTTATTGACATTCATAGCACTTAATAATCTGTGTCAAGTTTATATTCTATATATAAACCTAATGTGTTGAAAGTTATATTTGGAGTTAACAGTTTCTAATGGGATAATTTAACAGATCTAAAGCTGAGTTAATAGCGTTTATTAGAGAATAATATATTAATCTCTGGTTATATAGTTTATGAATTTATCTGTGCTCTGAATTTTAAATAGAAATAAATTAATATGGCTTACTAATTTTTTATGACGGAACTTTTATTTTCTTGGGAATAGATTAAATATTTTTAAAATTTAATTATTCAAGAATAGCATAAAACGAAAAACAATAATATTTTAATTTCAAAATCTGAAAGATTTTAAATTTCATTTTTAATTCATGTTAATATATTCGTAAATTATTGAAAGGACTCAAGAAATAATTTTAAACGATTTTTCTGTAAAATAAAATCCCCAAGGATGATTTATTCATCATTATGATTAAAAATTATCTTTGACAGGTTTGTAGTAATCATAAAATTAAAAATAAATCTATTGATGTATCTACAATGTAAAATAAAGAATTCATTTCATAAATATAATTATTGAAGAGAAATGTGAAAGATATCAACATAGAAAACTTCAACTGGAACTGTGAAATAAATAGTTGAATTTTGTCATATTAAAATACATCTATTCAGTGTACAAAAATGAATTTATATTCAATGCATGTTTGATTTATATCTTCAGTGATGTTCAGTACAATTCGTCTTCTATCTTCTCATATTTTTTTGAAAATTTTTCTTGTGAAGAGTGCTTTGAAAAATCATAGAGTTTGTCCTCATGGAAGTTATAAAGCGATGATTCTAAGTAAATTAGTTACTTATCACTTGAGCAATTTTTGTTATGATTTGAATTGCATTTTTTTTATTTATAAAAAATGTCGCCAAACGTTGAAATTAAAATACCTTATACATAAATATCTTACAAAAACAATAAATTCTTTTATATTTTGTGTTAAGAATATAAATTATTTTATTAAATGTTTTTCGAAAAAGTTATTTTATATCTTCAGAATTCCACGTTGCGTTATGAAAAAATTAAAACAAATTATGAATCTTGTGCTTCATAATTGTGTAGTTACAATCACAGGGTTTTGTGGGTTCGATACCAGAAGGAGCTTTGACTGTTTTTAATGCAGCTCTATCTTAAATTCTGTACATGAGTTAATCTGCTTATCTAGAGAGTGACATATTGATTCTGGTATTGTTCTAGTCGTGTTATGCATTGCAATTTTGGTTTGTTGCTATTAACTTACTGCATGTTATTCCACTACTGAATTTAAAAGTGGAAGAAAAATAAAATATGTGTTTCTTATATATGTATTCTTTATTTCTTATCTCTGAACTTCCACTTTAGTTATGAGACAGATACGATATATTTATCACATATTAATAGCTGATATTGTTCAATGTTATTCAGATTTAAGATTTAATCTTAGTTTTAAATGAAACACAAAAAAACTAACCAAATAGTTGACTCTATTTTTAAAGAAATTCCTATTAAAAGGAGTTTATTAGATTTGAATAAACATTTTAAGAGCATCAAATTAAAAAGAACACTTTTGAAAAATTTTCGAATAATGCTCTAAATATTGAGACAATGAAAATCAACAAGATAATAAGACATAATGCATTTGGTAGTAAACCAGCTTTTTTTTAAGTATTAATTTAAACTTTTTTGTGTGTTGGGAAATATGTTGGTATATAAAAGCTCACATTTAATACTGTAAAATGTCATCATTGTAACATAATTTTAGATCATGTTACAATAAGAAATACATTTTACTTGTGAGTTAAACACAATCAATTACCTTTTTCATTTCATTTTTTCTTCAATGAAATGATATGAATATTGTAAATCATTGAGAGAGAGATTCTTATTCACACATGAAATAATGTGCCCTTCACCGTGAATTTAAAACAGAATCGATTCTTAACTATATGAAAACCGCATTAGAAAATCACATTCTAAAAGAACTAATGTTCAAGCTTTATTGAGCCTACGTATGTCGTGAAATTCTCGTAATTTTAATAATTTTAATTAATTCAACAGTAAAAATTTTTATATAACTTTTCTTCATCATCATAAGAGGACTCAAAATTATTAATAAGGTTGCTTCGAAAAATAATAAAAATGAAAATTGAAGAGAAAACTTTTAAAGGAGTAACTTTAATAGCTATTTTATTTATATGTACACACATTTATTTTTCATTTATCGAAGAATTTGAGTATTTTATAATGAAGGAGGGAGGGGGTAGACAAGTATGCATGGATCCGAATTTATTCGATGATCAGTACTTCTAAGTTACTGAGGAGCATGTTCAGGGAGTTTACTGCGGGTATCTGCTCTTGTATTGTATTCTTGTTGTCAGACTTAGACTTTTTTATCTTCCTTTGTCATCTTTCATGGTCGCGGCTTTATTTCTGTCTAGTCAAAGGTTCGAGTCCTAATTCTTCTAAAGACACTCTGTGTATAGGGGTTGATGCACACCAGTTGGAGCTCTTAAATTCTCACATTGGCGTGGTGCGGAAGTTTGGAGAGTGGGACGCTAGCTCAGGTGTCCTCGTCACTTGACCGAGGCTCAAAATTACGGGGTCCGTCTCTAATAGCCCTCGTGTTGCTTTGAACTGCGACGTAAATATGCAATCAATCCGTTATCTTTTGAATGAAAGTTTAAAGTAATGTTATTAAGAAACAACTTGTGTGGCAAACTTCTTGTGAGTATTTTCATACCTTTGTCGGCTCCGGTGGTTTAGAGGTAGCGTGTCCGCTTCGTAAATCTAAGGTTGCGGGTTCGACCCCGGCTGGGGGGCTGCGGTAGCCCAGTGGTTAAGGTATCGGACCATGGCAGGCATGTCATGAGTTCGAGCCCAGTACCACTAAAGACCCGCCGTGTAGGGCAGCGATGCACGTTAAATCTGTCGAGAGCTGAAACGTCCTCCCGTTGGTGTGGTAGTTAGGAGAGGGGGTGCCAGCTCAGGTGTCGTCCACGTCACTTGACCATGGTTCAAAATTACGTGGTCCGTCGCCAAAAGCCCTCGTGTAGCTGAACAGTGCGACGTTAATATTCACTCACTCACTCGACCCCGGCTGGAGTCGATAGATTTTCTGGATGCAAAAATGGTTCTCGCGCGTGTCATATGATTATGTGGCATGCAAAAGATCCATTGAATATCAATTTGGCTCTGGTACTCTCGGAAAATGAAATCACTGCAATATTTAGCAACCGATGATAGTTTGAATTAAAAAAAAAAAATTCAAGTGTCCGAAAATTTGGTAACGAGGCCACCACTAGATGGCGGCCTCGTTACCAAACGTTCACGTGTCTGCAAAGTTGCTAAAATACAGCCCCATTGGAGGAAAAAAAAATCATCTTCATAGCTGTAGTTTTCTATTGAAATACAGATTGAACGGCAGATCAGTAGAAACATAGCCTTAAGATTATTGTATTGCAAAATTTCACATTGATTTAGTGGTCTGATGTAACTGAAGGATAGTTAGTTCTGTTCTTGTCTCTTCCAAGGAACTAGAGTAGAGGGGATAATGCTCATTAAATCTGTAGGAATCATAGTCCTGGTATTGTTGTGGGGATGTTAAAAAAGTGGTGGGGCCTTTTTCATGTTAAAAATTACGAGATCCTTCACAATAATTGTAGAATCGCTTACACTGTATTGATAAACCATCAGTCAGGAGCAATAAGAATTGCGAAAATTATTGAATGTATTAATCATTAATTGTGAATATTTTTCTGTATTGATTATTGCTATTTTGTTCTGGATAATGAACTTTCATAGTGATTGTTACAAATGTGTGTATAGTCAAAATTCTCACTCAACAAGTAAAACTGAAAAAAATTGAAATCTCAAGACAACCAGACATTGAAGGATAAATGAGAAATTAAAAATATAACAGTGTTTAATATATATATATATATATATATGTAGGAAATAGTAATTGATTAGTTTCGAATAATTGGAATGTTTTGAATTTTCAATATATTTCGAGAGAGAGATGTTAGAGATGTCGGCCCCAAACAAACTGAAGTGAATCGAGAGGCTTTTCAATACCCAATGAAAGAACTCGGAGCGAAGACGTCAGACGTATATGGTCCCTGAGTGCGAGATCGTTTGTTCACTCACACCGGACACGAACGAAGTAAGGTCGACGCCCTTTTAGCGACTTTGCCTTTGCAAACAACGCAGACCCCTTCTTTAGGCCTAGCGATGTTTGGCGCCCCCGTCTCACAGGTGAATCCTACTCTCTGTTCGAACTATCTTTTATTTATTTTCTTGTAAATGATTCAAAGCTGTAAATAGCCTGTTCCTTATCTTAATAAATTAATTGTTCTTTAAACTTGGCTTATGCTTTCTTTCGTCCAAAATTTCGTCATTACCCCTAGACACCGTCCCACAAATTGGGGGCCCGGCCGGGATTTAAACTGGTTTCTTCGTGTTGGGCATTTGCCTAGCAACAGCCTTATTCATTTTTTTCCCCTTCGTGTTCACCTTTCAACGATTTTTTTTCAAAACGTCGAGACCTTACCCGTTCGTCGGTGTCGATTTCAACTCCCCTTCTAGTGTATTCTCACAGTTTATTTTAGAAAAAAGCCCGCCAGCGATCCTGGGCTCGTCGTCATCCATTCCAGCGAAAATCAGCGTGCATCGTTCAAGAATTTCGTCTTTTCAAGCGTCATCATCGAAAATCAGCGAATCGCCAGGTCAGTGTGGTACTTTCCTATCAAATAACGACTGCAGAAATAATGTATGAAATGATCGTCTGTCAATGTTATTTTAAAATTCTTTTTTCATGTGATTAATAACTAAGAATCATAAATATTTTATTTTCTTTTCGTATAAATTCGTCTCGTAAAAGTATTTTATAATAGGAGTATTTTATTTAATCTAGCGGTAGTTACGACTAAGTGAATGATTTGGTTATGAATAAGAATTATTTGTGAAAATAATGTTTTCTTTTATTTGATTTTCTCAATAGTAGAAAATAGTCTTTTATTCTTTTTGATTCCTTGAAAATAAGATTTAAACATTGATAAAATATCTTTATTTCTTGTGTACAGGCATAGTTTTGAATGGTATTTCTGGCAATTAGGGAAATGGATATTTTGTTTGATTTTTTTTAAAATACATTTTTACGAATATTTTGTGGTTTCCTTTTAGCTTGTGAAATATTATTATTAATTTTAAAAAATACTGCTTTGCTATAAATTCTTTAATATATTTTTATTGATTATATTTCAAGAAATTGGGATATTATTCTGTCATAATTTTTCCAATTTCGTTGTATGAATATTTTTAGCGTCGATTTCAGAGTTTTTCAGTATTTGTTCATTTTATTCATGTATCTGTTTTAATTGTATTTTATTTACGTTTTGTCTTTCCTCTTGGTTGAGTAAGGGAACTCTTTCTGCGTTATTGGATAAATTTTTCACATCCGGATTAAGTATTTAAAAAAAAAAAATTAAACTTAATTTAGAATTAAATTTGTTCTCTGAGCCACCACTTTTGATCTTTTGTTGCAAAAATAGCATTTCTTCTCTCGAAGAAAAAGAAGGATCTGATAGAACTCGCCGAAGAGTTAGGGTTGATCGTCGAAGCAGGCTTGACTAAACCCAAGCTGAAGGATCTCATCGTGAAAAGCCCAGATTATGTCGAAGAGGATGTCAAAGTAATGTTCGATAGCATCGTGAAGGATTGCATAAGTACAGAAGAAAAAGCGGAGAAATTGCGACGAGAAGAGCGAGAATATGAACTAGAGAAATTGCGAATACAGGCTGAAAAGAATACCAATACTATGAATAACTCCGAAAACGTGCAAGCGCCGCGAAACTGATTCACGAAACTCTTCATAAGTTTAATATGAAAGACGATATTAGCTTGAACCTAACTTTATTTATTTGAACGACATGCGGAATTAACATTCTTGCCGAAGAAGGACTGGGTACAGAAGCTTATAGGACTGATTCCTATCGACATTGCTCATTTGATTTCCAGAGAACCAGCGGATAAATGCAACGATTACGACCACGTTAAGAGTTTACTGCTAAAAAGGTTCAAGTTATCCCCGGAGAAACTTCGCCAACTTTTTATTTCTCACCGAAAATCTAATGAACGAACTTGGCAAGATTTTTTCTACGAAATACAAACGTACTTCGATGGATGGATTTCCGGTTTAAATGTAGAAACTTTCGACCAGCTGCGAGAACTAATTATAGCCAACCAAATAAAGAAGAATGCGCCGTACGAGTTTCAAGAACACTTTTTAGATGAATGGTCTACTATTAACTCACCTGCCGACATAGCGGAAAAATTTGAAGAGTTTGAAAGTGTCCGAGGAACATTAAGACCGAAATTTTACAACTCATTCGCCAAAGAAAGATACAAAGCCAGCGGATCAAATGATACTTATTTTCAAAGAACTGAATATCTCCAAAGTGGAAGTAATAGGCGTGAGAAAAAACATTTTCAAATGAACGGAACCTCCTACTCCGGGAAAAGTAAACGACTAATTTGCAGCTACTGCAAAGGACCAGGTCATTATGCCGTGGATTGTACGAAGCGCCCCAAATGTTCGAAAATTAAGAACTCTACAGACGCCTCAATCCAAATCTGCTCACGAATCTCTCGAGAAAGAATTAAGACCAGAAAAATAACCATGGGGAACAAGATTATTGAAGCTCTCATTGACAGCGGCAGTTCAGTTTCGCTCATTCGAGAAGATGTAAGCAAAGGAATCATCGAACCGTCGGAACTCTCGAAAGACATTGCAGTATTGTTCAGACTGGGGAAGTACGAAGTCAAAACGAAAGGGTCGTTCCAACGAAAGATTGAACTAGATGGAGAAGAATATTCTCTGACATGGCATGTCGTACCTACGCCGAGTTTGGAATTTCAAGCAGTAATAGGTTCAGATATACTGGAACAAGCCTCTGTTTGCTTCTATAAAGAAAGTGTTCAGTTCCGAAAACATGAGGATAAAAATTGTTTCCTGCAAATGCAAGTTTACGAAGCAGAAGTGGAAGACGAAATTGTAGTTCAACATGTTACCAATCCACGAATACGAAGAGAACTGTTTGAATTAATCTCCAACTATGAGCCAAAGAAGACCGAAACTACAAATGTGTCCATGAGGATTATCTTGAAAGACGACATACCGGTTTACCAATCTGCACGCCGCTTAGCCTTTTCTGAGAATCAAGATGTTAACAAGCAAATCGACGAATGGTTAGAACAAGGGATTATAAGACCAAGCTCATCCGAATATGCGAGTCCAATTGTATTAGTTAAGAAGAAAGATGGTACCACCCGGTTGTGTGTGTGGACTACAGAAAACTGAACCGGAAATTAGTCAAGGATCGCTTTCCATTGCCGTTGATAGAAGATGTATTAGATAAACTACAGGAAGCCAAAGTGTACACAACGTTAGATTTAAAAAATGGATTTTTCCATGTTGACGTTAATGAAGATTGCAAGCACCTAACTTCCTTCGTTGTTCCAGACGGACAATTCGAATTTAATAAAGTACCTTTCGATCTAAGCACCAGCCCCAGCGTATTCCAAAGATATGTGTATAGTATCTTCAGAGAACTCATGCGGAAAGGCGTTGTAATAATTTACATGGACGATTTGATAATTCCCGCTAAAGATGAGAAAGAAGGTTTAGAAAAACTAAAGGAAGTATTAGAGGTCGCCTCGAAGTATGGCTTGGAAATGAAGTTTAAAAAATGTCAATTTCTTAGAAGAAAAGTGCAATTTTTGGGCCACGTCGTCGAAAATGGGACAATACATCCTTCAATTGCAAAAACAATAGCCGTCAAGAAGTTTCCGGTACCAATGACAGTCAAACAAGTCCAAAGTTTTTTAGGACTTACCGGCTGTTTTCGTAAATTTATTCCAGCGTACTCTCAAATAGCGAAACCATTGAGTGACCTAACAAGGAAAGACAATCCATTTATGTTCGAACAACCCCAAATGGAAGCATTCGAAAAGCTTAAGAAATTGTTGACTGAAAGCCCAGTATTAAGCATTTTTCAGCAAGGAAAAACTACCGAATTACACACCGATGCGAGTTAACAAGGATATGGCGCCGTTTTACTCCAAGAAGCAGAAGACGGAAAATTACATCCTGTCCAATACATGTCGCAGAAAACAACTCCAGCGGAAGAAAAATATAGTAGCTATGAACTGGAAGTTCTCGCTCTGTTGTCAACGCCTTAAAGAAATTTCGCACCTACCTTCTGGGAAATCATTTTAAAATAATAACGGACTGTTCAGCTTTTCAAAAGACTATGGACAAAAAGATTTAGTTATTCGTATAGCAAGATGGGCATTACTGTTAGAAGAGTATGACTACGAGATTGTACATCGTTCCGGCCAGAGAATGCAACATGTAGACGCTCTGAGCAGGTACCCAGTCACCATATAATTACGAGCGATACTCTCACCGCAAGACTACAAAGAGCCCAACAAGAAGACGAAAATATTCAAAATTTAAAGTCACTGATAGGAACAAATAATGCTACAGACTTTTTCACTAAAAATGAAATATTATACAAATACGTAGATGGCCGCGAATTAATAGCTACACCAAGGGATATGCAAACCGAGATAATCAAGTTAGCTCATGAGAAAGGGCACTTCTCATCCGCTAAAACAGAAGAAATTATAAAACGAGAATTTTTTATACCTAATTTAAGCAAACTAGTACAAAACGTGATCATTAACTGTGTACCTTGTATTTTAGCCAACAAAAAGAGTGGGAAAAAAGAGAAGGATTCCTAAATCCTATTCCAAAAGAGGACGTGCCATTAAGCACTTATCATATAGATTTCATTGGACCTTTGCCGTCTACCAACAAAAGATATCAACATATCCTCACAATAGTTGATGCCTTTACTAAGTTTACCTGGTTTTTTATCCTGTAAAATCCACCACCCTAGAAGATGTCCTAGATAAATTAAAGCTACAACAAAAGACTTTCGGCAATCCCAAAAGAATGATAACAGACAAAGGCTCTCCTTTTAACTCCAAAGGATTTGATGACTATTGTACCGAAGATAACATCCAAAATCTGCAGATCACCACCAGCGTACCCCGAGGGAACGGTCAAGTGGAGAGAATCCACCGAACTCTAATCCCTGTTTTGACCAAGTTGTCAATCGACGATCCTACAAAATGGTACAAATTCGTAGACCGACTTCAAAGAATTCTAAATAGCACCTCCACCCGAAGTACCAAGTGGTCTCCATTTGAATTATTGACTGGCGTTACCATGAGAAATAAGGAAAACCTTTACCTGAGAAACCTACTAATGGAAGAGATGGTAGAAGAATTGCAGGAACAGAGGAACCAACTACGACAAGATGCGAAAAGAAATATTCAGAAGATCCAAGCAGAAAATAAAAGAACCTACGATAGGAAACGCAAGAAGGCACCTAGGTATCGGAAGGGAGACTTGGTGGCTATTCAGAGAACACAATTTGGATCGGGTTTAAAATTAAGGCCTAAATTTTTAGGACCACATAAAATAATCGAAGTAAAACCTAGAGATAGGTATAATTTAGAAAGAGTAGGTAACCATGAAGGTCCTAAATTAACCTCTTCCGCCGATTTAATGAAATTTTACTCACCAGGATGAAAGATTAAGTGTTTTTTAATTCATTATTGTGTACTGTATTTCTCTTATATTTTTATCTATTGTCACTAGTATTTTTCGTTTACGTGAATTGTATTATTTCTTATGTCTAATTCACATATTTATCTAGTGATGTTATAGGCCAATTATTCTATGTTATGTCAAATCACTGGGGTCAGTGATTCCAGGATGGCCGAACTTGTAGGAAATAGTAATTGATTAGTTTCGAATAACTGGAATGTTTTGAATTTTCAATATATTTCGAGAGAGAGAGAGATGTAAGAGATGGCGGCCCCAAACAAACTGAAGTGAATCGAGAGGCTTTTCAATACCCAATGAAAGAATTCGGAGCGAAGACGTCAGACGTATATGGTCCCTGAGTGCGAGATCGTTTGTTCACTCTCACACCGGACACGAACGAAGTAAGGTCGACGCCCTTTTAGCGACTTTGCCTTTGCAAGCAACGCAGACTCCTTCTTTAGGCCTAGCGATGTTTGGCGCCCCCGTCTCACAGGTGAATCCTGCTCTCTGTTCGAACTATCTTTTATTTATTTTCTTGTAAATGATTCAAAGCTGTAAATAGCCTGTTCCTTATCTTAATAAATTAATTGTTCTTTAAACTTGGCTTATGCTTTCTTTCGTCCAA
>BMAV01000168.1:794003-809286 GCA_019973955.1 Trichonephila inaurata madagascariensis
AAAAAAAAAATAATCATCAATATTTCTACAATTTATTTTCTCAATTCGATTTTGTTATACATTTCAAATAATTTTTGTACAATAATTCATTGTGAATTATGACAGTAAGGTAAATATATAAATGTACACAAATTTTAGAAACTGAACAATACCATTTTTTATTTGAATATATAAACAAAAGCAATGCAGTATTCATATATATAATGAAGCTAACATGTATTCATATAGTATAGTCAAAATAACTATGTTAATTATAAAATCACAGCTGAAAATTTCCATTATGCAAAGGTTACATCTAAGCTTACATTAGCATTCATAAAGAGAAAAATATGTTTAAAATAAATGAATTTGTTTCAAAAAAGACAAAGTGCAGATCAATTTATTTTTCAGTTCAGCTTAAGGATTACTTTAGTAAATTAATGCAATATATTATATGTGTATTATATAATGCATTATTACTTTTCTTCAATGAACTTTTAAAATTATGAGTTATATAAACTTAATCGTATACTATTACTGATTTCGGGCAAAAGCTTGTATCTTAAATTCTGTCAATGCTTTCTATCACATTTAATTTGTACTTATCCGCATTATTTTGTAAGACTAGCCTTAAAAATGCAATGAAATACAAAATAAGTATGTTTTATTTTTCCCTTTTTAATAAACATATCTCTAAAACTTTTACATTGCTTCAAAAGGTATTTTAAAATTTTATAAATCGAGGAAATTTTTTTACAGCTTTTCGAACATAATAAATACATGCAGATGTTTTAGTTAAAAAAATTTTTTTTGTATTGAGCCATTTATTAGTTATTTTCTACTAAAAAAGGATTTATATTTTAAAATGAAGTTTGTATTATACAATAACTAATTCAACAAATTCGAAGAATCAAAGTAAACATTAAAAATTTGAAAATACACATTTATTTTCCAAAATATTGACATGCCCGAATTTTAAAAGGAAAAGTTTTGAATCACCCCTCTCTCCAATTATAAAATTATAAAAAAAGTCTACAGCAAATTACATTCTAAACTTCTTTAGATTCAACTTGAAAATTGAAAAATTAAGCTGTGTATTTAAAAAAACCGTGTACAATAATATGCTTTTTTAGTGCATAAGAATATATCAACTTTTAAACGTATGTGTATTAGTTTGGAATACATTTTTATGTGTGAAACATCACGTGAGAATTCAGGAAAATAATTTTGTGGTATTCGACAATATAGCAAATTCTGTGATTATGATAATTGTTTAAAAATATAAAAATTTACTACTTAAACTATTTTTTATTAGCTCCTACAGTTTAAATAAGGATTTTATGTAAAATATTTCTCTCTTTTCAAGTAAATTTTTCTGAATTGTAACTTTATAAGGGTTGCCCAAATGAAAAAATGGACAATGGAAAACGAAAGATAGTGCTCTGGGGGTAGTAACACAGGTACCATCGTTTCGGTAGAAAATCTATGTCTTCACTCTAGAAAGAACGTGCTTGATTCTTGAGGAAATCCTGCCCAGTTTCCTTCACTTCATCGTCCAAATAGAAACGTAATACTGTTTTAAGTGACCGAAATATCTAGAAGTTACAGGGTGACAAATCAGGACTGTATGAAGGGTGTGTTCTAACATTTCTCAAAGGAGTTTTTGAAATTGGTCTTGATTTCACAGGAGACATGTGGGCATACATTGTTATGGAAATCCGATATCCTTTGCTGCCCTTCTCGAAAACATTTATACCAATCGTTCCAAGGCGTTCGACCTAAACAGTGCTTTCCATAGACTGCCACTATTCGTCAATAGATGTCCACATTAAAATCACCTCTTGAAATCAGAAACCGTATTACCACACGTTTCTATCTGGACGCATCCTAATATGGCATAACTTTATTTTCTATTAATTTCCTCTACCACTAACGGGTTTCACTGTTAAACATCCTATGCGGTGTACACTTCCAACCGTCCTTCGTGCCCTTGTTTGGTGGCTGTGCTATAGATGCACTCATTCTGACACAATTTCATTTGAGCAAGCCTTATATTTAAATAATGAAATTGTATATCATACTTTAGAATTGTTTCGTTAAATCATACATTTTTATGAACTTTTCTCATTTTCTACGTTTTCATGTAATTACTATCTTAATTATTCATTTTAAATATATCGTCTTTACGTAAAATTTTGTTTATTTTGAGACTACTCTTTATAATTATTCTATTCTAAAATTGAAAGATTTTGAAAGACAAAATTAAAGCATATTGTAAGTTTGTTTAGCAATATTATTTATGCTGGACATTGAATTTATACATTCTTAAGTTTGACAGATGATGGTATGTAAATAATCAATATTTTAGACCACAATTTTCACTGGAAATCTACTAAAATATTCCAATGAATCTGACAAACTTATTTTGAATAAATGTACTGATGTATAGTTGTAATGCATACACTTTTGAGTATTTATTAATGGTATCGAAGAGTTCTATGCTCCCCATAATTTTCAAACCACGTCACTCTGTAATATCTCTCTTCCACTCTTTGTTGGTTGTTGATCTAATGATATAAGAATTGATATGTTATACTTAAACATGATTATCATCATGCTTTTCGATCCCTCTTTCATAACACATCCTCCACGAGTTAACTCAACTGCTGTTCTAGAATTAACGCGAGTCCTTGCTTGCGTTAATGGATGCATTAAGTAAAACTTTACATATATAATAACATATTTAAATATATTTAAACCATACTGAGCTATATATATATATATAACAGCATTTTGTTTTCTAAAAAAAGTTGTTTTCAAACCGTATTAATTTAAATGTTATACAAATATTGTCTATTCTAAGGAAAATAGCTTCTAAGAACAAACGCTATGTTTGAAATGAATCGCATTTTACTACATAATATTTCATCTACTGCGTATCACTGACTTAAGAGTGTGACAACGAATCATTTTTAAACGTAATAATAATTTAAATTCAAAAATTATGAATTAAGGTTAATCATAAGTGAAAGATGGAATTCATGGAAAATCTATACAAATTAAGGAAGTATAAAATTATTTCATTAGCATTATGCTTAGGTGAATGTGAGGCGCGCGTGAGTGCGGGTGAGTGAGTATTACATCGTTATCACAAGCATTTGTTTGGTTAATATATCATATTCATTACATATACATATACATATATATATAAATAACATCAACTTAAGCAATCTATTCTGTTCTTTTTTAGGGGATAGAAGAACAATCCACCGTTGATATGATAATCCAACTGACTCTTGAATCGGGGCTATAACTAATTGCGTAAAATATAGAATTAAGAAAATAGAAAATCGCTAAAATAAGCTAGTAAAAAAGGCAATAAAAATGATGGTAATATATATTGGTTTTATTGGTGTTGGTAGATATGAGAAGATAAACTAAAAATTGCTAGCTTATTGTAAGTTAAAGAATTCTAAAGGATAATGCTAGGTATAAGCTCTCGGAACTTTTAACAAGTTCCTACATTATTAAATTTCTCGTGATTTAGCAAATTTTTCAAGTGTGGTGCAAGAAATATGTAAGAAAAAAATTTTTAGTTTTTTTTTTCCCACGAGAAAAGTATAAATTATTTACTTTTACATATAAGAATTATAAATTCAAATACAATATATATTTAATTAAACAATTTTCGTTTGTTTGCCTTCAGAAATGCATTTCGACATTGTAATTTTCTTACAAATTACAGAGCTATATTTCTTCAAAGTCGTTCATTTTGCATCGAAAGGATAAAAACGAATGTAGCCCCTTAAAGAAAAGGGTATAATAGTTTGAAATTTTAGCAATTTTTTTGCATGGGGTCATTGAATGATTAAAATACTAATCATTTTTATTAACTTACTTTTTTTAATTGATTTATGAACTTATTTTAACAGACATTTAAAATAAGTTCAAATTTTAATTGATTTTAATACATGCACAAATATTTTTCCTATTGTCATTTAAAAGCAAATATACATATATTTTAAATGTAATGCAATTCTATATAATAATTTTATAATTAATTATAGCTTATATATATTTTATGATTAAAATTACTAACTACACTTCCCATAAAATAAGTAAATAAAAATTAGCAAGAAGATTAAATTTTTTTTTTAGTTGTTAGATAAACTAAAATCTCTTAGGATGTTTGTAAGAAGTTTTCATTGACATATATTCTCTTATTTTCGTATAAAGTATATTCAGTTGGATAAAAATCAGAAACAAGATCTAGTTTTAAAACTTATTTTTGAACTTAAAAATCTTAAAAATTTCATAATTATATCATTTGGGAAAATGTGATAAATATGATTAATATGTTATGAATCGTAAATATTTGGTTTCAATGTAACATTTTTAGTTTTTTAGTCACATCTGAGAAAGAATATTAAATAAAGTACATGTTAAAATAAAAAGGATATATCATTATATCATGATAAGGGCGTTTTAAGCAAGTGTAAGCAATGAAATAATCAGTTGTGCTCGCTTATGGTATATTTGGTCAATAGAGTCGGCACCGCATTCATATCACATTGATTTATCGAAAAATACAATCTGCAGTCTGCTTAAGTTGACTTGCTGCTCTGCTTCTGTACCAACTTTTACGTGATTTTGTAGCAGAGCATGTAAGCATCATCTTACTTGCTAAGCTTCACTCACATATTTACACAGGAGATTTTTCCTATCCCATATTTTATACAAATATCTGAAATAGCTCTCTAATCATAGTATACTAGTATTCCGAATAACCATTTCCACGTTTTCACAAGTCTAGGATTTTAAAATTAGGAAGTCTTGATCTACAATGCTTGCTAAGTATCTTACTCTGTGAAATATATTAAACGTCTAAGCGTAAGGCAATAGTATACATATCATATATATATATGTATATATATACGACACGACGATCTTCTGCAGCATCGCGTCGAAGAAAGAAACTTGCTGCAAAGCACAAAAAAAGTCGCAAAACAACTTTTTACAAAGCGAGTTTCAGCTTGCTCTTTTGATCGAAAGTGTATTAAATGTGTGAAATTCTTTAAGCAAAATATAAGGCATTTAGTTATACAATTCGCTCCAGAGTTCTCTGAATATAAGCACCAGGAAGAAAGTTCATTCCATGGACGTTGCTACTGCCGTAAAAGTTATGCTGAAATGACTGAGTGATACATCTCAGTATGATGTTGTCAGTGTACTGTGTTTTTAATTGTTTTTCATTGCTATTTTCTGCAGAATTGGCCCGTTATATTTATGAGTTAATTTGATTTGAAATTCTCGAAGTTTTTTTTTTTTATCTAAGTCTTGTTATTTGATATATTTCTGCCATAGAATGTAAGTATTTCATATTTGCAAAGCTGAAAAGCACACTTTATGTACATTGACATATCCCATTAAATGCTTTTATTCTCGAATTCAAAACTCATCTTGAATAGGATTTTTTGCTACAAAACGTGAATGTCTTAACATTAATTATTAATTTTTCAAACAAATATTATAAAGATGTTTTTTAATAAGTTTTGAAACATTCTTACTTAAATTTTTTTTTAATTTGATAATGTAGAAAACAATGGTAATATGGGAGATAGCATGAACAAGCGTTGAATAAATGCATTAACTTTCTGTTTATGCCATTTTTTATGTATTGATGTTTGAAAGTCACATCGACCGATATTCATTCAAAATTATCTTCTTGTTGACTAATGTCATAAGTTGAACTTTTAAATTTGATCAATTATATTCTTTCACAGCAAAGTAAGGAATTTTATACGTTAACAATAAAAAAAATCTCAGTTTCAGTGCATTTAATTATTGTGCGTGCTTGTCTTAGCATTCTGTATGGCCATGCTTGCTCTTTTTATAGGTGCAGTAATGCTGATAGATAAATTGTGTTTGTACAAACCGTGAGCCTCTGAGAATGAAATTGAAAACCTGCAATAAATTGTCCATTTCAATTTAAGTTCTTTTCTTTTCAAATAAGAAAAGACTGTTTTTTTTTGTATTTTAGTCCCACATTAAAGTCTCTTAACTTTAACATTGTGAAGCAAGTGACATAAATGTCACTATTTCTCAGCATCAAGGTTGATTTTTTGAATTATGTGTGATCAAACACTGTTCATTCTTCTGAGTATGAAAGCAATATGCTCTCAAGAATTATTTAACTCAGTATTCTTGTGATCATATTCTAGAAGAATGTTCATAGAATATCAATGTACAGAATTTTTTTCAGTTTTCAGTAGACAGAGCACGGGGCACTAAACTTGGTTGTGCTGGAGTCCTGTTGCTGCTCCCCAGGTTAACTGAAGTCCAGTTGGGCCGACTTGCCAACGATGCTGCATCGTCAGGATGCAAGTATACATGACGATTGCTTGCTTGCTGCGGGGATGATTGCCGCTGCTGTGTGCCACCTTGTGACTGGCTATCAGTGGAATTCATAGAGGGAAGTGCAGACAGGGCTTTTGTCAAAACATCGGGGAGTGCTTCTAACTGTTCTTGAATGACTGTCAAACGATCTTCTAAAGACAGAACTCTTTCCTCTAGAACCTCATGCCTTTGGTTCATTTCAGAAACCATTTCAAAAACAGAATTTTGAGTCTAGAATAAAATGAAAATACATCTAAGTCTATACATGTCAAAGAAAAAAGATGAAATCTCATACAAAAGATGATAAATGTTATTGTATACTGAAATACAATAACCGCAAAGAAAGTATTTGGCTATAGTTAAAAATGTGTCAAATGATATACTACAGAATTAAAAAGGTAAAGGTCTAAAAGTACCTGACACGTATTAACACGAAGCACTTGCAACGCTAATTTTAATTAGAATGTAGCAAAGGACAAGACTGTAAAATAACCAGTGTTAAATCAGGAGGCTTATTACTTCACGTAATGAGGTAAGTATAGTAGTGTAAAATCTTTAATTAATTTTTTTTGTATAACAGGGTGGATATATTAAACAACCAAAAGATATATTTTTTATTCTGGTATTTAGTAACACAGCAGTGTGTAAAAGGAAATCCACGCAGTGCTGCTTTTGCTTGCGTTGATGTTTTCTTGTACGTTTGAGAAGGCAATTTGTAACATTTTTTAGATGTAGAATAAATTAACAACAATTTATGTATTATTAAAGTAATTAATTGAAAGTAAACTCTTTTCTGTATATAATAATGAATGCATAGCATTAACAGTTAATTAGGTAGAGATTAAAAATATGCACTTTAATGAAAAATTGCCTTATTTTTTTCAAATAAACGTATCCTGTTTCTTGTTAATATTAATCCGTTCTGGAAAATTTCTAGGACCCAGTCTGCAACACTTTCTTCTAGTATGGGCCATTTCATTATTCCTTTACTCAAAGCTCATTTATTCTTTGGCATATCAATTATAAGGATTTCATACCAATTCTTTCTCTCATGTACAGAGTTTTCACCACACCAAACATTTTCTTCCGAAAACTGAATGAATTTGCATTTGAAATCAGCACTGTATTTTTTTTCATTTGTCAGGACACATATTTATTACTAAGGGAGCACTAGATAAACCATACTTCAATTAAAAAAAAGTGACCTACTAATGCCTTCGATGTTCACTACAAAATCTCAACTTCAAATGACAATTGAAAGAGAAAACATCTGACTCTTCATTCTCCGAATTCGTTTGGGTTTTTACCCCAAGTTATGCCCTTCTCTCTTTCTCGAAAATATAGAATAACATTCTTGTGTGCATCTGAATTGAATCGACCCAGCCTGTTGGCAGAATTATTTGCTACTCCTGCAAGCATCTCTCCTTCATATATTGTTTTCTTTATTGCTTGTCAATTCAATATACTACTGTTCAAAGCCAGGGAAAATCCTTAGAGTAAATGATTTCAAAAGATAAGAACATCGTGCACCATGTGCATTTCAGGTTTCCTCCTAAAGGGTATGCGTTATAACACATACGAACGCACCCATAAAATGAAGTGTTATACTTTGACTCTCATAGCGCGCATTGTTTTGAGTAAAATCAAGCAAAATTTGGAGTGCATGGGATGTAGAGCATGCGATTTCGATTTCTAAAGGGAAAAAAAAGTACCAAAAGTTCATCCAGGGGAAAAATTGTTGGGTAAGAAAAGCAATAAATTTGAAAAATTAGCTCTATGTTGAGATAACCAGAGAAGTTTAGATAATTCTCATGATTCAGAGATGAATTGTCTTTCGATGGTGTTAATTATATGCGACAGTACTTTATTAGAAAAGCTGCTTTATCAGTGAAGCGAAATGTCAGTTCTGCACTTTGCCCATAGATCGATGAACATAACTACCTTACGGAAAATAATTGAACAATTTGTATCTACAAGAACTGAAGAAATGCCATCAGGCAGAGAGAGAAACTAATCAAGGAATAACAACAGGATGAAGACGGTACAATTTTAACAGGAATGACTAAAGTGCAGGCTACCCTAGCAGTGCATGAGCAATATCACTTATTCTATGTTCAACAGTATCTCATATTACACAAGTATTTATTCTTCATTCAACGCCGAGGAAAATATTGCGTATGATCACTCGTAATTTTATTCCTATAGAATTTTTCCCTTTCAACGATTACTCCTTAGAGACGAAAATAACTGAAATGATTTTTTTAAAAATATACTGTGTGTTTCCATTGACTATTAGGTATTCATTTATCAATATTACTCTAACAGCGCCAAGTGTTCTCCTAACGGTGACTTTTGAAATAATGCTTTTTCTTTAGAAATTGAAACCCCATTAGATATTGCGCATACTTGTTAAATTTTGTTACATTGTGTACAGTACAAAACACTTGATAAGGGCCTAAACACTTCGCGTTATTTTAAGCCGTCCCTTGTATGTATATGATATATACGACAAACTGACTCGAATGACTGCCACCTCTATTCTAAATGATGGTGTATGATGGAAGGCCTATGCCTAGACAAGAACGACGGGCATGGCATAATAATGCAGCCTTGCAACTTTTACCATTTGGAATGTAGCTCGAAATTCTCAGTTTTACTCTGAGAACATGTTCGGGAATAACATTTGACGATTAAAATTATTCAAATCATGATCTTATTGAGACTGCGTCGAGAACTAGAGAAGGAACTCAACCGAGGCTGAGACCCTGGACCTTGGCTCATGTCTTAAATCATCCCTTTATATACATAATTCACTGTTGTTAGTTTATGACAACTTTAGAGAACATAATAGTTTTTCTGTTTCGTCCATTAGCTTTTTCTTATCATAATTGGTCTTTCAAGTTCTTGGTTACATTTTCCATAATTTTTACTCTCTCTGTTCTGAAGGATAATTAATACTATGTTAGTGTTCGTTTATTTTATGATATATATGTGTGTGTTTATATAAATTTATGTAAATCATTTTCGTGGCGAAAACTTTTGTAACTACTTTGCCAATCCCATTGGAATCAATGTCTTTAAAGAACAATATAAAATCAGCATTGCATATTCATATAATTAATCCATACTGAGAAGAAAAACTGTAAGAGAACAATGTTTTAGATATATTACAAAATAACTTACCTTTGCCATGTCCGTTATGGTGTTTGCGTTATCCATGAGTTTTCTTTGATCCATTTTTACCTTCCTGAGACTGTAAATCATAATAAAAAATACATAAATTATATATATTGCTATTAATATTTGTCAAATCAAAATACAATTGTGGTAAATGCTTGAAATCACAAAAGTATAGTAAAAAATTAAAATAGTTATAATTTCATTTATATAAAATATAAATAATTAGTTTAAAATTTTTATATTCATGAAATGCATTATTTATAAATCAGTTATATTAAAATGATCGATAAGAAATGTTTTTAATCACTATTTTGTCTAGTTTGTCTGAAAAGAAAATTGAGTATTTTGCACCGTATTGAGCTTATAAATATACGCGCTTAACTAATTAAAATAATTGATAGTTGAAAAAACCGTCATAGGTATGTGCAGTTTTTCTCCTTAGATTTTGAATATCAGTATTAATGATTCACTGGGTTGATATTATTACATTTACTACAATATAACCGAATTCATGTAACAAACATTTTTGAAATTGTATTTTTAAATGTTGAATCATTTGCATAAAATATTAATTAAATTAATATAATATTTAATGCATGAAAAATGAGTGGGGGCAATATTCTTTTCGAAATAAATTAGTTTAAATTCTTATTATCGAAAAGTTTTGTTTTAAAGTTCTAAAAGATTTAAATTTAAGTTAAATTTAAACCCTTAAGAGATCAGAAATATAAAACAGAATATTTTATAAAATCTAATAAACAAGTGAGCAAAAGAATTTCAGTTTTGATATTCCGGCTTAGAAAAAAAGTAAGAAATAAAGTCAAATAAACTTAGTTCTTATGTAAGTAAATTTTAATCTTATGTTACATTTTTTAATTGTAAAATTTCCGAGAAGATATTTAATAAGATAAAAGGGAGTAAAGTTAATTTTAATAATTTTATTTCGCATTCAAGTAGCTTTAAGCTACTTATTTTTCATTAAGTTACTTATTTTTATATATATTTCCCTTTCAGCATATTTTTTGGATTTGCAATTAAAAATTGAAACTTTAGATATGTTTTTTTTAAATATGTTTGCTTTTTTAATTGTTTTATTTTTGCTACTGTTCCCATTTATATTATGTTCTTTCAAATTCGTTTTATTTTTCTAACAGCATACTATTTGAATACCCGGAAAAAATTTATGCTTTCGCGATTTTCAGTTTTAGTTTTCATTATTTTCTTGTATTATTATGTATAAATTTTCTAATGAAAAAGGAAGGTTAGGATCTTGCTAAGCAAGTTTAACCCTACTTCATCGCCCTAAGTCAGTGACAGCTTAAGAAATCATAATAGTTTTCTCATTTTGGTCCATTTATTTTTTCTTGTTATTAGTTTCATGTTCTTGGTTTTCTATTTCAGAATTTAAACTCCTTCTGATGTGTAGGACATTTAATCTACATACCTTTATTCTTTTAATTTATTACAAATATATATAAATTAAATCATGCAAAAGTCAATTTTAATTACTACATTGTTACACACGATTTTGATGGATAAGCAATCAAAATACAATGTAAATTTTTTGTACAAAGATAATATATAAATGCATGCAAATTTACCAGTAAATAGCAAGGAGAAATTTTCTTTGATGAGCTCTAACTTTTGATTGGTTCACTCGTTTGTCGAGTTTTGTATGCTTGTATATTAGCCATGTTTCTCTGAGAACGTTGGCGGCAGCATTCCTTAACTATATATAAATACATAAAAGAAGCAATACTTAAATCATTGAAATTTGAGGTCTAACGGTATATATAGAATTTGCTTGTAAATTGGAATAGGTTTATTAGTTGTCAGAAATGGGTAAATATCTCTAAATCTTTATAGTGTTGGAAATCTATTAGGTGTAAATTTACAGAAGATTAAGTATTTCTAATAAGCATCGAAAAGGAAGTATAGAGGGTTGGGACTAACATACAGGATATTGGATCCCAAATAAATTCAGACATAGTAGAAGTTTTATTACTTGTTAATTTTTTTTAAGCAAAATATATAGAATACTTATATTCGTGGAGCCTGATAAATAGAAATATTACTCAACTTATAATAAAATTTATACGCAAATATCTTGAAAGGCTCTTTACAACCTTCAAGTTGGTTTACTCAAAATCTTTTTCTGAGTGTCAATCTCTTGGCTACATTTGTAACAATTTCACAATTTTCACTTATATTTCTACTCTAACATCTATTGGGATTTCGTAATACACTCAAGTAAATCTTCTATATTAAATCTTCAGATCTGCTTAAGGTATCCGACTACGTTCGGAACCATGATTTTAAAAAAGTGCATAAATGGATAATTTTCATGATATTTAGAGTCACTTAGATTAGAATACATGTATACAATTGTTTTAAGGACATTATGACAAAAAATTATTTAAATACAATATTTTTTGGCAAAAAATTAACTTAGAATAACCTTTTTCCAAATGTTCTCCTTTTGTAAAACATGCTTCTATTGTATTAATATTTTGCCTGTATGTAGCTCAGACCTTTGTACAGAGGCTCAACTATGATTTTTGAAAAATTCACATTATTTTCAGAGTTACAACCATTTGAAATAATTATCGGCGTGTTTTCGTAAAACATGGATAAACCGACTTCCGAGTTATGCATTTCAAAAATTCTAGTTGAGTCTCTGTAGAGAGGTCTGAGCTGAATACAGGCAAAATATTAATACAATAAAAGTATTTTTTACAAAAGGAGAACATTTGGAAAAAAGGTTATTCTAAGTTAATTTTTTGCCAAAATATTGTATTTAAATAATTTTTTTTGTCAATGTCCTTAAAACAATTGTATACATGTATTCTAATCTAAGTGACACTAAATATCATAAATATTATCCATTTACACGCTTTTGCAAAATCACGGTTCCGAACGTAGTTGGATACCTTAAATAGTAATGTTTATTCCTTCACAAGGTGAGGTTTCCATTTCAAAGAACTTCATAAAGAAATTTTAAAGGTTAGTTAGAGAAAAACGAGTGGAAGAGCCCGCTTAAGAAGTCTTTTTTTTTTCCGGTTCTTACTTTCAAATATTTGAAACGAACTACAAATTATTGTTCGCTTATTTTCCTTTTATACGTGTTTACCTTAAGATTTTCTTCATTCAATGAAAATAATTTATAATTTTTCCGAAGTGTTTCAATGTTATTCAGTTTTGCAAACAAGAAATATGCGTTCTAAAAAAGCAATATATTACTAATCAAGCTCAATAAAAAAGTGTGTCTAAGACTCCAAATTAATTTGTACATTTAAAGTACGGCTTCGTTCTTGATAAATAGAAAAAGTAATAACTTGAGAAGATAAATTAGCTGCACAAATTTATAGTTTGATTTTTAGTATATTTTTTATTTTTTACCTGTAAAAATTTTTCTGAACAAGATATACCAGAAAGCTGCGGAATCAAATGAATATGATCTTCATATTTTTATACGAACTTTGTTGAGAGAACTAGTTCCTTATATTTTAATAAAAAGTTCTCTTAAGAAAATTATTTGTATAAATATTTTTTGACCGAAGTATTAAGTAAATTTTCTTTAACTTGAATTTTATTCCCTAAAAATAATTTCTTTCCTGTGCTCTTCAATTATCTTGAAGACTATGTAATGCCGTAAAATGTACTTAAGACACCAATTATTTTCAAGAATGCACAACTCCTTAAAAATTTGAGTAGAATTCAAGAGAGATTTACAACGTACTTCATTATTATTTAAAATTCCTATGTAAAAGGATAATGCATCACTGACGCAGTCTTTCCTTAAAGACAATAAAAGATAAAGAAGAAAGGAACTTCATTTTACGTTTTAAATTGTTACTTGGCCATTAATTAAGCTATAAAACGTTAATATAAGCTATTATTCAGTTCTTGAATGAAGGTATAAACTTTTGATTTCAAAGGATTTGTAATAACTTCCTCTCGTCTACGGTTCGTAACAATACATGCCAAGAATTGCAAAGTGTTATCATACGTAAGGCTCAGGCACTTCTCTAAATTCAATTTTATCGCTCTGAAACATTCTTTAATTCATTACAAAGACACTGAGCGCACATTAAGCCTTTGAAAGTTATATTGAATATAGTAGATAATAAGGTTGAATTGAAAAAAAAAAAAAACTCCATTTTATTTAAAATAAAGAGATAGTGGGCGTTAACTAAGTTGAAAGTATGAAAAGTATATATCTTAAAGAAATTGAGTAAACAGATTAAAAAAATATTTCATTTAAAATACAATTTTGTAAGAAAAGTGAATTTTTAAATATTTAACGATATTCTTGAGAAAATTGTATGTATGCGAGTATATATTAAGTACAGAAACATATACTGACTCGTTAATTATATCATAAATTCTCATAAAATTGTAAAAAAAAATCAAGAGTATTTATTTTTAAGAAGGTATTCTTTATACCTTTATTTGTGTAATTTTACAAATTGATTTAATTGTTTCTTGAAATTTGTTTTTATCTGAAAAAATATGCAACTTAATCTGTATATTATTTTTTTAGGGTTATTGCCGATTTAATTTAAGTATTTAAAACTGTTCTTGACGGTAGAGTTCAAGTCGTTTTCATTTCAAGTAAAATAAGAAATACACGCTGGAATAGAGAAATTTTATCAATTATTTTACATTCTTTAGGAGTATTACTCAAATAATTTTTGCGTATAAAAACCTGTGAAGAAAAATAATATGCAATGTATTTGAATTACGGCCTACCCTTTTGGTCAGCTGAGTGTCCATCATGAAGTTGTGAACGTGCTTCTCTGCTCTACTCAGCTCGAGTTTCCGAGCGATGACTGCAACAACTAACGCTGTGCACCCGGCGCCCTGGAAGAGAAAGATATTATGATCTTTATTATGCATAATTATGGAACAAAATAACATCCATGTTTACGTCAAAAAATTTGAGAATTGGGGTGAGTTTAGTTTCATGATTACGATAGCTGATTCAAACTTACAAAATATTTACTATATTTAGTATTCTTTAAAGCTGACGTCTCTCAATGTTAGAAAATAGTAACCAAACTCAGAATGTTTTTCAGATATAAAAGAACTCAAACACTAATATTATATTCTGGATTCGTTTTTCTATACAGATCAGCATATTTTACCTTGCTACTCACTTTTATCTAAGTAGATCCATTTTTTCTGGAATAAAAAATATTTCCATTTTTTCTCCTGTACCGTAATGCTAAGTGAGCTAGCTGTCCCTCTTAACGTATTAAAACAAAATAGATAAATAAATAAATATTTATGGAATATTTTGAAAATTGTAAAACGCTATATTACAAACAGTTCTATGAATTACAATGCTGCAAATTTTCAAGAAAATTGAGAAATTTTTCTGTCTGAAAATGCGCTGGCAAAAACAGCTTTAAGGACAAAACGAAGAATTTTAGAAAAATATTTGTCTGCCTTAAAACCATTTGTGACTTTTCTTCACTTTAATGACTGCGACGGAAGTTAAGAAAAAAAATGTTAGTGATAAAATTTAACGAAAACGTCATGTAAATGACATATTCACCGTTTACAAAAGAATTAGACGGAAGTATTTCTATTTTGAAATTAAATCAGAAATTTTTCTATATAACATGCTAAACGTAAACTTAAGTACATAAACATAACTTGACTCTCCTCTATCCGCCTACAGGAATAAAACCCGATACTATTAGGGTTTACGGGGGGGGGGGGG
>BMAV01000168.1:812286-840179 GCA_019973955.1 Trichonephila inaurata madagascariensis
TCTAAATCTAATATTATTAAATTCCGAATTTAATATACTTTTATTGTATATTATTACATTATTTTATTTTCATTATTTTATATTGAGGATGGAAAATATGAATTAAAGATAAGTATAAAAATAAGCATTTAAAAATATTTAATACTACGAATGAAAACAAAAATTAGAACCACACAAAATGCTCATTACCATTTTCTAAATCATCTAGACTTCATTCAATTTATTAAAGAAGTCATAAATAAAATCTTGAAAGTAAATTTTCCTTGCAATTTTTTTTTCAAATGAGGCTACGGGTTGGTGATTATCAGTGCAGATCTAGTACATTCCCCGAGAGCTGGAATCCCTTTTTAGTGCGCCAACATATAGATGGATACCAATTGCCACAATACAATTTTGACACCCAGTTTCCTCCCTAGAGAGAAACGCATGAGCTCTGACAATGCGAAATTGGACGAGGAATTTAAATGTTGCGGAGAGCACCCAAGCCAAATAAGCACTCTAAGGATCTTTAACATGTCGCATAATTCTACGACATGGACGCTGTCGATTTTTTGCATCGTGAAAATCCACCGACTTGGTCCGGAGCCGAACCTACAAACTTGGATGTGCAAGGCCAGCACCAAACCAAATACACCACCAATACAAAAATAAGCATTCCTGTTAAATTATGTACAATTTAAGGGTTAATATGGCATAGTTATTTCACGTGACAACCGAGAAAAGTTTAAGTCATTTAATACTATTACTTACGCACAAATAACTATTTATTATTTGTTTGCTTAGCTCACATATGAGGAAATTCTTCGTCTATAGCCCTCTAACCTTATCAAAAGTATAGGAAAAGTTTTAACTAGAGATGAATCATCTATTAAAGGTTGCCCTTAGGGATTATCATTTCATTTGAGGAAGACACTTTCACTGAGTGTTATAGGATATATTTCATTATTAACAAAGTTTTCTTTCTATAAAATATATTTAATGTGTTAGGAAATTGATTTAAACTTATGGTTTATAAGACTTTAGAATGAATAAATTTAAGCTAATAAAATTAAATTTACTATTAAATTCGGGATAAAATTTGCACTTGAAAAAGTAAATAATTGGTTCAGTTTGATATAATTTGATTTATAGAGACATATATATAGTTTTATTATTTGTAAGATTGTTTGAAAATGTACTACTGTTATTTTTTCCTTTTCTGAAATGTATAAGACTACAAAAATTATTAAGAAACTTGTAACATCTACATAGGGTATACTTCGGATAATAACTATAAAATTATTACTCTTTTTATTATTACTATTACTATTTTTGGCTTTTTAAATTTTGTTAAGACGATTGGTTGAGTGTATTAGCGATGACTTAGAATAGATCAAGGATGAAAGGAAGAAATATTTTTCTTTCATAACTTTTAAAGCAGTTTCACTTTTGGGAATATATATATATAATATGCAGAAAAACGATTGTTGAAACCCAAGTGAATATATAATTTGAAAAAAGAAATTAATAGTTCTCCTAACAGATATATCTCCGACTTTTGATTAGCGGTTCTTTTTTACTGGAAGATTTCTATGACTACAGTGATTAGTTGTATCATAGTTAAATTGAGTGTTTCAAAACACCTGGAATTTATTATCGACGGTGTTATTACTATGAATCGAGTCTTAATTGCCAAGAAACTCTTTGTTCCCGAATTAATTAATTTTTTTTTGTGCAAGCTTTTAGTTCGCCAGAAATAATTAAAGATTTTGGAAATAAATTTTTTCCAAATCACTTTTAAGATTGTGATTGCTTAAGAAGTGACTGCTTTGTAACCTAACTAAATTATGTTAGTTTCACTTTTACTATACTGGCTCCTAGAATCACGATAGGGCCTACTATAAGGTTTTTTTAATGAGTTTTCAAAAAATAAACTAGTAATATTGAGGAAAAGTTTATTTATATATATATATTTTAAAAAAGTAAACATTTACCGGGTTTATACCATATGCAAATAAAAATTTGACATAAAAAACAATGATTTAAAATCAATGGTAGCTCATAGATACATCTTTTTTATTTCTTTAAATAAACTTGCAATTTGTAGACAATAAAATATCAACTAGTAACGAATAAATGCACTTTTGTTGCCTTTCTAGAAATGATGATATCATTAAATGAAACGATAAAGAGTTTAGGAACTTAAGAGCTCTGAAACAAGTAACCTTTAATGATTTGCAATCGTTATCTGACTTAATCTAATTCTACAGAAGTTTTGTGATTTATGTTGATTATTAGTATTAAATTAAAAAAAAATAGCCTATAATTTTTTGCTTATAACCTACAGTTGTGTGGAATTCCCTTATAAGTATTCCTTATGTGTAAAAGTATTTGATACACCGCTCCTATTGCAAAAAACTCTTTTCCTCGATTTCTAAGAAGCGTGATGAAGAGTTATTGTTGTTCAGAAGAATCTGTAGCCACGTGAGCAGCAGTTACTTTTGGAAGCTCTTACGAACATGAATTCCTTCATCGGAAAGAAATAACAATGTAAAACTTAGAAATAAATTCGTTTCTCTCAATTATCTGTAGAGAGATGCAGGGACGGCAAGGTTCAAAACTTTTTTAATAACAATGGACTGAATTCAAATCAGAATCAACCTATAGAAGAGATGAAGTAATTCATTATGAATATTCAACATTCCTTAATTTAGGTAAGAAATAATTCAGGATTAATTGTGATTTTCTAGGGATGTATAATGATTCCAAGAATTTAATTGGGAAGGTTACTGAGCACATTAAAATTAAAGTGAAGGGAGGGTCAGTACAAATAATTTTTAATCAGTCACAAAAATGACACAATGTAGTTCTATTCGTAAGCAAAGTAGTACATATAATTGTTTTTAAAATTTTCATACTGGTAAACAACATACAAGAATTAGTAATAATCTGTTTAATAAAATCGTTATGAAAACTAAAAATTGTTGATTGAATTTATTTCATTAATTGTATTTGGTTTAGTAATTTAAATAGAGTGCTAAGTTCAAATTTTGCTTTATGTAAGAAACAACAACTTTTCACTACATAATTAAAGATAGCTTAAAAGAAAAGAAGCTAATAACCACGTCATATCATTTAAATCAAATACAAAAAAAATAAATAAATCGAAAGTCTAAGCCAATATTTTTTTCAAATTTTTTAAAATTCTCATTTCTTGAAAATAACTCTTTGAATTCAAAGAGAATATTGTTTATGAAAGTGAGCAATAGATGGCGCTGCTAACTTGAAACGTCCATGAGCTGAAGAATAGAATTCTTTATAAGAGAGCATCTTTAAGTACAAGTTTTGAGGAAACGAAGAAACTTTCCTCTAAAAAAAAAAAACCCAAGACAGAAGTATCGATGTTTTTAAACATGTTAATTTTTAAATGGGATCTTCTGTCAAAATATATTTACATTTCGGTGCCATTAAGACAATTTGTTTGGCATTGGCAATGCCATTTTTTTGCGTTTAAAAATTTAAATTCGAAAATCAGTTGTTTTTGTTGTGACGCAATCAGGAACGGGTACAATCATATATAAAAGCATTTTAATGCTGTTGTAATCTTCTGTCGCTGGTACGAACTTTCTAATAATTTATATTCTGAATGTTGTATTAAATTTTGTAAAATGTTTGAATTCTTATTTATTTTGCTTGTTTAATCCTGACGCCAGCGTTCCTCAAACTGTGGGGCACGTGCCTTAGGGGGCGTTATACCCCAACAAGGGGGCGCGAGCATATCAAAAAGTCGCAAATAAAACTTTATTTAAAAATATTAATTTGCTGAAAGGAAGCGAAACCAAATACATTCTGACATAATAAATAATAAAATATGCATTTACTCGCATATAATACTCATATAAATGTATCAGTACTGACTGTATTTGATAATTACTTTAACAATACTAAGTTAAGAACAAGTTTAATAACAACCAGTGACCCAATGGGCTTGTCATATGTAAAATTATATACTAGATCTGCTTATAGAGGACATAGCCATCCTGTGATAATTATGTCTGGGGTGATTCGCGTGTTCAGAGGTGTGGGATTATCTAAATGATGAGACATTATGTAATTTCTAACACAACTTTTTATTAAGAACAATCTCAAATTACTTAATTCTAAATAACCACTTACTTCTAAAATGAAATGAGCCAACAATTAAACCTTATATTCAAGCTTCCAGACGCAACTAGAACACTTATCTTAATTATGAGTTTAATTAACTGTCTAATCTAACTTCCCTATACAAAATATTACCTTTTATAGAGTCACCTTCCTTCCTAGCAGCTACTCTATTATGTTAATTGTAGGAGAGATTACACAAGCTTTAATCTTTATTACAATGGCGATGAGCGCATCCTTCTTTCCAGACTTGTAGGACGTCAACCTTTTATTCCTAAATACCTGGGCACTGTTATTCTAGGCTTGCCGTTCCATCTCACCACAAACTTTCTATCCTTTTAAAGTATATCTCATTTTGCATATTCGATCCGTTTTCTTCTTGGTATTGGGTTGAAAGGTTTTGCCATTAATCGTGGCCGTCAAAGAACTTAGAGTTATGTTAGAAGCCATTAAAGAACGCGAGAGACGTGTCACAATCTTTGATAATTTGTACGTGGTTTTGTACTTTTTAAGGTATGTGACTACCTTCGAGCACTTTTTTTGAAATATATAAAATTTCAATTAAATAAAACATTTTTTATTTGAAATGGGACATAAAAAGTAAGAATTCCAATACAGTTTTACAAAGTTAAATTAATTTTGGAAATATGAAATTTCTTTTGAGTGAAATTTTAGTGAAAAATTGTAGCTGGTGGTAAGGATTGTATTGAAAATTTAACATGAGTAATTTATAATATTTATACAGTGCTTATTTAAAATGCCATTATTATCTGTGTGTTGATAGCTATAAAATTTGTAAATACTTCTAAAAAAGTTTTTTGAAATATGTCAATTTTTACGCAAAAACTCAATTTTTACAAAAACACTACTGTTATTTTCTCACAAAAGTGCAATAAAATAAATAAATATATACACAGAGATTAGATTATAGTCCAGACAATGATAAACTAAATAAAAATATTTTCTGAAAATTTCAGGTCAATATCTTAAAAAAAGAAATTCTGTAGTGAACTGTGCCGTGAAGAAAATTGAAAACATAGTTTTCTCAGAAAATGCATTTAAAGATTTTAATACAAAAATGAAAAATTTTCTACTAATTGTACACTTTTTAAACTCTCCATATTTATAGCTCAAGCTCTTTTTAGCTTCATGTAAACTGATTTGGCCATTTATTTACCCCTTTACAGCTTTTCAAGAGTTTTGTATACCATAACAATTGTCGTTTTAGCGAAATTTTGGTGAAAATTGCAGTTACGACAAATCTTGTGACACAAAAATTCTAATAAATATATTCAAATAATATTTATACAGTACATAAATAACATCTTTATTCAGATATAACGGCAATTTGTAATGTAGCTAGAAGCTAAATATGCCAAATTTTATGCAAAAACTCAATTTTTAAATATTAATGCTTTTTTTCCCATAAAAAAGCAATTAAGTACATAAATATATACACAGAGATTAGATTTTGATTTATAACACAGATAGAAGACAAAACATGTTCTGAAAATTTAGATTTAGTATCTTAAAAATATTTGTGTAGTAAGCTTTCATCATGAAGAAAAAATATTAGTTACTGTGCTTCTCGTAAACACATTTAATAATTTTTAACCTAAATAATTACTTTTCTACTTATTAAAACATTTTCAAAACTCCCATATTTATAGCTTAAGCCCTCTTTAGCTTCATTTTTAGCTAATTTGACTTTTTTTGGCTTTTTGCTTTTTTCTGGTGAGTTTTGTTGAAGGTAATGACTGGCGTTTCGATTTTTGAATTCTCTCTGTGTCAATTTCATATAATTTAAATGTCATTGATCAATTTCTATACCTAAATAATTAAATACAGGCAAATGTTTCCCGAAATAAATCAGAATTATATAAGATGACAAAGCACAGGTGAACCTAAAACAAAGTTTTTTATGAAATGCGCCTTTCTGGCAAAACAGACTACAATACATTATTAAAGCTTTCATTATTGTTTTTGAGTCATGCCATGAAGGCATTTTTTAGCAACTTCCTTATCACAAAGTGCTAAATAAGTAGGTTTTATCACTTTAATCACTGAATTTGTATGGGCTCTAAGCTGTTTTGTCTACATATAATTTACCATCACATAATGCTTGTTTATACTTGCACCAGTCTTTTCCCTTGTTGGACATTGCCCATGCATGGATTTTGATTGTTAGAGCAGCAGTGAAAGAAGGCAGCTATTACAGCAGATTGCATTTTTCGAGGCATCCAACATGTTTCGGATGCAATCCCATAATAGTTCTGCAAAGTTTATCAATAAATTTATCAGTTAATTTTTCACCAAGTCCTTGGTGTTCTTTTTTTAGTTTCCTCTTTCTTTAAACGTGAGCCTACTTTTGTATATGTCCTATAAGTACATTCAAGTTTTGTGACACTGTTTTCACCATATATATCTTTCACTTGTAAAAGCCCTTTGAATCACCATCACCATAGTACTCGGTGTAATAGAGTCTCGTTTGATTAGTGACCTTTCAAAATTTCTGAAAACTCCAACAGCTTCCATGTTTCCAGAGGATCCTTGTATCGGAATATTCATGCTCAGATTTCACATTCTATTTCACATAATATTTTGCAATACTCGTGTCATTACTTCCAGATTCTAAAAATTTTTCCAGTATCACGGAAATAACTGAACGCAGCCATTAAGTGACATATGGCTTCCGCTGCCATAAAAAGCTATCTAATGAAACACCACAAGTTGTACTTTTTTAAAATAAGCACTTCTTTAGATGGGTAGCTTTCTATATTTTCTTCCGAACATAACTGTAATACTAAGCCTCCAGCATTTGAGTTCATGAGCTCTGAAGGTATTTTAGAAACGCATGGCAAATTTAAGTGCATAACAACTTCTTACCAGCTGTGAAACCTCTGCTAATCAATCTCAATCCAAATACCAATAAAGTATTGAGAGAGAATTTTTTATTTTCTTTTAGAGTAGAAGTAAAGCCAATCATGTATCCACAACTGCAAGCCACACACAAGTTAGAGCAGTCCTTCCCTAGAATTTTCTGACAGTTTAACCAGTTGCATAACATTCCGACAACACAGGATTGAAATAATTCCCATCAAAGCTTGAAATTAATAATTATATTCCCCTGTAGAACCATGAAATTCAGGTTCAGGCACATCAAAAACTTCTCAATTTCGCCTCACTTGCAGACGTATTATTACTGTTTGTGCTAACTAAACTCTATACCATAAACTTTCTTTCTACACTGATCTAGCTTTTTGGCATTTTCAAATAAATCACAGTCAAATAAAACGTTAAAATTAAATGAAAATGAATGAATAAACTGTAAAAATATCAAAAGTAAGTAATAATTAAGAAGAACGCTTTAGAATGAACAACAATGTAAACAAACTATAAACGATAATATTAAGCCACTCAGTAAAACAAGCTTTGAATTAAAAAAAACAGTTGCCAGGATTAAAAGTATTAATAAATAAATAAAGTTGATACGTTGATCTATATTTACAATAAATATTGTTAAATATTTATATTGCTTAAAAGTCAATGAAAAAAGACGGCAATCAAACTATTTGTTTACATTTTATGTCTCTGTAAACACCATTTCCGGTTTTGAAAATTCCATTTCCGGTTTACTAAATAAGTTATAACTTAGTTTCTAAATATCGTAGGAACTAAAATAAAGCATTTTTGAATCTTAAGGTATGGCTACAATATTAAAACATAAAAAAAATTCGAAAATTTTCTACAAATCGAGGATTTTTGGGTAGTCACATACCTTAATTCATAAAATGTAGATTTACGTCAAAGTACATATATTATTATTGAATTCAATACATTGTGTTATTGTTTGTTGTGGGAGGAAGGCGCGAAGAAAATTATGACAGAATATTGGGTCGCAAGTATTGAAAGTTTGAGAAGCACTGCCTTACGCCGTTGAATTTTCATTATTTGTATCTTTCCCCAATGTTGAGTTTGCTTTTGTTTTGTTCAAGGCGCACTTTTTCAAAAAAGTGTATGTTATAGGAAACATTTTCTTTTCCCTTCTTCTTTTTTCCATAAACATGGGTTAGTATATTTGTTACTTAACTATAATCAAATAATACAAAGTATTACATTATCAATAATAAATTATAATATAAAATTATATTATTAATTAATCCAAATAATTAGTACTAAACAAATAAAATAATTTCTTAAGAATGCATATATATTGGTGGCCAAAATTGTGGTTTTTTGTTAAAATTGTTATGTTTTTTTAAGTGTGTGTGCCAGCGTTTCTCAAACTTTGGGGTGCGCCCCCTTGGTGGGCGTGACAACTGCACGAGGGGGCGCGAGCATATTGAAAAGTCGAAAAATGAAGATTATTTGAAAAAAATTAATTTACTGGAAGTAAACAAACAAAATATATTCTAACATAATAAAAAATAAAATACACATTTACACTAATATATTACACTTATAAATATAGTGAAGAACGTTTAATAAATTTACCAATTACCCCAAGGGATTGTCATATATAAAATTATAGATAAAAAGAATATATAAAACATCTTGCTAATTTGTACGGTTTATAATAAATCCTTTAATTCTGTTTTCGGTTAATGTTAAAGAATAGGACTCGAATTTTGAATATTTTTTTCAGATATAAAAGAAATGAAAAATTAATATCATATTCTGGCTTAACTATTGTTTAGAGAGCAGCATTTTTTGTCATACTTCCCATTTTTAACCGAGTTGATTCATTTTTTCTGCTATAAAATGTGTTTCGCAATTTTTATCCTATACCTTAATGTTAAATGGGCTTTGCCTTCACGTATTAAAACAAAAAAGAAAGTATTCAGAGAATATTTTGAAATTTTTAAAAACACTATATAGTTAACAGAGGTACGAGTTATAATATTGCAAATTTCCAGGCAAATTGGGTCATTTTTCAATTCCTACTATTAGCTCGCACTGTCTGTATATTTATTTATTTATATATTTGTATATTTATATATTTATCTTGGTGGAATTTTCAGTCGTTAATAAAATACATTTTAAAGCGCTGAATTGAGCTGAAATTTTATATACCGGATCATTTTGGATGACAACAGAATAATTTAATTATAATTAATAAAAATTAATTGATTAAAACCACTTATTGAAAGAATTACAAATACGGCCACGTTGGCGACTTAGCGACCCTTTAAGACTTGTGTCTAAAACTTGAAAAGGTTTTTTCTCACGTGTTAAAAGCATTCAGTTGGATCGAAATTAAAAGGACAATACGATAATTTAATGATACTAAAAAATTAATTACCACATAATGTTATGATTATGTCCTATGTATATAATATTATTTATATTAATTAAAATACTAAATAAAAAGTAGCTAAAATAAAATTTTTTCGTTGTTGATCTAAGTAGGAATTGACTTTAATTTTATATATATACTATTTAGATTTTAAACTGTATTTGGAGCTAATGACCCAAACGATTTTAACGAGAAACAAAATTACGCATTAAATTTACGTGAAAAAATCGAAGAAAGTTGATTCGCCAACACACAAGATTTTATTTAATTGGCTACTGTACCAACTCTACAGACTACTTGTGTTTCTTTAGTAGTGGTTTTTGATGAATAACTTCCGAATTTGTAAACGTATTTAATATTCGTAAACTGATCTAAAATCTACAGGAAATTACGAACAAAATGACACAAAAAACATTTGCTTTATTTAATTATTAGTTGAAAATGTAAGAAAAGGTACTCATTTTGTTAGGTAAATGCTATATTTTTCAATAGTATAATAGGTATACAAGCAACAGAACTTGAGGTATATGTAAAATATTCAATTCTATTCACAATCTTCTACCATTAGCCTTTCATGATTCTATATAGTATCTATTCATTTATTTATCTTATGGTACTCAATTGTTAATAAAATATATTTGAAAGTGCCTTCTAATTATGCTGAAATTTTATGTAATTTGGATTATTTTCGGATGACAATACAGTAATTTAATTATAATTAATAAAAAATAATTGATTAACCCAATTATTCAAAGAAAGTTACCATTACAGCCACCTTAGCATAAATTTTGCATTCAAGGAACATTTTGTCAACTTGTGTCAAAACTTGAAAATATTTTTTCTCACGTATCTATTTTTATACATATTTCTGTACAATAATTAGTTTATTCCCGTACCTTTTACCAACACCATCGACTGTATTTAGCTTCTCTTGCGTGATGGCAACATGTTGTTTGTTTTGAGTTGTTTGTGTAACATAATTGTTACGTCAAGATTGGAAACGAATAAAACCATTGTCGCTTTGAAGCGAAGCAGTGCTACTATGGTAACTACTCAACAAGATAAAAATGTAAAATAATGTTCTTAATTGCTGTTCTGTGAATTAATGTTTCTCATTGAATAAAATGATGGCTTAGTGTTTCTTGGTTAAGCAAATTAATTTAAAAGTAACCTTCAAATACGTAAAAAATAATATTTGTGGAACATTCAGCTGCTTTTAATCGAATTTTAATTTAGTTTATTCAATTCCTACTATTAGCTCAATACACAATCTCTATATATTTTATTTTATTTATATATTTATCTATTTATTTATCTTGATGGAATTTTCAAATCGTTAATAAAATACATTTTTAAAAGCGCTCAATAGAGCTGAATTTTATATAAAGGATTATTTTGATGACAATATTAATAATATAATAACACTACAAAAATTAATTGATTAAAACTAATTATTTAAAGAATTACAAATACACACAACCACGTTGGCATTATTTTTGGCGACTCTCACGTTTCAAAGCATTCATTTGAACTGAAATTTATATACAACATTGTTTGATGATAACATGATACTTTAATGATAATTAATAAAATTACCTCACCACCTCAGTGTTGTGATTCTGTCCCGCGTATACATATTTATATTAATTGTAACTATTTAACAAAAACGTAGCTAAAATGCGCCTTTTCTTCTTGGATCTAAGTAGGAATTGACTTTAAAATTTTTTTTTATATTACTTGTTCTTGTCTGAAAATGTACTTCGCGTTTATTTAGAACTCTCGTACTTTTACCGAAGACAGCCTTAACTGCTAAATAAAAGTTACGCTACTAGCATCCCAATGCTAACCAAGTTTTTCCGTATACGTTATTAAGTGCTAAGATATGTACGAGAGGGGACAAAAGCGAAGCAATTAATTTGAAAATGGCAAAATCCTTCGCAAACATTGTCAAGGTCCTTTTATTGCATTCCAAAATTTTATGGATAGCAGTGCAGAGAAAAGATACTACTTCGGAAAGACGTATATATACGTCAGGGGAAATTAATGCTTTATTTGAGCTAGACGTTTATATACGCCGGTGGTACTTAAGAGGTTAAAGTTATATTGTAGCTTTAGTGTGTCAAAATATAATATTATTACATTAATACATTATTATTATATGGGGGGGGTGCGATGAAAATTATATGATTAAATATTGGGTCGCGAATATGAAAATTTGAGAAGCACTGGTGTATGCTTATAAAAAGAGAAAATTAAATCATTTTAAAAAGAGAATTTAATACTGAATTCAATACCAAAAGAAAAAAAAAATCAAATACTTGCATTGCATTAAATGTTAAGCTGCAATAACTATCGATATACATTGCAAACTGATGATAGCATTGCGTTAATGGTGCTTAGTGGGATAGCCTTTATTTTTTATTATCCTTCACATGGATGTTTCATTGAGCTGAAGGTAGTTTTAAGCTCTTCTTTCGTTATTACATGATGCCAGGAAACAATTATATCCTCAATTAGCTCATTTTTATTTCATAGGTAATTCATTCGGACAAGATCTTTCAAACTGTTCCAGAAGTTTTCGATAGGATTGAGATCAGAACTGTTTCCTGGCCAGGACAATAATGATATTTAATCGAGAAGCAATGACATAAAATAAAAGAGCAGATTTAATACCTAGAAGGAGATGTGCGACGAGAAAGCGGTATTTCCTATGTTAAAACTGCAAGACAAGTCGGTGGTTCAGGGATTACACCGGGAGATTAAAAGTTTTGTTTAAGATGTCAAAGACAAATTTAATAAAAAAAACAATGCAAGAAATTTGAAGAAGTTGCACCACATCTGCTCATGACAGAAGAACAAAAGTGTTATGTCTCCAATGTAAAATAATATCATCAACGGGCATCAAAGTTATCTAAAAGATGCTGTTGTTTCTGTCAGTTCAAAAACAATTAGCTGAAGATTAACAGATGTTAGACTAAGAGATAGAATTCCACGAAAAAGACCTTATCTCAATTTACAGCAGCGCTAAAAAAAACTGCAGTGATCAAAGGAACACATTAATTGGACAAATAATTAGTGGTCACAAGTTGTATGGAGGGATAAAAGTAAGATATCGTTATTCCGTAGTAATGACCGAAAATATGTAAGGCGTAGAACAGAAGAAATGTTATATCCAGTCTGTATTCAGGCAACTGTTAAGTACCCACATAGTTTTATAATTTGGTCATGCATATCAGCAGATGGTATTGGTCACCTTCATATAATCGATGGGAAAATACATTGACACCATTCTAAAACTCAAAATTCTACCTTCCATCAGGGATCTTTTTACCAACAATTATTCATTTATTTTTCAGCAAGATTCTGCTCTTTGCTACACAGAAAGGTAAATGAAAGACAGGTATCGTTCTGAGATCATTGTGCTATTGTCCTGGCCAGGAAACAGTCCTAACCTCAATTCTATCGAAAAATCGTGGCACCATTTGAAAACTCCTGTCTGAATGAGGTACCCATGAAATAAAAATGAACTAATTGAGGATATAATTGTTTCCTGGTATCATGTAATGACGAGGGAAGAGCTTAAAACTATTTTCAGCTCTATGAAACATCGATGTCAAGGGGTAATTAAAAATAAGGGGGCCATCCCACTAAGCCCCGATAATTTACAGCTATCATCAATACCTAATGCATATCGATAGTTATGGCTGCATAACTTTTTATGAGTTTCAAATATTTGAACTTTTTTTCCTACAATGTGAGTTTAGTATTATTTTTTTAAATGATATAAAAGACTTTAAATTTTGTGCAACGCAACATTTTCCGTAAACATACAAGGTTAAAAACATAACAATTTTAAAAAGTGTCCACAATTTTGGCCACCACTGTATATTATTTATTTAATACATCGATTGTTTTCGTTAGAATTTTTTTTTAGAATATAATATATTTTAAAACAAAGTAATACGTATAAACAAACCCACGTCACGCTGAAACCATTTCACACTTTAAAATCAAGTACTAATACTCATTAGATATTGAGTTTGAATCTCTATCATACAGTCTATTGCTTCTATGTTTTAATAAAAGAAACAACTATTGGGTGTAGGGCAAAGTTCTGTTCGTTTTTTTTAAAGACAAAAAGCATTGTTTTTCATTTTTTATTTAAAATTCGATCCAAAATGTAGTATCCATTCAATGTTACTTAAAATTGTCTGCCAGCGTACCAAAACAAGTGTTAATATTTGTTTTTAATTATATATATGACAAGGCCATAAATTAATTATAAAATACATTCAGTAGCACTGATACATTTATAAGCGTAATATATCAGACTAAATGTGTATTTTATTTTTTAATATGACAGAATGTATTTTTTGTTTGTTTATGTATACTTTTAGTAAATTAGTAAATTAATAATTTTTTTAAACGTTCTCTTGTTTTTGACTTTTCAATATGCTGGCGCGTCCCCCTCGTATAGTTGTTACGCCCCCCAAGGAGGCACGCCCCACAGTTTGAGAAACGCTGGTTTAACCTCTTTGTAAACATATACCATTTTACTTACTACATGTTTATAAACTATCCACTTTTCATCTCCAGTCATCAACTCGTTCAAAACCGATCCCCTTTTTGTGACTACCAAGTTTGAAAGATTATACCGAAGTTCTGTCCATTAATTTTTTTCCGCTTAATACGTGTGGCACAAAAAAGATATTTTAAACACGAAACAAAGCATTTTAATGTGATCCTAAGCAGTAGTCTGATTAATTCCAAGCTTGAAGTCCTTTACTGTGGAAGTAACGAGGGATTTCAGCAGATCATACTGCGTAACTCTTAATCATTGACAACTGATGCCATTTTGGACCCGGATTCATCTTTCAAAGAAAAATGACCTGTTTGAAATTTCAAGATCCATCTTTGTAATATTTGAGCTCTTACTGCGTCCTCTCCAAACACGGCATACATTTTGTTCTGCCTCTGTCACGTTATTCTCTGATTCGATCTCATACAGCATATAGTGTCTAAAGTGCACTTTTTCTGCACTCATGTTGCCTGTTTTACAATTTAAAAAAAATACTGACTGAAATACAAAAAAATATGCCTAAATCGTCGTTCATATACTCATCCAAATTTTTAAATTTCGCTCGGATCTGAATTCCGGATAAGGATCGATAATGCATAAAATTGCACGTGTTGAAAAGCGTCAAAAGTTTACCTTATGCCCAATACTTTTGAAAGTGGCACACATGTTTGTATCGTTTGAAACAGCGCAAAATCCAGATGAATAGGTTCAGTGGGTTTGAAATGCCCAAATACTCCATGTTCTTTCTGATTCAAATACAAAATATCTTATATTACAATTAGGAATATTTTAATAAAAATAAAATAAACGAGTTCGTAACGATATGGAGCTAAAAACAAAGTATTAAGTAGCAAAATTTCAAAAGAAAATTTAAAATATTAAACATAAAGGGTTTTAAGGCTATCTTCTGCTAATGTTAAAGAATAGGACCCGAATTCGGAATATTGTTTCAGATATAAAAGTACTCAAACATTAATATTATATTCTGGCTTCACTATCCTGTAGAGAATCACTTATTTTATCATACTACATATTTTTATCCGAGTTGACACAAAATTTAAATTATTAACCCACGGTCACTCGAGCCTGTTTTCACTACCTTCGTTACTCGCGGAGAGTAGAGAACACCCCAAAGTTTTAACAAAGTTTTAATTATGAAAATAAAATTAAGTCATTATGATAAATATTTATAAAGTACAAGATGTTTTTTGTATTATACAAATAAAATTATTTAATGTAATGCATACAAATGAGACTAACATAAATTTAAAATACACATACAAAATTTTCATTTTAAAACACATAATTTTGTATTTTTTTATAAACCAGTGTGAAATGTATATACCAGTAATAAATATACTTTATAATTAATGAGATAATGATAGTAGAAAGTATAAAAATTATATTTTAATCATTTTCCAAACATTCAGAGCCGACTGTATACAAATCCTCAACTTCTCGCGGGAGTTCTTAGCCCCCCAGAAAAACTTTTGAAGGTCATTGCATTCCATTCGTTCGAGAAAGAGGGATTGCATCAGGTCTGAAGGTTCAATGACCTAAAATGTGCAGCTACAGAAAAAATCGTGGTTCTGCGCATTCTTTTTAGAATCCTGGGAGGATATTCTTGTTCCTGGGGTGTACAAGACACCCAGCGCGAGTGATCGTGGGTTAATTAATATTATAATGACAGATATTATATTATTATAATGACAAAATTTAATTAATTAATTAACAAATAAAATTGAATCAAGTAAAACCATCCTTAAACTACCCGATTTCTATTCGTTATGTTATGAAAAAAAAATTAAATTCAAAATAAACTGAAAAATACACAAATAGGACCACACAATCGAAGCTCAGAAATGAAAATAACCGAATATGAGACTTAGCAAACTCAAACGTAGTGAATCGGTACTGGCGGAAACTTCTACCGTTCGACGTCACTTAAGGCAATTTGATTACTTTACACATAGAACCGGAAATTAATAGCAAATATGCTGTTTTCTCCTTGTGCAAGGTACTACACACTCAAACAGACATTAATTACTGCAACGAATCGCAAAATGTCAAGTTGTTACCAGGAAAAGATTCGGGCTTGAGTGAAGAATAGCTAATTAAATCTCTGTCGAAGCACCTAATTAATTTTAGCTGGTGCTTAGTAAGATAGCCTTTCCAGACATCTGCTACTTTCAGTAGAGGGCACTCAGTACTTTAATTGCTTGTGATGTATGTATGTTTGCCAGTGGTATTTATCTTTTAACAATGGAAGCTAAGCGATTGAATTTTATGAGATCAAATGATATTGTTCATTACATTCGATACACTCAAGCGAATAACATCTGCTTGGAATTTAAGTTTAAGGTATCCAACTACGTTCGGAACCGTGATTTTAAAAAAGCGCATAACAGGATAATTTTCATGATATTTAGTATCACTTAGATTAGAATACATGTATAAAATGGTTTTAAGGACATTTTGACAAAAAAAGTTATTTAAATACAATATTTTGGCAAAAAATAAACTTAGAATAACCTTTTTTCAAAATGTTCTTCTCTTGTAAAAAATTCTCCTATTATAATAATATTTTGCCTGTACATAGCCCAGACCTCAGTACAGAGGCTCAACTACGATTTTTGAAAAATTCACATTATTTTCAGAGTAACAACCCATTGAAATAATTATCGGCGTTTTTTTCTTAAAAATTCTCCCCTCTGTTGTCGTAAAACATGCATAAATCCAATTCTAAGTTTCACATTTCAAAAATTCTAGTTGAGCTTCTGTACAGAGGTCTGAGCTATATACAGGCAAAATATTATTATAATAGAAGCATTTTTCACAAAAGGAGAATAGTTTGAAAATGGGTCATTCTATATTCATTTTTTTGTCAAAATAGTGTACTTAAATAATTTTTTTCTTGTAATACTATTGTTAAAACAATTTTATATACATTTTCTAATCTAAGTAACACTAAATATCATAAATATTATCCATTTATACGCTTTTTCAAAAGCACGGTTCCGAACGTTGTCGTATACCTTAAGTATGATTTGAGTCAAATCGTTCCAAAACATTTTACTTTCTTCTTTTTTTGCTAGAAGTCTCACATAATATCTCAATTAATCAAAAGTAAAAATAAATTTTTAATATTTACTTATTCGTGAGGACCGAACTAACTCAAAGGGTTCCGAGCTGCAAAATGGCCCTTTGAAAATGCAGTTTATTTATACACAAAAGAAAATTACAAATAGAGAATAGTCTCTCATTAAGGACCCTTCCTCCCAATAAAAAAAATATATTCTTGCGAATATATTGGAAGTGTCCAGAGTACAATAAAGGATAAGAACCGTATATATCCGTCTTCACTGGATATCGAAATTAGACAAAAATGAGAAGAATATATATATATATATATATATATATATATATATATATAGATAGATAGATAGATAGAAAGATAGATAGATAAAAAGCAGATAGGTAGCAAAAAAGAAAGCAAAAGGAACATTTGCTGTCTTTCTAATGTGATAAGTAAGTTCTTGGATATAAACAGTAAAATACCAACATATACACTATTTAAAAGGGAATGAAAAATTGCAGAAGGTCCTAGATATCAATCACTTACATGCCATGTAACGTACCTCATTGATACATGGATGCTATGTACAGAACAAAATTCCAATGTAACATCATGTGGATATATGGCTTATTTAGGTGTACAGCATTGGGAACATTATAGGTAGATTTTCTTTTATTGTGATTGTATACAGCTACAAAAGTTAAGTTACAAAATGTCTGGGTTTTAAAAAAATAGGAAAATTAGAACTAAAATTACGATTCTTTGTGAAATTATTCGAAATATTCTCTGGAGGAAAATATTTTTCCATTTTTACATAATTTTTTTTTCTATTTCTTTATCGTCTTCATCACAAATAGATAAACCGTAACTGTTGAATTCATCGGTTTTCCTCAAATATTCTGATTCAGTATCACTTCCGTTGAAATCCCACTACGATGCCATGTTGTCAAGAAAAGAAAAAATAAGTAACAAAAATATTTTTTGCAAACTTATGAAAGCGAAATGAAATTCGAATGAACGTGCGTCTTAGTCAGCGTCAATAGGATTAATGAATAGTGCGTCGAAACTTCAAGGTCAAGTATATCCAGAAATTCCAGATATCTGGGAATACTAGAAAGCACAGTCTGGTATGAGCAAGGGTTTGAACAAGGTCACGATAGATAATTTTATTTTCCTTTCTTATTCTTTCCTCTATTACATTTTTAGAAAGAAGGCAAGAAAGACCGTGATCACAGAAACAAAAAGAAACATTGAAGCAAAACGTATCAACAACAGCCAAAACAAGATCTTTGATTTTCCTGTAACATTGATCAATATTATAAGTAAGTTATTCGAAAAATATATAGAGGAATGACACTGTAATATCTTGCAACTACTTTCTAGACTACTTCTCAATATAATCAAACAATTCAAACACAATTATCTCGATTATCACTACAATCAAGCAAACACAGTCCGTGGTGTTAAAACACTCTCAAAAAACTCTTTTCTTTGTACAGAAAACCACTCGGTATGCGTCAGTTCTCAAATTCAAACGCTTTCCTTAACACTGGTTGAGCGCTTCCCTCTTCCAAAACACAAGGGACTCTCTCTTCCCTGACCGCTTCGTTCGAGGGTCAATACCCTTCTCCTCCCAAAAACAGCAACCTCTCTCCCGCAGATGCCAACTTTTAAAGAATCTACCGCAAAACAGAAGTCAGACACTACCGACACTGAAAAGAAAAATTTATTTGAAAGTTATGATTGTTTTATTATTCTCAATATGGATATAAAAAATTGAAGATTAACTATATATACATATTTATGATTCTATCTCTTATTCATCAGTTCTTTCCAAGTGTAACCAAAATTATTCAATTTTAAAAACCATAACTCATTAGTAGAAAAAAGTATGGACAATTTTACATAATATATGTTTTTGAAACAAGTTTTCAATGTCTATGCCTTACTAATTTGTGCATAATAGGCGCATAATATATGAGACAAATTTATACATAGTTTTTGTTCTATTTGAAACTGTTCACATTCAATCAATAACGCCTTCACAATATAACTCCTGGCCCAAAAATATTGTTGCATAGTTTGGAGTTTATGGAGTTTTTGCTTTCAGTCTCAAAGCGCAAAAAAGTTCCTTAAGAGCGATGAATATATTGCAGATAAATAATCCGTTATGTTGCAGGATATAACAGCAAAATTCACAAAGTAAATACCAGAAAGTCTTCATATCTTCTACACAGCTTCGACACAACTATTTGTATCTAAAAATGCAAATACGTAATGATAAAGATTATTTACAAGTAATCGATCGATCGTAGTAACTCTTCAATAGCCAATACAATTTTGACTAGCTTACATCAAATTATTGCAAATATAGGATGTACGGATCTTTCTCAAAAGATCCGCTTATATCATAGATCGTGATATTAAAATATTTCTCTCAAGATCTCTTGATATCCATTTGCTAGCCAAATTACCAAAAATGGTTACAAACCCACCAAAGTGGTCACCAGCTCGCCACATTTGGTGGGCAAAAATAATGCCAGCCTGTCTGTATCGTCAATATTTCGCCAAGTCTTGATTGAAACGCCATTACGATATAAAGGGTCTCAGGGTGTTAAATTTTTCTAGAGGTCTGAAAATATAAACAATTTTCAAACAGGTATAATTCTTTTAAATTTCAATTAAATGATTCGAATCTTTTACACATTATTTATAAAAGAATGGGGCTTCAGAAAAGTATAAAATGTTTAAAATATAATCATAATTTTAAAAATTATAAGCATATGAAAATTCTATGATAAATATTAAGTATTTTTTGCGTTGCGCACGCTATTTTCTAAAACAGTAGCTTTAATTACTAGCTATAAGTTGAATAAAAAAGTTAAATGTATTCTCATCACACTGTAGCTATTTTTATATAAATAGAATAATAACTTACATATTTTAATAAATAAAATAAATACATTTTTTAAAAATATTTTAAAATACAAAAGACATATAATACTAAAATTAGGTACGGCTTAAAGAGTATGATGTATTTTATAATTCTATAAATTTTTATACATCAGATGCTACTATTTTAGAAAATAGCGTGCGCAACACAAAAAAATACTTAATATTTATCATAGAATTTTCATATGCTTATGATTTTTAAAATTATGATTATATTTTAAACATTTTATACTTTTCTGAAGCCCCATTCTTTTATAAAAAATGTGTAAAAGATTCGAATCATTAAATTTAATTTTAAATGAATTATACTTGTTTGAAAATTGTTTATATTTTTAGACCTGTAGAAAAATTTAACACCCCTGAGACCCCATAAGGGAAAAGTTGCTTACAGATATTATAATTTTATCTTAAAAAGATACAACAGAAAGTAATATTAATGTATTAAACATCCAGATATAAATAATTTACACTGTTTTAATCATAAATTACACAGCATTCCTAATAATATCAATATTCTCTAACATGCAAAGCATTTAATATATACGTACAGATTTAGTAAAACTATTTTTAAATAGGATGACGACTTGAATATTACGTCTTGTTTCCACAACTGCTTTAAAAATATTAGCGGGGTTTAGTAATCCTCTTCCGCTTAGTATAATTTGATTCCTCGAAAAGGATATTTTGCACGTTTCCTTATTTTTCAAATTTGGGACGAATTTCTTTTTGAAAACGAACGCATTCAAGGAATTAATAATAATTCGATCTATCAATTCGTTTACTAGAGTTTTCCTTAATCCTTTTGTGGAAAACAATTGAAAATTTCTAATACACAACAATTTTCAGAAACCAATAGTTTACATGAGCCGATTACCGAAAGCGTACTTCTTATCTATGTAAAAAAATAAACCGTGCAGTACAAAAACAGAAATTTCATCTGCGAATGGTAATCCACCCAAACTTGGATTCCAATGGTGCTGTTTAAATTACATTAAAAGAGAAAATTGAATAACGTTAGGAACAGATAAAAACAGCAACTGGAAAATGTTTTTGTATTTGAGGAGGAGAAATCAGCAGATATAAAACATTCCACAAAGAGAGGCAATTTAAAATAAATGGATTCCCGTAAGCCAGCTTAAAGTTCTGACAGTTGCATATAAAAGGTTGAAGACGCTCAAAAAAAGACTCGTACTGTGCATTCTGTTTTCACGGTTTAAACGAAAATTATTTTTTTTTGCTTTGAATGAAGAGGCGGTTAGCAAGAAAAGGTCTTATGTATTGGTCTGTTTTAGGGCTTATAAAATATCGATTATTTTGTGTATTTATTTTATTCTATTTTCCATAAGGAAAAGAAGAAATGATTCAAGTAATGTGTTTCGTGTACTTTTATTTCTTAAGAATGTATTGAAAATTGAATTGTTTCTACCTTTTTCAATAACCATTGCACTGAAAATGAAGTTCTCTAAATGCTGAAATGAAAATCTTAAATTTTAGATTTAGGTTACTCAGAGTTTCAGAAAATAATTGCTTTTCAGGAAGGGATTACTTCTACGAAGAATGGCAACAGAATAACATGCAATTTATCTGCTGAACAGTGGTGGGGGATGGGGATTAAGAAAATAAGAGTATTTGGCAATTTTCTTCCTTTCTCGACTGTACACAAGTGTTTTTGGTCAAGGGATTGACATTAATGAATTTTGACGGACAACATGGTGCTGATAAAACATTTAAGAGCAAGGAGTTCTTGCGTTGTTTTTGAACCAAAACCATCCATTTAGGGATTAAATGAAAATTTGATGAGTGATAAATATAAACATACAAGGACACTAACATTTGAAAAAATGTATCAAATATGTGTGCAGGAACTTAGAAAATCAATCTTAATCTACATGTCAAATGCTCACCTGGGAAGACTCAAAATTGTAGTAAAACTGTAAACAGGCCACAAATACCAAAAAAAAAAAAAAAAAACTATTCACGCAATTGGACGTGTTGGAAATTGACTATTGCATCCTATACTCAAAGAAACAACATTCATTATTTCAATATTACAGATTTCTCATGGTTTCTTCTCAACTCAAGCAAGGAAAGCAATTGATTAGGAGACATGACAGAAAGAGAATTATTATATTTTGTAAAACGCACACGCGCTAAAAGATGAAAAGGGAAAAAATGTGTACTGAAGCATAATTTTATAGAAAAAAATAGTAATCTAAGCTATGATGCTAGTATGCAATAATTATAGGTGAATCTTTTTACTAAAATACAATTTCCTCAAAAATGTGTTTTTCATTATTTAAAGAAAGTTTTTCTCACACTTTTGCACTAAACAGTTTATAAACTTGTATAACTAATCATGACACTCTAGTACCTATTTTGATCAATGGACTTTCCAAAAAAATATTCAATCTTAACTTATAACATTAAGTATCAGACAATTCCAATGATTTTGAGAAAAAAAAGGAGGGGAAACAGGAGTAAACAATTATTCCTTAAAAAAAAAAAAACTAGTTATAAAATCATAAAATATCTGGTTAAAGTATCTGTAATAGCATAAAGAATATTCAGTAAAAAAAATTGGAGACTTTTGTTCAACAGAGCTTTTATACATGTACCTCAGCGTTTCTCAAACTGTGGGGCGCGTGATAACCCTAGGTGGAGGCGCGAGCATATAGAAAAGTGGAAAACAAAATATTATTTAAAAAAATTATTAATTTATTGAAAGTAAACAAATAAAATACATTCAGATATAATAAAAAAAATAAAGCAAAATATTTACACTGCTATAATACACTTATAAATCTATCAGTTATACTCATGGTATTTTATAACTAATTTAACAATACTAAGTTAAGAACAAGATTACTAATTACGAGTAAACCCACGGACTTGTCATATATAAAATTATATGCAAAAACAAACATTTATATTGATAGGTTGTACGGTTTATAATTAGTCCTTTAACTGCCGATTGAAAGTTACGTGATTCGCTCCCGAATGCCACCATTTTGCTCGTATGCATGCGTATGTGGTGTTTTTGAGGGGGAAGGGGAGAAAGGGATTAAATAAGCAAATCCTCTAAAATAAGTAATTCTTTCGCAAGTACTGTCAAGATCTTTGATTACATTCCAAAGCCTTCGGAATAATTTTATGGATGGCAGTGAACATAAAAGATCATATTTCGGAAAAAAACGTATATATACGTAAGGGAAAAATTACGCTTTGGTTGTACGAGACGTTTATATACGCTGATGGCATTTAAGACGTTAAAGTCGAATTGAAACTTTAACTTCAAAGTATCGTATGATCGAATTCAATACATTTTTATTTTGTGGAGGGGGGTGCGATGAAAATTATGATTGAATATTGGGTCGAAAATGTTGGTAGTTTGAAAAGCACTGATGAAATATTAGTTGAAAATTAGTCTCACCCATAAAATTGTCGCTGTTCTACTGTTGTCTATTATCACTAACCGTAACCATTCAAATAGAAAAAGAATACCAATTCTTACTCGTTTACCGTACTCATACACAGACAGCAAAAAGCAAAATTAAAAAATACCTATTTTTTACATCTTTGTGTTACAGTGTTACAGTGCTTCTAAAAGTTGCAATATTCGCGACCCAATATTCAATCAAAATTTTCATCGCTCCCTCCCCTTTCAATAACAATGTACTGTGTGTGTGTGAATTCAATAATACTATACTTTGACGCTAAAACTACGATACATCTTTAACCTATAAATCAACCCCCTTTCGTGTATATAAAGGTCTCGCTAAGCCAAAGCTTTTACTTCCCCAGACGTATATATACGTCTATCCGAAGTACGATCTTTTCTGTGCATCTTTTCTGCCCGTAAAATTATTCCGAAGAATTAGGAATGCAATAAAAAGGCGTTGACAATGTTTGCGAAGGATTTACTTATTTTAGATCATTTTTCTTCTTTATTCCTCCCCCCTCCCCCAATGTATCACATGCACGTGTCCACTTGGAAAATGGTTGGAATTTGGAAGCGAATCACGAAACTTTTGATCGGCACAGTTAAGGTTAAATTATAAACCGTACAAAAATTATGAAGATAAGTGACAAGCTCATGAAGTCACAGGTAATTAATAAACTTGTTTTTATATTAGTATTGTTAAATTAATTATAAAATAAATTGTGCAGCACTGATGTATTTATAAGTGTAATATATCAGTGTAAATGTGTATTTTATTTTTTATTATGTCAGAATGTATTTTGCTTGTTTACTTTCAGTAAATTAATATATATATTTTTTAAATAATCTTTTGTTCTCGACTTTTCAATATGGTCGCGCTCACCTTGTAGAGTTGTCACCCTTCAAGGGGTACGCGCCCCACAGTTTGAGAAACGCTGTATTACAATTTGGAACTTAGATCTACTTCTACAGTAGCTCTATATCTAGAGCTACTGTAGAACCTTCGTATAGAGAGACTAACACTCGTTAAATCTGTCTAGGCTCAAAGTCCATCCGTTGTCAGGATGGGGAAGTTCGAAGAGGGTTCTAGCTAAGTTGTCGTCGTTGGCATTTGATAGCGGATGAAAATTACGAGTTCCCTATGTTACTCGAATACCTGACATCAATAAAAAAAATTCTTAAAATATCATTTAAGAGTTTCAGTATTTATGGTAGCTGTCAGTCTTTTTCAATATGCAGTCGTTAACACTAAAGCTGAAACCTTCTTTTTTCAATTCCTACTATTAGCTCACACTCTCTATATATTTATTTATGTATCTTGGTGGAATTTTCAAACGTTAATAAAATACATTTTAAAGTACTCAAATGAGCTGAAATTTTATATGCATGTTTATTTTGTATGGCAATACGATTATTTAATTATAATCAATAAAAATTAATTGATTAAAACTAATTATTTAAAGAATTACAAATGCAGCCACGTTGGCGATTTAACGACCCTTTTGGCGACTTGTGTCAAAACTTGAAAAGGTTTTTTTCTCACGTGTTAAAGCATTCAGTTGGACTGAAATTAAAAGGACACAATACGATACTTTAATGATAATTAAAACAATTAATTACCACTTAATGTTATGATTCTGTCATATGTTTATAAATAATTATATTAATTGTAAATATTGAATAAAAAGTAGCTAAAATAAATTTTCTTTGTTGATCTAAGTAGGAATTGACTTAAAAAAAATTATATTACATGTTTCAAATAATATATTTTAGGCACTTTTTTAAGCATATTTTAAAGGAAAATAACGACATTGACTTTTTGCATTGAACTTGATTGAAACCCATTTGAATCTTTGAATATTTTGTTTTTTGGAGTTCCAAGAATGACTTTTTATGTGTTTAGAATTTCTTCTTATATGAAAATTGATGAAATATTACTTTTTTATTTTAATTATTTTTGACAGATCTATTCATTATATTTCATTAAAGGACTTGACCTTGAATTTTTTTTTACAGGTTTATTGGAGATACCTAAAAAAAGGAATATTATTACAACTTACACGTGATTTGCTGAGCCGGTAAAACTTTCCCTAAAATAATTATGCAATTTATATAAATAACCGGTATTACCCTTCTCTTGAACACCTATTTATATTTATAACATTGTATTTTTCTCTGTTTTTCCTTCTATTTAAATGTAAAAAAAAATTCCTCTCTAGTAATTTTTTTATTTGAGCGATAAGTATACTCCCAGTAAATCTTCTGATCTCAAAATTCAATAAACGATGATGTAATCAATATCAAGCAGCTTGTTTGAGGGCCATGACTACAATTAAAAAAAAGGATTTCTTTTGTCTAAAAAACGTATCAAAATTAGTTCATGAGATTTTGGAATTGTTTCAAATTTGTTAAAATAAGTGACGAATATCTATAAATATTGGTGACAGACTTCGCAATTCTGAGCCTCTAATAATTGACCCGAGAAATTAATCTCTGAAAGCTATTAATCTCCTTCGTAATTGTCCCCCCGCAGCTCCTACAAGACGTGGTTTCCAGTATCCTTCAATGTGCATCCCTCAAATAATTGTCTTTAGCGGTGTCAGGTCTCCGATTTGCGGTTCAGTTTCAAAAAATAAATCTGAAAACTCAATACTAATTATTTTTATTACCTTATTTGTCACATTAAATAGTATTGCTAGGATCAATCAATAGTTTTAATACATAACGAGTAGTCCTTTGATCAAAAATACGTCTTATGTCATTAACATGCAGTTTATATAAATAAATAATTGTTAAAATATATTTGAATAAATAACTGCAAAATTTAATGGAAACTAATTAACAAATTTTTGTTCAGTGATTTTTGTACACTTTTGATGTTCTGATTTCGATTGCTTATAGGTAATTGTTATTTACAATTCGGGATTTTTTCTTAACTCAAATGAAAACATTATTTAACAAAAACAATTGAACCGATACCGAGCTAGATGTCTAGAAAATTCTAAATATTTAAAACTCCATAACTGAAAAAAAAAGTGTGTGTGTACTTATGAACGTACGTAAGAAGTTATACTTCTTTGGTGTAACAAGATTAAAATTTTTCTAAAAATCTTTAGCAAGGCAAGCTGGGCCAAGGACGAAAGGCGGTCGCGAGCAGAGTTGAACGATACTAACCTTCAGTCAATTGGACCAGTCAAACCTGAGATAATCACGATTTAAATAAATTTAAACACCCCGCACAGGAACAATAGGACAATAATATGGGGTCGAAGGCGGGAAGGNTTACATAACAAAAGCGATTCATTCACTCATCGCGAGATCTCCTGTGCTATTAGATCTACCGGCTTGGAATTTGCCAGGCATGTTCCTTTTATTGAGTAGCAAGTTGAGTAAGAATGAGTCTTCTGGAAATCGACTCCCAAGAGGGGCTGAGGAGGCATTTTAGAAAATAATTCATGAATTTAAGCTGTTTGTTTTTGGCTATCATGTTCCTTTGTTAAGTAAATATTAGCTAAAAACTGACTTTTTGGAAATCGATTTCGAGGACATTATAGGGGCGTAAGAAAAATATACTTCCGTTTTAGCAGTTCAAGTCCAGAGTTTTTTAAATCACATAGCCGCTTTATAAGAATATTTTTAATACAATCGAAAGTTCGATACTATAGGTCTTAGATATCCATTACTAATATATATATATATATATATATATACACATACTGAACTGAACTCAGCGGCGCAACAGCCAATGAGGACAAGGCCTACTGTGTCTATCTCAGCTTACATGACCTTCACCGCTGGGGTGCACATGCAGATGTTAATCACAAGTGATCAGTCTGACGCAAAACTTCCAGTGTTCAGTTCCCAAGCAAGATTGTTACTCATCTATCGCCCCACTGAAGAGATGAAAGGCTGAGTTGACCTTGCCCAGCTTAGGATTTGAACCCCGGACCTGGGACGTGGAAGCGCGATGCGCTATCACTGAGTCACTGGGCTATATAGATATACAGCATCATGAAATACCGTGCGAAGTGGGTGGGGAACGACTAGTATAATTTATTATGAGATATTTGAAACATGGTATTAGGTTTAATTATAAGAAAGGTTATTCACGTAACTCCGTTTTGTATTTTAGGAGCCTCTATGAGAAATATTTTAAAATTAATAATAAATTTTGGTTGATTAAAATTTTGTATAAGTTTACAATATCCAGAAGTTAATCACATTTTTGTATAGGCTCCGTATTCTACAATATATTAAACATGTATGATATTATTTGACCGGGCGTAAACTCAAGTGAACAGGCAGTGGGGACAACTTGTTTGCAAAGAGAAATAGTTAGGAAAATATACAATATTTAGTTCATATATATATATATATATATATATATATATATATATATATATATATA
>BMAV01000169.1:20457-30457 GCA_019973955.1 Trichonephila inaurata madagascariensis
TCAGAATGGGCCTGAATGGGGGTTCATCTGTGGTCATCCATACTGTGAAAGAGTCCTCAATCAAATATCTGGTGTTCTGCGATGTTGAACATGAGGAAAGTGGAGGTGTTTCATTCTGCAGAGAGGAGCATGACGGTGATTGGTTGAGACGAGGACATCCGGGAAGCGTGCCTGTGGTTCTTCTACATGATGGAGTGGAAGTTATTTTTGCACGGATGAGAGCTTAGAGGCTGCTCTCTGGTTGGTCAATGGTAAAAATGAACATGGACTCAGATTTTGAAGAAGAATTCGTTTCATCATAGGCAAGCTTTAATTAATACACCTGAGGAATCTAGAGAAATATGCATTAATATGTAATCAACAAACACCTTCTTAGGTTTCTAGAAATTACATTAATGGTAATTAGTGTAAAATTTATCATAATTTAATGTTATACTTTTCCAAGAATTATAAAGCTATCAAATGACAATTTCAAGTTATATTGTTGTTATTGTTACTAATGCCACCTGATCTGCAAAGGCCAGATCAAAGTCCACGAAATTCAACATGGCAAAGTTTAAAGTGAAGCCTGTCATTAGCCGTAGCTTTGAGCACAATCTAGTTGACAGAATGATTTAGCTTGTTTTCACCCCAATTTAGAAGAACATCCCGGGGGTGGTCAGTGGCCTCCCACCTTTCTCCCCCTTCCATCAATCTCACGAGAGGACTTGCGGCTCGACGGCTAATTTAAGTACTCCAATGCCGCGAAGGCACTATACATTTTTTACATCCATGTCTTCTCCGGGATTCGAACCCAGTTCCAACGGCACAAAAGTCAGCGTCGCTAACTACTGTACCGGATAGGTGACTCAAGTTATGTAAAACAGTATATTCAATTTTTATCATTGCAGTAATGCTTTGTGGGGAATTATTAAAACTAGATATATTGTGAACTAATATAACTTTTTTAGATAAATTTTTAAACTTATTCACATATAAAATTGTTTTCTTAAATTTGTTTTATATAGTAAAATATTAATTAATTATACAGACATCTTCACTGAAAATTAATCCAATTAACGAAAGATTCACTACGAAAAAATTGTTTGGAATTCTGTCTTAGACAATATGTAATTTTTTGCAAGAATATAAAAGTTATGTATAACATTTTGAAAATAACATTTTTTTTTCACATCTATTTTTAAAACTATCCTCAAGTCCAACTAAAAAATATGTTGGATACTCATAAAATATAGTGTTATCTAAAAAAGTATAGGAGTAGGTAAATTTATATAAATAAAAAAATAAGTTAGAATTGATAATTAAATGTTTTAAACTAAAAAAAAATAATGGAAGAGAGTTCCATTAAATGTATATAATTTATAATGTAAAGACGAACTTGATACGCATTCGGGGAAAATAGGTAATATTTTGTATAAAATCTATTTAAATTTTTTCAATTTGCTTTTCTTTTAATATGCCATTGATAAAAAAAAAAAACTTTAAAAAGCATAACTATTTATTTAAGCATATAATTTCAAAATTCATTTGATAAGATTTTTTTTCCGGATATATCAACTAACAATTTTGAATATAACTAAGCATACTACAATTTTAGAACATTTGACCTGTTAAAGATGTACATCTTTATAAATATAGATTTTATGATAAATATCTTCAATATTCAAATAATATTTTTAACCAAGCAATAAAATGGTAGAAATATCAAATCTTAGTGTTTTTCACACAATGATTCAGACTCATTTCTATAGAGATAGGTATTCTTGTTTTTTTGTAGAATATATTACAACCTATGAAATTACTTAAGATGGATTTTTTTTTAAATTGCATATTATGATAAGCATCATATTTTTGTACCTGTTGTTAATATTGTAAGACAATTTTCATTTCTAAAATTCTTTTTTAAAACTAAGTAAACCAAGCATTTTGAAACTTACCTTATTCATTGCCAACGTTTTGTATCCAACGCTTTTTTTGAAGATGATACCGCATTAAAATTATATTTTAATATTATCCATCAATCCTGTATTTAAATGAGCCAACAATAATGTGATTTAATTGTCTATTTCGTAAGAAAGTAGCATTTAAGTTTTCGATATAATTTATTTAAAAAAAAATATAAAATCAAATAAACTTTTAAAACCATTTGAAATTAAATATAACAAGATTTAAATTGGCAAATAAAATGTTTTATTAATGTTCCAAATTTATTTATTTAACCGAAAATTATGGTATATAATCAAAGGTATTAACCCCATAACCATAGTTAAAAAAATTTAATTTTGACATGATTCTTATATCATGATATTAAATGCTAATATGCATAACGTTGCTGGAATTTTTTTCTTCTTAGGTTGAGAAGTTGACAGCTGTCAGAGAGATGATCACGTGATCTAAACTGATGGAATTAAATAAAAATAGAAAAATAGAAATGGATTGTTAGTGTTTGGTATGATTAGCGCACTGAGTTAACTTCTATGACGATTACGTTTACATCTCTGTTGAAGACATAGATACCCAAGTGTCAATTACAATCACCTGCAACCTGTTGTTGGAGGAAAATTTACACTGTGGTGGATTATAATCTCGATGTCTGTATTCCCTTGTACTTGTTGAAGATGATTTCAAGGGATTGGTTTTCAAATCATTTTTGCTTATGTGAACATAAACTAGAACTGATCCCTCATAAGGTAAATGGTACAGACATGCTTTTTCATCAGGAAAACGGCATCCAGAATTGTCTTGTAGTGGTTGGATAAGTATGAGGGAGAACTCCAAGTTATTAGATCCAAATTCAATGTAGCATCCTTGGGTTCATCTTGACCACCATGTTAATAATACACACGTCACTATGTACTCTCATTTGACATTTTCCCGATACATATGAGGATATATTTCGTAATTTTATTCCATTACTCTCACACCTTGCCTCAGCTGTATGTGCTACAAATGTGGTTACTCCGGATACTAGTAATTGGTAAAGATAATTTGAGTGGGATCTCTAGATGTTTAAATTTTAAAATTTTAAATTTTAGAGATATACATATATGTCAGGTTTGAAAAGTTTAGCTTCAAAATTAAGTAAGTAATAAATGAAAATAGAGCGAACTCCTTACCATCACGTAAGGATTTGTGGGTAAATAAGCCCATTTAAAGGTGGAGCGAGCGCTGAAGAAGGAGAACGCATACTCGAAAAGGCTCAGCTGATGAATCCTCGTCGCATTGTTGTCATTTGTTCTACTCGATTGAGCGCCAAAGGGTCGCCATTTTGGATTTTATGTGTTTGAAGCAAAATAAAGACGTTATTTCAAAAGTAAAACAAAATATACTATTATTGTAAATAAACTTGTTTATTGATTTTTTTGTTAAATTTTACGGAATAAAATAACACGGAAATTTAAATAAATTAAATATTTATGAGTACTTACATCTTACAAAAGGAGTAAATGACTTGTTATTAATATTTCTAATTGCTGTTACTTTATCTTATATTACACCCCCTAATTTTTTTGTAATAATCATTGGTATATTAAAAGAAATAATTTTAACATAATATCCTTACTATCGAATACTAAATGAGTTTAAACTTTAATAAAACATCGCCTTCTTGACTGTATTCAAACAGAAACTCATTTAATAATTTTAATAGCTACATATTATACAAGAACAACTTGTTGAAAGCTGAGAGTATTTAAAGTAAATTATTTTATTTTCCGAAATCAAAACCAACGAGGTATTGTTGCAAGAACACAAAAAGTTTGTAATCCGATGGATTATTTTTTCTTATAGATAGTGAAATCATTTGCAATTTTTTTTGCACACGACCAAAAAAATATAATTTATGATCTCAATCTTTTATTATCATTTCTGTTTATATAGTGGTTCTCTTCCCTTTAAGCTTGTTAAATTCCAGTATTAAGAATTTATACAACGCATTCTTGATATCTTGCACTAGACTGCATTGTTATAATTCTTTATAATGCAAAATTTTTCATATATGGCATACTTAAACTTATTGTTAGTAAAAATTAGAGTGTTTAACTAGATACAAAGAGTATTTTTAAGTGTACTTATAGTTTTAATGTTTTTCTAAGTGAAAAGTAATATAGAAGGACAGGAATATATTTATTTATATATATATTTAGTGACATATATAATAAAATGTATAAAATGGATATTTGTTTTAAATTAATATTAAATTAATGCATTATGAATTCTGGATTTAGGAATTATTTATCAATTGTTTGTTATATTGCAATATATACGATCAAAGAAAATTAGAATTTATTTAGTAAAATGTTCCATATCTATTTGTCGTAACACTTCATTACACATAAGTTTTCTACGCTCATTCTAAAGAGTAAAATGAAATATAATGTTTTAAATAACGAAATTATAAAAGTTTCTCACGAATATTAATGAAACAAAAATAAAGAAGGAAGATTGTTTTCTAAAAAAATCGTAGCCACCCTTTCTAAAAATGATATACATAGATTTGGCAGACAAGCCTAATATTAGTGATATTAACAACCCTTAACCACATCTCATGAAACCAGAACTATTTGGCAATGCAATATCTCCAACAGTAAGATGAAAGCTTCATGTGAAGGACGTGTATGCCTGATTACCACGCGATTGTTTCCCTTGAAGTATTCAATCTAGAGGGGGCAAGACAATTGTAATAAGGTGAATATATTAATTGTTAGATCTCATCTTCGTGTAACGTCTTATTCACGCAGTTCATATTAGACCTGATATCTATTCATATAAATATAAGAGTTTGCAAACAAATTTCACATTTAATCAAATAACATAATTCTTTGAAAAATAGTAGAATCCTAGTGTGGATAATTATTGCAGCGTAACTTCATTTCGAGGTGATGTACATTTTTAAGAATTCTGAGAAAAGTGCGTGGTTTCGCGTACAGCTCCTAAACAGCCCTGTAAGGGATTTGGCTGCATCAAAGTTGATTATCATTTCCTCTTTATGAATAATAAAGAGAGATCTTATTGATCCAACATTATTGACGAGTACCAGGAGTGTGAGGGCATTTTTCATATTGAATGACCGGAGCGACTATTTCAGAGAATTATTACTTCCATATTTAGCAGTTACGAAGAGGAATTTAGTAACACAAACAATATTTTTGCTTATTATCATAAAAATAAATATTTTTTTTTAGAATTGATGGAATGTAGGACGAATTATGATAGTTCTTAATCTTCATAATTATTAGTCTTAATTTACAAAGCTTTTATTGAGCTATCATGGAAATAGAGGAAATATTAGGATATTCCATGATATTTTATTATACTCAAATAAAATGTATTAATTAATAAATTTAATCTTAATATTAACTTAATTATATAATAGCTTTAATTTTAATCTTAATTAAATTAAATCTAATTTCAAAAATTTCTGATGTGAAACTATTTTTAAACATTTTAAATTTGTTACAATTTTATTGAAATGCGAGAAAAGAGCAGCTTGTTAAATACACTTTATTTGTTCCTTTATATATTTTGTCCAGTGAAGAAAAGAAAAAAAGGACAATTTTAAATTACTTTTAAATAAGTTTTAAAAAATATATCTTGCATAACATTATGTATAAATATTGATTCATTACATTGCATTAAAGATAAAAAATTAAGTAACATTTTTCCAGCCCTGATATTTTTTAATGAATTTCTAGAAATACTACCCTCGTGTTTCAATTTTTATGTTTAAGTATGAATATTTTTTTTATTTTACAAATAAATGCTTCTGATTTGTATGCGTATTACACATATTAGCTTGGTATTTCACAGTATTTACTATAAAAAGGGATTGGATTACGTATTAGGGATTATTTTGCTTAAAGTTTACCTATGATTATTTAAAATATTTAACAGATTTCTTATTCATTTACACATAAACACACTTATGTATACATAAAAAAGGCATGTCTCGTCCTAGGTAATAGTAAATTGAATAATAAACATGAACTTGCTAAAACATTTTTATGAGTTTACAATTTAAGTAAAATTCTGTAAATGGAGTTATGTGTGAATTAAAGTACTATGATTTTTAAAACTTACTATGATTACTAAGTTGCATTCAATAAAAATATCAAAGATATCTCTCAAATACCTTATAATGTGTAATACATAACCCCTTAAACCCTTCAAAATGAACAATATTTACGAGAGTATTACCGTATAGCGAAATTTAGTTTTAAATATTTATCAGATATACTGAAACGGATGACGATATCTATTTATAAATCGATTTAATAATCAATTTAATTCCTTTGTGATATAACCAGAATTAACTAAAGTATTTCTTTCATTCTGGAAGAAGCTAGTGAAGTTTCGATTCCTAAAAAACCAATTAGCTAATGGCTGACGCTACATTGTAGAAACATATCCAAAGCATTATGTTCCAGTTTTAGCTTGTTCAAAAAAGTTCAAGAAATAAAAGTGCTCCTAAGACCAAGTAATTGCGATTTTATCTACTATATATTTGCAAGTTAAGCAAAATTTGCTGCATTGGAATTAGCCACTTATGCAAATGTATTTCCATGTGTTCATCCATTAAAAAAAAACTATTTGGAAAAGGTGTCCTTGGACTTCTAAAAGGGCTCTAACCATGCGTCAGGATTAAATAAGTCTTTAAATAGAATAACCTTGCAGAATGTAGATGATTTTATTTATTGTTTCCAAAACGAGAAATTGTAACAAAATACTTAGACATATAAATGCGATCTATATTTTCAACCAAATTAGCAATAAAGACGAGTTTTTTTTTTTGTTTTTTTGTTCTTATAATAGTTTGTGTAAATTACAACTCTTATCTCTTGAAGAAAATACATTTTGTAACAAAATTTCAATGAAGAAAATAAAAATAAAAAAGTGGAAGTAATTCCATTGAAAATGAGCATTATTTATTCTATCAGTTTTTATTAAATTAGTAACTATGCTTTGCTCTCTTCAAATAATTCATTTAGGAAACTTTTTTTTTGTAATCATAAAAACTACAAAAATGAAAAGTAACTATCATTGCTAGATTTTTTTTTTACTTAACTTCATTTTCGTTCTAATGTATTTCAATTTACTTTCGTTTGGGATACTTAAAAAAAAACTACAAATTTAATATTTTGCTGATTTTCCTCTTTTTCACTTTTCTTACTTATCATGCATTTTTTCATGAAGAAAATAAAACTGTTCTGCAGCACTTTATTCAGGACATGTTTTTTAAACTTTTATGCACCCTTTTATTTGATAATAGATAACACATATTATTTTTAACGTCTCTATTTGATATTAGAAAAAAGAAATTAAATGCAAATTAAATACACGAAACTAAATAAATAAGTATTTATTTTTAAAATGTTTCTTTTTCAAAGTAATTAAGTTTTTTTAATTACAATTTTATTTAAAAAAAGAATTTAGTCTAATATTAATTATTAAACAATTTTAGTCCAGAAAATACTGATTAATAGGTTTAATAATAGGTAACTAAAATAATCCTTCTTTTAAATCCGAAATTTATAATATCATTTCATTTAATAATACAAATAAAATATAACAATAGCAGACTACTAGCATGTTTGTTCTTTTATTTTGATTAAAATGCACTCTGTGATTTAGTTTAACTATCTAGGAATCACAGATGTATTTTCGAATATTGAAAAGTAATGAAAATATAATATTTACTTGATGAGCAATAAATATAAGTTAAATGCATTTAATTGATATTTTACGAATGAAAAAAAAGTTTTTTTCTTGTAAACCATCCATAGCTGTCAGCATTACTGTACGCTATTATTTACTAATAACGGAAATACTTTTATTTACTACAGCTTTTGTTCTAAAAATAATTATAATACGTATTGTTTTAATATCTTAAGATTTCTGATAGACTTTCCTTAAAAATCTAAGAAAACACAATTTAGAAACGTTAATCAAAGTATGTTAAAACATGAGGGGTATTCTTATACACTCAAATTTAATAGTCAAATTATACAATTATCCAACATGTTACTAAGAGGAAATCGAGAAAAAAGATACCGATATAAGAAAAAGAAATTTTAATTGAATTTAAGAGATGGAAGTTTTGTTTTACAATTTTAATTGTTGTTTTAACGAAAAAAAATGATAAAAAATTTAACAACAAACACATCTAATATATTGCACATTCTTTTCTTTTTTCCCGTTAACATTCATCATAAAAAAGTTCTTCCTATATTTCCTAGAAGTAGAAACACACACATATTAGCAAAAAATAATTTCCAATAATAGGTGAATTGACTAATTATTTCCTTCAATGTGAAAGAAACACTCAAACAGAAAGGGAAATTTAATTTTGGAAATGGGTTTCAATGGAATAATATATATAACAATTTATTCCCACAAAAACGAAACAGAAATGCTTTCAGTTTTGGTGCATCATATAATTTGTATTAAAATATTTTTAAAAATAGTTTATATACAAAACCCAAACAGTTACTATGCTGAACATTTACATACTTTTTTACACGACGCGAGGAATTCATCACTTTAAAATACTTTTTTACACGGATAAAATAAAGTATACACACATTTTCCAGTCATCACAGTTTTTAACTGTGAACACATATCATGGGCTACAAATCCAATTGAGAAATGCTTTTCTCAAGGAAGATAAACCAAAACATACAATCCATTTGTATTATAAAATGAAAATTTCACCAGCGAAATATTATAAAATTATTTTTTTTAATTATTGCTAAGTGTTATTTTTATTATTTTTTTCGGCAGTGTAAACTTATGTTTCAAATCTGTTAAAAAATTTCCAAGTATAAGTATTTTTCATTCTTACATTATTTCTCTTGCTAGGGAAAATAATCACGTGTGCAAATCTCTGATATCCTTTCAAATGAGAATATTTTGAGGTGATTAATTGACTAAAGTGTGTGTTGGTTTCTTTATTAAATAAAGTATACAAATAAAAGTTTATTTTCTTAATCATAATTAAGCACGTAAGCAACTTTTTAAGAGAACCTCTCTGAGGAATATTAAGGAGTACTCTTCATCAGCATCAAGTTTTCATAAAAAGACTAATTTTATTCACTTGAGCCTTACATATACGAGTATTAGTTGATTGAAAGCTTTTAATTAAAATTTTTATACATTGTATAAAATAACAAGAAGTAAAATCACACGAGAAAAACAGTTGAAGTTTTTCAATAATTAATTGAAAAGTCCTTCTGTATTGCAGTTGATTTTTTGAAAAATATTGTATAAATATGCACACACCCGTTTTATAAAATATAAAATAAAGGGGAAAAAAAGTGGAACATAATCAAAGTTAAACAACTGAATAAATGTAGATGATGAAACATAATTTTTTTCTAAAAGTTTTTCTTACTTAATTAAATCTGCATTTGCTTAAAACACTAATTTAAATACACCTGCATTTTAAATTTTAAAATTTGTTAAATGGGATTTTTTCAGCAAATATTAATTCAATAATTTCAAGAAATACATTTAATAGGATAAATATATATAGGCTAGTTTAATATTCCACTCTTGTAAAAATATTTAAGATTTTGGTACGGTGTCAACGCAATCTTTAAACTAAAGTAAACTAACTTTGTATGTTAAGTTTCAGATATATATTTAAATTGTCTGCCTAACGGCCTTCTGGCAACAAGAAAAGTTTTAAGCGGATGATGATTCTTCGTTGACTGTGATAAATGGATACCTTGTTAAGGTGTAAAATGAGAAAAGATATTTCTGCGGCGAATTACGAGTAAATATACAAAACAGCTCAAGCAATAAAAAAAAACAAAACAATGTTATTACACTTGGATTCATAAAAGAAAAAAAAATGTCGGGCAATTAATACGTCTAGAAAATGAATCGCATAACTAAACCCCAGAGTAATTAGTTAATTTGTGATTATTCTTTCAGGCTTCAAGAGTTTCTAGAAAATTTTTCGTCTGCTGTAAAATAATTTAGTATAAGAGTTATCTAGTAA
>BMAV01000169.1:30643-53925 GCA_019973955.1 Trichonephila inaurata madagascariensis
ATTAATGATCAGAGAAATGTTAAAACAATGATATAGTATGCTAGTTTTTAAAATGTTTTAAAATTAATATATATATATATATATATATATATATAAATAATAACGTTAAGGAGTACTACATTTAATCTTCATAATATCAAGCAAAACCCTTGAATAAATCTGCATGACCCAAATTTATATACATGGTGTCCCTGAATGCAGTGGACAAACGTGGAGGGAAGGTAGAAAACATCTTGATGAGCCATAATTATATAGAAAAGCATGAGCGGAAAGGTGTAGGTTGAGATCTACGCGAGCTCACAATATCAAGATGAGTGGTTTCGTCATTTCTGACACGGTCAGCGTGCGATGAACATGAATCGTTATACTAACGCAGAGTTGGCGGATGTTTACTTCATATACGACCCTAGCCAACGGAAATGACCGTACTGGTTTTCGGTTACATAAGGAAAGATATCTAACGAGACAGCAAACGAATCATCAAACGTTTACTCGAGTGTATCAGAACCATGGATACTTCAGAATAGCACGTGAATAGCAGGTCAGGAATAGCAAGAAAACCCATATTCGAAGAGGGCGTTTTGCATGCCGTGGACTAAAATACCGCTGCCAGTGAATGGACTCTTGCCGTTGTAATCGAAAGATCTCAAGCAACTGTCCATTGAGGGTTGTAGGGTTTGAATCCATACATCCGTTTCCTGTACAGAGAGTACATTTTGTTGACCGAATTCCCTGTACCACAGTGTACGGTCGCTGGCCGTTGCAACCGGAAGATCTCAAGCAACTGGCCATCGTGTATTGCAGGGGGAATCCATTCATCCGTTTCATGTACAGATGGTGCAGTCATTACAGCCAGATGATTATCCACAATGGGTCGTGTTTACACAGTTGTTTGTCAACCAAAGTGTAGAAGGCATTCACTTTCCCAGTTCCGTGTTGTTCTGTAATGAAATAATCTTTTCACACGCGAAGGAGTGCTCCCACATCTTAATGCCTCAACTAGACACTGACTGGTATCTCGTCTTTCTACATAAGGTACTACCGAAACTGCTTACCGATGTCCCCGTACCTGTTTGGAGTCGCATGTGGTTTTAACAGGATGGGACGCTCTCACATTATGGAAGATGTGTACGTGACCAGTTGGACCTGGCATTTTCAAACAGGGGGATTGAGCATGGTGGCTCCATTGCTTGCAATTCCAGATAATCTGATTTATATCCTCTGGTTTTTTTGTTTCTCTGGGGAACCATGAATTCCCCTGTCAATTCTGAAATGGACCTGGTGGTACCAAAATACTTGCTTCTACAATCCGTAAGACCCCCGGTATTTTCAAACAATCCATGTCGCGTAGATGTTGTGCGTACATACATGTCAATGACAGAAATTTCGAACACCTCCTGTGATGATTTTATGTCATACTTTTCATTTATTATTATTTTATTTGTGTAATAAAGCGTTTTACTCCACACATTTTATGTTGTGGTCTTTCTGTCTTTTTACAGTTACGTTTCCGGAAATAATTTTTTTTTAAAAATTTAATTAGGGCTCCTCATTATGTTCTCTACCTCCTCACAAAGTTTGTGCACGGCCCCTGTATTTATAATCATTTTTGCAAGCATATTAGTCATTAAACTAATATTTGTTGATAAGTTCCCTTTTATGCTCATAAACGTAAGCAATTTGTACGTTTTGTGTATTTTTACATTCTATTTGTTCTCAATTTTTCTCTCAAATGGGCTTTATTGCGCAAATTAAACAATTACATGAAAAAATTAAAAGTCAAGATTTATCACTTATTTTTTTATGTGATTATGTCAACTTATATTAGTTACAAATCTTGGAAAATTATATGTGTATTAAACATTAATTTTATGGGATAGTAAGACTTAATATATTTATGTTATTACACGTTTACCACTTTGCATTGCTTCCTACTTAATACAGATGTGTCTTAAACATATTGTGTATTATTAACGTTGTATAAATAAGTTTTGCCACAGTACAATTCCCTCACAGAATTGTCATTATGTTAAAGTTAGACCAGATACATAATCGAAAACTCATTCCTTCCCTTATATTAACCTTTATTACTACATCAACACATTAAATATTTATAACTAATTTCACGATATAGGACTAGTGGTATTCCAGACGGAACCCTGTTATCAATTCATATCATGTAATCTAATATTAGAGAATGTCTCGTGTATTGACATATTTGTATATATTCCTCTCACCTCCCTGTTTGATAATATTTGATATTAAGTTCGTGATCCACATTTGGAAGATACTTAATGGTATGAAACAACTTAAAACTATATATACCGATGCATAAAAATGTAGAATACTTAAAAAAAAATGATGACTTAAAGTAGTTACAAATACGATGTGATGATATAATGCACGCGATACGTTGTAAGATATAATGTATAGGTTAATGATGCATTTCTATGTCATGAAATTGAATAATATTCGTGTCAAGTATGAACCATATGAAAAAAAATTGGAAAGGTTAACATTTTACAACTTATACGATCTAATTAAAAATGTATATTTCAGTTCCTAAAAAAATTGTTTCATATTTTCTTATTCACAAACTAAAACTGAATCATTTAAAAAATTATTCAATTGAATTTTTAACATTGAAGCCTTGAATAAATGATCACTGGAAATTTTTATATGCAATGCTAAATTATCAAGTTATCATTGAGTATAATTTTCCATTTATTAGTTATTGACATAATATATATTTATTTCTTTCACTGTGAGCGCCTAATCTCAAAAAGAATGCAAACAAATGTATTTTATCTAAGGTACTGGTCATTTAAGAAGAATATATAGATGTAAAATGAACTTGGTAAATAAATTGCATGAAACTAAAAAAATGACTACAAAAACAAAGACACACATGCATGCTTCTTTTTTTTTAACATTAGCAGTTTTATATTTTATAAATTGGCCTCTTCATTTAATTCCATCTTCTTTTTAAAGGGGCATGGTCCAATTTACGCAAAATTTTTAACCCTTTATCGACCGCATGATGATTAACTGCAGTTTTTTTAATGCAATATTTTTTTAATCACTACATTGAAATCTAAGGGATAGACATAAACAAAATCCTCAAATTTGGAAAATTTTATTAGTTAGAGCTAATTAAGTAATTAAATATATTCAACTGTAAAATTAATTACACACAATGTTCACTTAAAACAAATAGTCAAATAGTTTTTTTATGTCTCAATTAACATACCATAAAAAATAATATGTCTTATCTTTTGACATTAACTATTTTTTCTGGTCAAAAATGACAATCTTCGCTATCCGCTGAAAACGCAATTTCTGCTTAAAACTATTCGCCTTCACCACTAAAATACTCATCATAGAACCCGTGCTGCCATATATCTTGGAAAAGTGGATTTCAAAGAATATTCCTGCCAAGTATCGTCAGAGTATTCGTAAAAACGGTTATTCTATGTAATTTTAAAGTGAGTGGTACTTATAAGTACCATCGGTCGATAAAGGGTTAAATTAAGAATTTTCAAAATTTGTTTGATTGCCTCCTATGTATATTATATAAAACATATTTTGTGCTCAAGATTTCATAAAAAGCAGGTCACATAATTTTTTAACGAAAAAACTTAAAATTTGTGAAGTGATTTTAAAATGCTACTCCTACAAAAATTTACATACATGCATGAAATTTTATTTACAAGTACGTCACACTATGTATAACAAAAGTTGGTATGGATTTTGCGATAACATGAATGGTATTTGTACAATACCTCTTTTTATGAATGCTTATTGAAAATTCCTTAAAAAAATATAAATTATGAAATCAATTATTTTTTAAAAAAATAAGCATTTCTTTGATTCGAAAATGCATACCAACTTTTGTTACGTGTACTATTGGCAATAGGTACAAAAAATTCAAAGCATTAGGCACAATAGAAAAAAGCCTTAGTATTTTAAATGAAGACAAATTAGATATTTTATCTTTCTGAGATAAGTAAGTTTAAAGTTTTGATTTGCCATAGAGATGTGAATAAAATTAAACGTATATAAAAGCTATCATAATTATCCGCGTTTCTTATATATATATATATATACATATAAGAGAGAGTTTAGAACTTTTAAATTTTTTTTGTGAAGTTATATAGAAAAGTATATAAAGAATATAATTCAGACTAAAAAAATAGATTTGATTTTTTGACCGATTTTGGTCAATTGAATCGTACTGCGTCCCCTCAAGTCATTCGATGCTGAACTTTATCGACTTCAAAGAAAAAATAATGCATTAATTCTTAATACTTGTCAATACTATTAATTGATAAACTTCAATTTCATAAACAATTATGTTTCAAATTTAAGCATTATGTGTGTGTTTTTTAGCGCACACCTCCACTTTAACTGTTCACTTCTGAGGATAATGTTGCATAACCATATTCCTTTTCATATCTTTTTAAATTTCCTTTAATTACTGGTGATTTAATGCTGGAGATATGTAAAATTTAACGTAAATTGTATTCGGCACGGGGTTGCAATTGGGACACTAACTTTTTTGTTGTTTGGCAAAAATAGGCTCTTAATGAGTTATAGAATAACTATATAAAAAGTATTTTGATTTATTATATATTGTTAAATTTGTCCATGCCATTAAGGTATCCGACTACGTTTGGAAACGTGATTTTGCACAAGAGCGTATAATTAGATAATATTTATTTTATATAGTGTCACTTAGATTAGAAAATGTATATACAATTTTAAGGATAGTATTACAATAAAAATTATTTAAGTACAATATATTTGGGCTAAAAATTCACTTAGAATAACCTTTTTTCAAAATGTTCTCCTTTTGTCAAAAATGAATCTAGTATAATAATATTTTGCCTGTCTATATAGATCAGACCTCTCTACAGAGGCTCAACTACAATTTTTGAAATGTATAACTTAGAAGTTGTTTTATCTGTGTTTACGACAACAGAGGGGAGAAATTTTAAGAAAAAAATGCCGATAATTATATTTCAAATGGTTGTAACACTGTAATGTGAATTTTTCAAAAATCATAGTTGAGCCTCTATACAGAGGTCTGAGCTATATACAGGCAAAATATTCTTTTTATAGAAGCACTTTTCACAAAAGGAGAACATTTTGAAAAAAGGATATTCTAAGTTAATTTTTAGCCGAAATATATATTGTATTTAAATAAATTTTTTTGTCAAAGTGTTATTAAAACAATTTTATACATGTATTCTGATCTAAGTGACACTAAATATGATGAAAATTATACATTTATGTGCTTTTTTAAAATCACGGTTCCGAACGTAGTCGGATACCTTAACACTAGAACGTTCGGGATTTAGATTGGCGTAAACGTCCACCGGAGTCGTTTCGACACTACACCGTGGTATAAAATACATAAAATAATTTCAAGAACTAAATAATTGCAAGACTAGTAAAAAAACTTTTTATAATATCTCTCATCTCCTGTAATTATAATATATTATGACCTTTTATATCATAAGACACTGACGTTCACGTTATGTTTCGCGAAGCTTGTTGAACCACTAATTTATCGCAAAAAATTTCAAGTCGGAAATTTTCCAAGGGCATTACTCTATTATGCCATCGTTTCTCAAACTGTGGGACGCGCCCCCCTTCGGGAGCTTGATGACTCTACCAGGGGGGTGCGAGCATATTGAAAAGTCAAAACAAAAGATTATTTTAAAAAATTATTAATTTGCTGAAAGTAAACAAACAAAATACATTCTGACATATTAAAAAATAAAATACACATTGATATATTATACTTATAAATATATCAGTGCTACACAATGTATTATATAATTAATTTAACAATACTAAATTAAGAACAAGTTTAATAATTACCAGTAAACCCTTGGGATTGTGTCATATATGAATTAAATACACAAATTTACACTTAACTTTATAATTTGTACAGTTTATAATGATCCCTTAGTGCCGACTAAAAATTACGCGATTCTCTTCCCAATGCCATCCATTTACCACTTACATACGCGTATGGAATGTATTGAGGGGGGAGGAATAAAGAAGCAAACACACACATATTCTGAAGTAAGCAAATTCTTCGCTAACATTGTGAAGGTTCTTTTATTGCATTCCAAAGCCTTCGGAATGATTTTATGGATAGCAATGCAGAGAAAAGATTGTAATTCGTGGAAAGACGTATATATACGTCCGGAGAAATTAACGCTTCGAATGAGCGAGACGTTTATGTACGCCGGTAGCCCTTAATATGTTAAAGTCGTATTGTAGATTTACTGTCGAATAGTATAGTATATAGTACTATTAAATTCAATATAGTGTTATTGTATGAGCAGGGGGGCGCGATGAAAATCATGATTGAATATTGGGTCACGAATATTGAAACTTTGTTAAGCATTGTATTATGCCTTTTTAAAATCACGGTTCCAAACGTAGTCGGATACCTTAAGTAACTTTCCTTTGATTTCTACATTTGTGCTTGTTGTTGCTCATGTTTAATTTGATACGATCTCAAATTTTTTCAATAGAAACGGTAAGTTTTGTAACATTAGTTTTAATTCTTGGTTCAAATTTTTGCCTAATAAACTTCCAATTATTGTCATCAATGAGTATATTTTCTAACTATACTTTTTTATTGATTTCTCTTACGTATATCAGTAGTCATGCTGTATCATTAAATTCGTAGATCTCGTTTTGTATTAATAAATTCAAATGTACACTATGCGAAATTTTCAGTATGTTAACCTAAAGTGTCATTAAAAGTTTTGTGGATAGACTTTTGATTATTCTTACAACTGTACTATTTTCAGAAATGTCTTTTATATATCAAAGAAAGTTATTATTCCAATAACAGTTAAAATCGTCTTAGGTGCCTTTCTATAAACATGTTGTAAACTTTGTGCATTAAACATATTTTGCTGTTATGAGGTTTTCTCTAATCCCTTCAATTTAACTTTCCGTATTTGACTTTAGAAGTTTTCCTAATCATGATCAAACATAACTCTAATCACTAATGATATTTTAGTGTATACTCTTCAGCATGAATAACGAATACAAACATGGAATGCATATAACCTTGTTTCTAACAAAAACGGGGGAAATTTTAATTTCCGTTTTTTTAAAATAAAATTTACATTTTCCTTCCCTACTTTTTTGTTTGTTTCAAAGAAACTTTTTATTCCATCTGTAAAAATGACAACTGTTCATAAAATTATCATAAAATAACAGGTTGGCGTTTTTATATTTAAAATCAAAATACAGTTCATCTTCTTATTGCAATGACACTCAAAAAAGCCCCCCAAATAGATAACACAAAAAAAGGTCTATCATTTGAGAAGAAATTTAGGTTAACTTGGAACTCCATAAGAAAACTGACAGAATATTGGATCTCAGAGAGATGAATGTCAGTTCATAGAGTGCATTTATTATTTGTGTATAACTGGATATCACTTCAGATAAAATAAAAACAATAAAAAAAATTAGTTTGACCACTGATAGAACACAAAAAAGTGCTACGTGGTGTTTTAATGACAGTGGATTGTCTCCTCGCTAGCGTTTATCAACAGTCTGTATACAATACGCAGTCATCACCATTCTAATGGTATCTCAACGAAAGTAAGCCGCAGGTGATGCTCAGATAATATATTCTACCACACTGCAAGTGAGGATCTTAAAATCAATATTAAGAATAATTAGCTACTCACAAGTTAGTTTATTCAGCTAAGATGTGTGTTCTGAAAACTTATCAATCGATAAATCTGTTTTTATACAATCGCTATTGTCCCGCATTAAACAGGAAAATTTATATAAACACGCTTAACATTAAAAAGCGTATATTGTCGAGCTTAAGGCTTTCAAAGTCACACGAAAAAATAAGCAAGGCTGTGGGGTTGATCCAAGGTTTTCTAAGCGAACACTATAGTGTTGATTGTGTTGATTATCTCTTCTAGATTATGATACAATTTTAATGATGTTACAGTCGGATTCAGAAACACTAGTCCAAAACCTTTATTAATACAAGGGTGGGAAAGATCTCTAAATATAAGCTTAATATTGATGGTTGTAAATGAACGTATAGCACCAAGAATGATTTTGTATTATTCTTTGTTGAAAATTCAGGAACATGAAACCCAAACCTTTATAAGCTATTGCGTATGAAATGCTCCAAATTTAACCAGTTGATGCACATATGTACTATATTTGGTAGGTGAAATTCAATACAGAAAAGTAAGGTTGAATCAGCAACGAGAGAAAGGAAATTTTACCATTCATCCGTTTAATAGATAAGATTCTCTTTCCATAAAATACGTGTTGATATTCATTAATATTTTTTCTCATAAATCGCTGCTTAGTTTTCAGATTCTCGCAAAAAAAAATTGACTCACCTTCTGGCTATGGATATATATAAAGAAAAAAAAGTGGAATATGATAGTTGTTGGCAAATATCATTGAGATTTTCTATAATATTTTATCATACAAACTCGTACACAAATAACACCTTAAAAGATTAAAACGTATACTATAATTGACATCAAGTACAATTATGTGCAGAAAGAAGTACCCTACATTGAAGCTTAAAAATATGATATTTCACAAATTATATCATAAAAATAATAACTCTATAAATATCTGCTAATAAAGCAATTAAGAAAAAAACCAATTTGCAACCATTATATAACATTGTTGGTTTGCTTGAATTTTTATTTCTTTTTCTGTTCAGAAATATACGTGTTCTCCTTATAAACTCTGCAATCAATAAACTTACAAAGAAAATATTGATAAGTCTTTCAACTTCATGAATTCTAAGAGCTCTTGAAAATTTAAATATACCTCTCAGATAAAATACTTTAACTGATATTCTCAGTGAACTCTATCCATAGTGTAGCTGTCAAGGAAAATGTATACACAGCGCACTTTTATCTAACAATTTATATATTGTCCTCTGATAAAATGCTGCATGTTGAATAAGTTTTACATTTACTATCAAGATAATTAAGCAGGTTTCAGACATATGTATATTTTTTTCCCTCTACTTTTATGATGTATATTTTAAAAACCAAACCAGTAGTGCACGTCGTTAGCCTTTTATTATTTTTTTTATAAAAATGGATACATAAATACGTATTTAAAATGACCCTTTTTGTCTAGACATTACCTTCGTTTATTATGTATATAGAGTCTTCTACACAGACCACTTTTGATAAATTCAAATAAAATGAAATCTACTGAATATTAATTTAAAATGATATTTTTCTATTAAAAAAAACGTTAAAAATATTTGAAAGATCAGTCAACATTTTCCTATGTTTGAATATTCAAATGGGATGATAGGAATATAAAATAGATTTAGAATAAATTTCTAAGACAAATACTGTAATATTCTAAACATACAACTAAATGATTAACACTTAAAATACTGTACGTTATTTTCTTGCTACATACCGTATAAATAATTGTACTACTTATATAAGACAGAAAAATAAAATAAAAATAATAAATATTTTAAGAAGACAATGAGACAATATAATAAAACGCAAAAATATAAAACTCTCATCAGAACAAAGCGGGAAGTCCTATAAGAAAAATTGATTAAATGCTAATGAATAAACTACAGAGACAGGAGGCAGATTTATAAATTTTATAAATTGTTTTCCTTTAAAAAAAGATTATTAGAATGAAAAGACCTAGGAAAATTCAATAATAGCCAAAAAGAAAGTAAAAATTATTCAGACATAATAACAAATGGCGCTATCTTGCGAATATTGATAAAAAAGAATTAAAATAAGCATTCTAAAAAAAGAAAATAATAACACAACTTAATATATATAAATATATATATATATATATATATATATATATATATATATAAATCAACTATCAAAAAAGGTGTAACAAGTCATTAACATTTTTCTTATTAAAATAGAGACTTAAAATTACACTCTGTCCAAAAATATATATACACCCAGAAGAAAACGAGCTGTGGCGCGAAGCTGGACATGTATGTAGTGAATGAAAATATAAGCGAAAATAATGATAAAACAAATTTATAAGCATGGAATGTTTTATTAATAAGATATAACTTGAAAATGTTATAAATCAGTAGGTAGTAAACCAACATGTGGTAGCTATACAAGCCAAAACTCGGCTTGGAGTCGAATGAATAAGGTCACCTATGACGGATGGAGAACCAGAGCGTCGCGGGCCATGTATGGCACGTGACACAATATTTTGGGCATGCCAGTGATCATATAATGATTTTCATTTTATTTCAAAATAACAAAGTTCACTATGAAATATTACGAGCAAACCCGAGTGATCGGTCAAGGGGTGGTGGTGAGCACTCTCGTTTGTTGTTGTCTTAACTTTGTTACGCCATGGACTACATTTGCAAATGATGCAAAATTCATCTACGCATATTATAGTCGATTTCGTTGTCACAACGGTTTTTTAAAGTTTATTTTTGTTACATTTACAATTTTTAACTGTTATTTTATATGGATACTTCAGCAGAGAAGCAAAAAGGGCAAGATAGTTAGTGTAACATAGAATTTCAAACATGGGGAATCTAGAAAAATAACATTAGGAAAGGCGACCAAAAAGTGTGTTTTTTTACGTTCTGGTCAATGGTAGGCAGAACATCGTCTGAAAAAAGGCATTCTGAAACAAATCACAAATCATTTTGTCAAAAAAGTAAACCACAGCAGAAATAATTAATTGCTTAGAAACCATTGGGCAGATGACTCAAATTCAGCATACATTCTATTAAAAGTAACATCTTACAATCCTAATATATGTTATTTGTCATCCAATCTGCAACAACAAAAGTCACACTAACGTTAATTTAATTTGAATTACACGTATAACTAAATCATTTACAACTATACAGTACAAAAAGTATTTTTTTCGTAGTAAATAAATAGTTTTGAGTTGTTAGTATTTAGTTATTATTATTTTTCCAATAATCAGACAAAATTATTCGATGGCACGTCTATACCTCTTTATACACTTCCTTAGAAAAAATGGCACATTGATCCATAAAGGTTCGCCACCCCTGACATATGATCTCCAGCGGAAAGTCACGCCATATACTTTGTAGCTGTGCAGAAAATTCAACAGAATTCCAAACGACTGCCTTTGCCTTCTAAACATGTTCCAGATAGGCTCTATTGTCGAAAGGTCGGCTTACCAGGTATGCCATAGAAGTACGCCGAATCCCTGAAGACTTTGCTGGGATAGATGTGAATTATGTGGACGAGCATTATATACTTTGCTGCTGAGGGGAACATGGGTGACATAATAGAATAAGCAGTACAACTGATGTTAAAATCTCATCCAGGTAACTGCATGCTGTCAAAGTGCTTTAAAGGATGACTAGAAACGAACGAGTTTCCACAGCTTCCTCCCCACCCACACACACCTGTTACACCTTGTGTAATCGCCGTATGCCTCTCAACAACAATTATCGGATGGGACTGGTAGCCTGGCAGATTCTTCACTTAAATGCTTTGGTAATCAACATTGAGAATGAATCAGAATTAATCGTTGAAAATCACACGTCTTATTTCGGTCACCCTCCAGCTCGCACGAGGTTGTAAAAATTCAAATCGGCACTGTCTGTAATGAGTCAGTGTTAGGCGTCTTATTGGTCGTCGGCTCTTTATAACTGTTTCAAGCAGTCATCACCAAATGGTTTCCATTAGTACCACCTTCCCTGGAAGGTGGTAGGTAAATGGCGTCGAATCAATTCTAACGTCATTGTTGGTGAGGACGGGGCCGTTGTTATGATTGTGAAATCACCACGCTTATTGTTGTTCCTGGGATGCCCTGACCCTCTCCCGACGGTAATCTATCTCTTATGAGATCTATTATTGCCAACACCAAGCAGGTACCATATTGCTCCGACGGAGGTGAAGCTCGTGACGTCTGATCGATCACTCTGCATCTATGAGGCCAATTGTAAGCCCTCTCTCAAAGTCCGATAATTGTTCATACTCTGAGAAATCTCCAGTCACAATACAGTCCATCCAATTTGATAGGTTTGTTTGGATAACCCTATATCACGAGAAATGATGTTTTAAAATTCTCCCAGCTGTGCATTTCATATGCGAATATCGTGATTACCCTTGCCTCATTCAAGTCAAGTGTTTTATATTTTGCATATCTCTAACTAGACTACATTCCTTCTAAGTTTCATGATAGTAGATAGATTTTTTCTGGTGCATATATTTTTTTACGACAGAGAGTGTATTAAAAGATAGCCCCAATCTATGCAGTTGTTAATAACTTTTTGTATAATAAAAAAAATTATGTTTTTATTACTACTAACTAATATATTGTTACGTTTTAAATAAAGTACCTAAAAGAGAAATGTGTATATAATAATCACAATAAAATATCTTAATACTTTTAAATATAAAATCATTACATTTATTGAAAGTGTTACGATTTAATTTCTTACCCATAATACACCACGTTACTTCAAAATCATTTATTTCTAGAGGATTATTGTTACCTTATATATTGTATCTTCCACAAATGGCTAAACAAAGACCCAATATATTTCATGTGAAATTCGTCGCAAAAATGAAGCTGTTTTGCAAAAGGCAAGTTGGCCGTCAGATGTTTTGTTATGGATGGGACTGTTCTCTCAGAGCCATTTTTTGTCTAATCAAAAGCTACAATTGATGCTAAATACTATTATAACAAAGTTTTGAAGCACATGATCAAAGAAAGTAAGCATTTTTAATTCCAAGACAACTTTGTTTTCCCCCAAGATTCTGCATCGTCATATTGTAAAAACAACCAAAAAATGGCTGAAAGATTAAAGAATGCATTTTCTTCCTCCTGAGAAAAGGGCTGTCATCATCGCCTGGCTGAACTGTTTGCAATTATTTTCTATTGGGACTCTTTAAAACAATTAAATATACGTAAAGTATAACAACATTTCAAAAACTTCAAAAAGCAATTAAAGAGGAAATTAGAAAAGTACCACCAAAAATGTTTAAAAAAGCTCCTTTGGCTAAGGCTGAGCATTTACATAAAGTGTACTTCGCTAAAAGAAAAGGACAATGAAGATTTCATGTCAATAACTTCATTCAATAGAAATTCATGATACTCTGAAATTGGTCACATTATTTTTGTATCAATCTTATCTTCCATTTTGTACAGGGATTATGTGACGTCTTTCTTACTAGGACAGATAAATGAACAGAAAGATAGAGATTTTTTTTCTTTTACATTTAACAAAATATATCTTTAATGATAAATTAGCGTCTACTGTGTTCTGATTTCCCATTTCAAAATTTTTTTGTGCCAGCTATATATATATATAAATTGATATATAGATTGTATATATAGATTGTATTGACGTACATTTTTTCTACTAAATTAGAACGTTCATGTTCAGTATTTAGTACACGATACTTGTTTCAGAAGCAAAGAAAAAAATCAGTTTACTTATCTATCTATAAATTTATTTTTCATATAGAACTAATTTTTGAGTTTTCTGAAATTACTTAAAGATGAAACATTTATAGTTTTCTTTTGCTTTACAGCTGTATTTGTGTAAAAACAGTCCAGAATTCAGTTTTTAATATAAGAATTGAAAACTAATATTTGAACTATTTGTATACAAACAAGATTTCCAGAAAAAATGCAGTTCTCAAACTTCCTCTATTGTTATAATAAGAAACGAAACTCATTTTTCTTCCCTTTCGTTTTTAAAGAATATTATAGAATCGATTTCATTTCATAATTGAGAAGAGTGTCGACTTAATATTGGTGTGTTATGATGAATAAAATGACAAATTTTACAAGAAAATAGAAATACTGAATACGAAATGGTGAACAGTTTTGTTTATTTCAAAATGTGTCACAAAGACTATAATAAATTGTCAAAAAATGGGAACTGTCCTTTTTACATAAATCACAAGCAAATAATGGACCAAAAAAAATAATTGGTTTTGTCCAAATGAAAGTTTTGGAGTCCAAGTAATAATAATTGGAAGAGAAGATGCAACCTTTTGAGGAAAAACAAACTCTAACTTTCTTGTGTTTTAATTTTTCCTCGATTAATTACAGGGAGCACCTCCTGTGACATTCTAATTTTCTTCAGTTCCACTTTTGCACATGAAATATATTTTGTTTTAATGATAAATATAAGTTAGAAAACATAGTACATGTTTTCAGGGAAAATGGAATTTTCGTAATACTAACATTATGCAAAACATCTTACTTACATATTGATTTTTCTATGATACGCACTTATCACTATTCTTTATGATAATTTGCGTATCTCAGAACTCCATATAAACCATGCTTGCATATTTTTTTTTCAAAATAAAGCTATTATCACTGTCTATGCTTTTTTTTTTTACAATTGTTTTAATGCCAGGAATATATAATTTTTTTAATCTGTTATTTTTTTTCCTTTGACTTTTGAAAGCTTGAAATATTTTATAACCACAAGATAAAAATCTTTAAAAAAAATCTTCTTGATATTTAATATAACAATTGAATTTATGTATTTAAATGTATAGTTATGCATTTAATATAGTATGTAAACATATATGCTTAATATGCATTCAATAAAAATTAATAATTAAAAAAAAAAAAAAAAACTTAAAATTTATTTTTAGTTGACACGAAAGGCGTAGATATAGAATTTAGTGATTCTCCTAATGATAGATGCATCAGCATTTTAGTATGTAAAAAATATTTAACCCGCGATCACTCGCGGGCGGGTATTCTGTACACCCCAGCAACAAGAAAATCAACCCAGGATTCTGAAAAGAATGCGCAGAACCATAATTTTCTCTGTAGCTGCACATTTTAGGTCATTGAACCTTCACGCCTGATGCAATCCCTCTTTTTCTAACGATTGGAATGCAATGACCTTCAAAACTTTATCTGGGGGAGGGGGCTGAGAACTCCCGCGAGAAGTTGAGCATGTGTATACAGTCTGCTCTGAATGTTTGGAAAATGATTAAAATATTATTTTTCTATACTTTCTACTATTATTATCTCATTAATTATAAAGTATATTTATTACTGGTATATACATTTTACTGGTTTATGAAAAAAATATAAAATTATGTGTTTTAAAATGAAAATTTTGTATGTTTAGTTTAAATTAATGTTAGTCTCATTTGTATGCAATAAATTTAATAATTTTATTTGTATAATACAAAAAACATCTTGTACTTTATAAATATGTATCATAATGACTTAATTTTATTTTCATAATTAAATACACGTGTTAAATTTTGGGGTGTTCTCTACACCCCGCGAGTTACGACGGTAGCAAAAACAGGCGCGAATGACCGCGGGTTAACGGCTAGAGGTTTTTTTCATCAAATGATCTTAAAGGCTTTGTAAAAAATACTGAATGGAAGACCATTTTGTTTCTGAAGCTCTTAATCATGTATTTCTTACACAGCACTAAGTTTGATTTTTGTTTTAAATTGTTTCTTTTATTTTACTTTTTGCTAATAAACCCTAACTGCTCAGATCATGTGTTTCTTACATCACAAAAATATTCGTTTAAGATAGTATTCTGGCTATAGAAGTTCATTCCATAAAAGAACTGTGTGGCGAAAAATTGTTCAGATTCGCCCTAACACCAACGTAGCACAAGCAATTTTGTTCACTTACTTTTGTAACTAGATAATAAGGTAAAATTTCTTCCCATTCTTATATCACACTATAAACAGTGAGAATAATGCATAAGAAATCATTTTACATACAAATTAAAGGGGTGTAAATTATTAAACAGTTCTCAAACTTAGATTTGTTTGGAATAATCTTACAAAGCATCATGTGTTAATATTAATTAATTCGTATCTTACACTTTGCAAGAGCAACTCATTAAATTCATATGATTAAAATATTTTAATCCTCCAAGCGGTCTGCACGTAAAATTCCGCCATTCCAGAGATGCTTTTTCTGCCTTCAAGCAAGATTTCCAAAAGCGGCCGAGTCGCATTCTTAAAAATACGGGTCAACCGCTTTTGAAAACCCCACCTGAAAGCAAAATAAATATGTGCGGTGCATTTTTGAAGCATCTCCAGAATGGCAAGACTAAGTGCAGACCTCTTAGAGGGTTAAGGAAACATAATGAAGTCACTTTGTCTCGACGTCTTCTCAAAAAGAACTTTTGTTTCTCCAAAACAAAAGTTGATATTATTTGTAACATTTTTTCAGTATTTTTTATGTATTTACGACCAATTAACGCAAAAAGAAAATTAAAAAATTATGATTTAAATATAGCTTTGGTCCCAAGAGTGTTAAACAGTATTGAAAAAAAAAATATTTTTTGATTAATAACCATTTATTTAGATTTTAACCATTGCATTGCAAAATTATTCGTACAAAACTAAATCTTGCCTTTAGAGAAGAGTCTTAGAAGTTCATTATATTTCTGAAGAAATTGTGTGGTTACTACTAGTTTAACTTTGAAACTTACACAATCACACACTACACAGTAACTTCTTCATTTATCTTTGAAACCAAATTGTAATGCCAAGTTTATTTCAAATAATTAAATACGGAAAAAAGAATGAAATGCAAAAGGAAAAAATCATTTTTATTAGGAATTGAAATGATGTAAAGAATTAAAAAAACTCTCAATGCTAAATTTGATTTAAATTTATTCGTTTAAACGTAGAACCCTCATTTTGTAGTGGTTTAAATCAAACTAGCTTACAATTTTCGGCCTGTATAAAAACACTCAATTTATAATTATTGAGCAAAATTACTAATAACCATTTATCCTCTATGTTTCATATATCACTTTCAAATAACGGAGGTGATAATATTTCGTAAATTAGAATCAGTATTTAAACCATAATTCTACCATTATCATCAATATTCAATTCGTATTGCATATTTTAGTTGTTAACAACCCGAATAACCACTTTTGTAATCCTCTAACCACTTCTCTTCCATGTAAGCAAATATTTCCACAACACTGAATCTGGTAGTATAATAATTGTTAGTAGTCAAACACTGCAAATTAGAGCTTTCTGCTTTCTACGTGTAGTACGTGACCCGGTTGTAGCACGCTAAGCTCGTGTAAGTTTATAGAGTTAGTTGAGTATGAACGTGATTTGTGTTCGTATGGCATAAATATTAATAATGTTCATTGATGTAGAACTACTGTTACACACTGATGTAATGATTATATGCAATTTAGATCCTAGTTCATCTGACCACTAAGGATCTACAAGACGTATTAGATGTTTCAGGTAATCACTGTCTATTGGCCGTTACGAATTGCATGTGAAATGTATACGGTGAGTCAATATGAATATAAGATAAATGACAAAACTATGATCGTATGCTATTTTTGCAAGTATGCCAAATTTTTATTTTGTACATTTTAGCTAGTGATTTTTTGAAGAATATTTAAGGTATCCGACTACGTTCAGAACCGTGATTTTGAAAAAAGCGCATAAGTGGATAATTTTCATATTTTGTGTCACTTAGATTAGAATACATGTATAAAATTGTTTTAAGGACATTTTAACAAAAAAACATTATTTAAATACAATACTTGTGCAAAAAATTAACTTGGAATAAACTTATTTAAAAATGTTCTCCTTTTTTGAAAAATGCTTTTATCATAATAATATTTTGCCTCTATATATCTCAGACCTCTGTACAGAGGCTCAACTATGATTTTTGAAACAATCACATTATTTTCAGAGTTACAAGCAATTGAAACAATGATCAGCGATTTTTTTTTAAAATTTCTCCTTTCGGTTGTCGTAAAACATGGATAAACCCACTTCTATTTTCACAAAAGAAGAGTATTTTGAAAATGGGTCATTCTATGTTAATTTTTTTTCAAAATATTGTACTTAAATAATTTTTTATTGTAGTACTATTCTTAACACAATTTTATATGCAATTTCTAATCTAAGTGACACTAAATATCATAAATGTTATCCATTTATACGCTTTTGCAAAATTTCGGTTCTGAACGTAGTCGGATACCTTAAGGAGTGATATGAATTACTTTCCCAAGTAAGTGATTACTTTACCAATTAATTCTAATTGAAAAAATTGTCGTATAACAGACAAGGATAGTCGACAATTTAGATATCTAGTTTTTCTTTAATTACTTTAAAATCATAAATTAGTTAAATATAAAATTTATTAAAATTAATAGAAAGTGTGTGAATTTTGAATATATATATATATATATATATATATATATATATCAATTACATTATAATAATAAATAATTTATTATAACATATAACCTTAAGCTTTTTCACTTCTGTCAGATATTGAGAAGTTAAGTATCAGCCTGTGAGCGTTGATGATTTTTACAGGCCATTATATTATACTGATTTTAAAAAAAATAAAATATAAATTTAACCAGTAGGAAGCACATTTTAAAGCTAAATTATATTTATAAAAATTACATCGTTATAAATAAACACTTACTTGTCTTTAAGTCTGCTTAAATGCATTATCTATTAAAATGGTTTCTAAATACTAATCGTTTGTAAGTGTGTTTACCAGATTTTTCTAATAATGTTAGTATGCATAATTTTATCTGAAGTCATTGTAGCGTTAAAAATATTCTTCATTGTCTTAAAATAACAAGGAAATAGATTTTGTTTTGAATCTTTTGGACAATTATAAACGCATTTTTCTTGTAAAACTTAGTTAAAAAAATTGGTTATTATACAAAGTTTTTACAAGTATTTTTGTCAGTATTTGTTATCAGATTATGTTAATGGATGTGTTTTTATTTCTACAGAAATCTTAATTTGAATAAAATTTTGTAGTGATATAGTTAACACAATTTTTAAAATTGTATTTGACTTAGGTATATTCCCAAATGCAGTTGCCCATTTTTCGCATAGTAATTTGTTCTGATGTTTAACAAAATTTAGATTCATTTTAGTTTTTCTGCAATCCTTTACTGCAAGAGAGAATGATTCTTTAAAGCGTATAATTGGTTTAATCTTGGAAAATGTTTTTTAATTTTAAGTTTTTTTTCGTTGCATGAATATTTTCAAATGTTTTTTTATAGTTATTATTCTTATTAATGATTGATGCCCTTTTATATGCTTATTGCAATGATTGCTTTATTCCGTTCACCCCTTTTCTTTATTACGAATAAAGCATTTAATATATACTTGGATTCTGCCAAACTGATTTTTCATTGAAACAAAATAAACAACAAGCCCAGTGGCTGAGTGGTAGTGCATCACGTCCGGGGTTGAAATCTAGAGCAGGCAAAGTCAACTCAGTCTTTCATCTCATCGGTGGTTTTATAAATTAGTACCAAGCTTGATTGGGAACTGAATACAGAAAAACTTGTTTATGTGCGGTAGAAAGGAACTGCATAAAAAGAATCACCCAAAAAATATTCGAAAATTTCATAAATACGTACATATAACAAACAATTTTGTATATATACTACAAAAAGCATTTTTATGCAGCGGAAAGGTACCGCATAATAACGACCGGAGGTCGAATAGAGGAGAACGGAATTACGGTAATTTAGACCGTAGATAACCAAAGCGTTCCAAGAGTAAATTAATTGAATTATGATTAAATGTTAAGTATTTTTTTCTGCCGTGTAATTGCTCCTTTACTTTTAAGTGTGCATTTCCTACTCTAGGTTGTTAAATTAAGTGAAAAACAATAAATTAGAACTGTGTTGACTATGGCTAATATTTCTTCTAAACCCTGAAAACCGATAAACGCAACCATTCGTTTATCAAAGTATGCATGGTGAAATTTTCAAAATGCGCATACATAATCCACTGCTATTCATCGCAATCCAAAGCGCGCATCTTCTTGTGATGAATTAATTCAAATTCTCTTTCGTCACTTGAAGGTACAATTTCAATTGATTTATTTTTGGTACCATAAGGTAAGAGCTAAGTTTTTGTGACGACGGTTGGTTGGTCAGTTGCTTGTGAACGTCACTATAAACAGATATCCATGATCGAAGCTCTTTTTGGAATTTCAAACTCCTTTCGGAATTGGTATCTATTTTAAGAAATTGCTTTTCCAATTTGTTGGAAAGCTGAATCTCAGCATATATTGTATCCGCTCTCAAAGAATTCGATACTTCATGTGTGTGTCCGTCTCCATAATCTATCAAATTACTGATAACGTCAGTGTCATTGAAAGTTTCGTCTTCAATCAAGTGCGTGCTGCTATTGCGTTGCGAGAAAGTAATGGAACTTGAATTATCGAGAGAATGTTTATAACCAATAAACAGATTGTCTTGAAGTGTATATATGTACACTGATAGAAAACATAACAGTGCCGCCGAAATCATTGAAATTCATACACCACACCAAAAAAAAAAAAAAAATCGTACAAAAATAAAATCACACAAAAAAAATCGCCCCAAGAAAGGAACTCACAAAAACAGGTTTTACTGCACTGGGTGTTTCGCGTATAACTGACCACTTGACCGAAACGTCTAAACATGCACACCAGCGCCTAAGGTCACGTAAACTGAGATAGACACAGTAGGCCATGGTCCTCATGGGATGTTGCGCCACTGAGTTCAGTTCAAAATAATGAATTCATTTTATTGTGTGTGAGATATTTTTAATTTTTTCTGAAGGAAATTTTTCTTGTATATATTTAAAAACAAATTTATCATACATCTGCATTAAAATGAAATTTCATTGTAGGTAACATCTTGATTCTGCTTTATTCCATACCACTTTTCAATTGTATTTCGAATGTAATATTTTCAATAGACATATTGAAAATGTAAATCATATTTTACAAAATTATTGCTTAGCATGGAATCAAAATTGTTTTCAAACATATTTTATATGCTTTGGATTTTTTTTAACAAAATATTTTTTGGAATCAAAATTTCAGTAGAAAATGGTAAATTAGTTTTCAGTCCATAAATGTTACCATTAAAGGCACCAATTTACTCTTTTATAAGAAGTAAACGCAAATACTGTCAGATTATTTTAGAGCATTTCTTCAAAAGTGTTTGAAAAAAGTCAGTTATTTTGTTGTTAGGCACAACTCAATATTAAAATACATTTCCAAGTCATAACGTTAAATCAGTAAGATGCTTCTGCTTATAGGTTACTTCAATAATTCGTTTTTTTCTCTCTTTTTTCTCTCAGAAATGGGGACAAGCCAAACAAAGTGTATGCAGAATAGTTTATGGTTATGTTCTATCCAAAAACGGTTTTTTATTGAAAATTGAATAAAACTGAGCAATGTTTTTTATAAGCAGTGTTACATATAAATTTTACAAAGAGGTGAAAAATGTAATGTCTGTTTTAAAGAAGACAATATAACTTATATATTCACAAAAAATCACAAATAATGTTTTTATTTCATATAATCTATGAGTTGTGTGGTTACAAAAACTGAACTAGCATCTTGTTATACTTTGGGAGTAATTTAAATTATTTACAAAATTAAATCAAAACTTTATATTTTATTTCAGAATTTTTAGTTTACAAGGATGACTTCGATTTTTATTTGATCAATTCTGGAATCTATTTATTTCTAATTGGGATGTTATTTAGATAAACAGCGTGTTATGAATATTATAGGAAAATACATATGGAGATAACATTTAACATAATTTTTGCATCAAATATTTTTTTTTCTTTATTTTTGACAATTATTAAAATATGTTACTTTAGTATTAAAGGTACTCGTAAAAACTGTACTGCATTTTCAAGACCTTAAAATGAAAGAATTTATTTATAACTGTTTTACAAAGAGATAGCTTACTAAAGATCCTTGGTGATTTAGCTACCAAAAAGTTACTAAATAACATAAGTTGAAAGATAAAGCAAAAAATGTTTTAACTTAATTAGAAAAAAAAATCAATTAAAAAATATTTTAATTATTATAAAATTAAAGTGGAGCTATAAGGAAAAAGGAAACATTCTTGGTCAGTAAAATTTTTTAAAAAAAGAGAAAAAAAACAGACTCTTTTATTTTTAACTATTAATTGCAATTTTTTTACGCTTCTTCTATTGATAAAGAGAGCACAGTTGTTAAATATTTAAACATTTAAAAAAAATTTTGTACTACATGTAACTTTGTTTGATCCATATTTTTTACACTACCGAAAAAATTTGTTGCATAAAGAACATCAAATATTTCCCATCAAAATGATATGTTTAAGAAGAGAGAAAAAACTATTAATCTTTCACATAAATAATAACTATACTAATAACTTAATACAATGTGCAATATGTATACAGTGAAAACACCAACTTAACTTATTCATTAAATAGGTAAAAAATGTGCTGTTCTTAATTTTCTTTTAAAGCTGTGCATCAATCTTTTAAACATATTTCAAATATTAAAAATCATTATTTTATACCATTTTTTTTAAAAAATATAATAAAACATTAGTTTTGCCAACTATTAAATATAATAATTTCTTTTCATTCGATAATGAATAAATTTGAAACGCGTATATGAATGAAAATAAAGGTACTTACTACACATACAATAACTTTAAAGTAGTCTTACATAATGTTATAACGCATTTTTAAATAAGCATTTAAGGAAATTTAGACTAAAATCGCTTATCTGATTACACACCAGGAAACAACTCAATGTATTAATTATAGAGATGAAAAAAGTTCAGTTAATTTCTATTAAATTTCCAGAAGAATAATACTAACCCACAAAAGCTTCTGCTTATTCGGTTGATTGATAAGTTACTACATATGCATTTTTTATCTTAAACATGTACATTTAAAAAAACGATGATTCATAAAATACCATTAAGAAAATATTGATTTTTTTTATAAATTGTAAGTTGAACAAAGCTTTTATTCATGAACTTCAAAATGTACGCTACTGGCCATTAATACACTGGTGTGCAAAACTTAAGCAACATTGTAAAAGTTTAGCAGATAGCCATGAAAATGCAGAAAAGGAGGTCTGGAGATCAGTAGAGGAAACACGTAAGTCAGTAGAAACGTCATGCGTATACAAATATCAGGAACAAAACGTCAGAAGCCATGTGAGCGTACGCAAAACGCGTGATGTCGGCGCGCGCTGCTCAACAGTAGAATGAAATTGAGGACGGAGACACAATTCACCATATTCTCTGCAAGTGCCAGTGAGTCAGTTCGTGAAATATGGCTAGAAGAAATCACCTGGACGACTTCACACGTGGAAGAATGATCGGAAAGCTGGAGGAGGGGCGTACTGTCACCAGTGCAGCTGCACAGTTCGGAATCAACAAAAGTGTCGTTTCGCGCGCTTGGAAAGCGTTC